>BSBK01002026.1:227500-660000 GCA_027943335.1 Chamaecyparis obtusa
AATTATGTGTCGATGATGTAAAATTTGCCAGCTAGCTGAAAATCACAAATTTGGACAATCCTGATAACTTTTTAAAAATTGGTTCAAATGGAGAGTTATGTGTAGAAGTTCATAGAGTTGAGATACCAATGCACTACTTTACCAAGATCGAGTTTGAGGAACCAGGAAATAACCCTAGGAGGCGAGTATCAAGTATTAAAAGGGAAGACTTTACCAAGATCGTTGAGTCTGTAACAGCTTCTGTGAAGCACATTGCCTATGATCTTTCCTCACAAATTAGAGAAAGATTCCCTCCAATCAAACTACTTGAATCCATGGCTATTGTGTTTCCTCGATATTGGAGTATGAACAATCTGAAAGATTTTAAAACTAGGCTATTAACTTTGATAGATCATTTCTACAAAACCAAAGAGTTAAATGGAGTAACTCTAAATGGAATTTTAGATGGAAATCGTTTGAGAGATCAATCAAGTCATTTTTCAATGACAATGAGGGAACAATATAATATTATGTAGAACCCTCGCGAAGATGGATCAATATCAAGGCTTTGGAAAAATCTAGCTAAGAGCGAATTGTTGACTAATACAATATCAGAATATTTCAAGCTTGTTGATTTATGTCTCACCATGATATTGGGGTTGGTGGAGGATGAGAGAGTTTTTAGTGCTTTGGTATTCCTAAAGTCGAAGCTAAGAAACAAACTAGACAAGAATCTGGAAAATTTCTTGAGGCTTTATACATCCAGGTATGAAGTCAATACTTTTCCTTACGAAAGGGCACCAAAATTATGGAGGAAGAAATGTCAGATAAGAGGGTTGGGAAACATTTCAAACCAAAGTGGGATTGGGAGTGGGAATTCCAAAGACAATGATGTCATTAACTCATGTACGGGTATTGGTACTGGTACTGCTAGCGATGAACATTAGTTAAGCGGTGGTATGCAGAGTGAAGAAAACATATCAAAGAACCAAGGAAGCTATGAAGTTGATGGCGCTAAATCTGACGATCTCAATGATGATATGAAGTGGTAGCTTGAAGTTGAACCATTGTAGAAGTAGTAGGTCCTAGGTATTTATTAAGCTTTTTCTTGAAGTCTACTGTTAGTTTATGTATCTCATCATCAATCATGCATAATAGCATATTCCAATGTCAAAAACATGAATGTGGTTGATAATGTCATCAAGATTCAATTCCACAATTAATAATGGTTTTCATTTGCATTATTTAGCTCATATGGTACAATTCTTGTAGATTTTTCATTATTTATTTTGACAACATAGCAATTCATATGTTACAATTCTTAGAGTTAGAAATACAGATTCTCACTAATTTAATTACAAATATGATACAATGTAACAATTCATTCATTAATACTAGTAAGAACACAACTCTGTGATTCTATTTACAAAAGTTAATGACTCAATACCCATTGGCAATTTGGCACATTGCCCAATTTCAATTTCATTACCCTAAGCCAATGACCCTAAATTCCCTTTTATAGAAACAAGGGAGAAACAATGACTTCAGGTCGATTTGCTTAATGTGAAGTGAGAAGTCTCAAAATCTAAATCAATGAGACAACTACAAGTCTACAACATCTCTACAACTTTAGTTGTACATTTCTACATTTGGCAAGCCAATTTAGTAAATTAACATTGGCAATAGCATCTGCAACATTCATCCTGTTCAAAAAACAAAGTTCAAACTTGTTACTTTAAACCGAATTCTAGACTCTAGTATTTAGGATAATATCATAGATATATACTAAAGATATAGAGATGGTTGAAACTAAAAGTACTTTCACATACTATGATTGATGAGATCAAGATGATTCTGTCAGTTTCTTTAGTATGCTCCATTCTTCGTTGGTTAGAAGGGCAAAATTTGTGATGTTATAGTAAATGACTTGCAACCTCGTTAGCCATCCATACTTGGAAGAGTGAGTTGAAAGCAATGTTCCTTCCATTACTAAATTCAAATTTGTGAATGTTTTGACGCACTTTTCAATGCCTTCATAAGTTCTGTCCTAAGGAAGGTTGCCTAAATCAGATGTCACTATGTCCTCCAACTTTTTTTTGTAAGCTTCTCTTCCAACGAAAATCGTCGATGAGTAATCAGGACCAGGACTTGGCAAACCAAGATATATCAATTTGATTGTTTTACTATTCATCTTGGTGAGCTTTGGCCCGAATAAGGCAACAATTTTTTTTGCTTCTGTTAGTTTCTAACATTTTTGAAAGACAGAGGTCACCTTTATTGTTGCACCAATGTGGTCCTGAATTCCCTTGCTTGCCAAATGCCTGTCACTGGTTCTGTTGATTTATTGCATAATCTGCTTTGTAGTTTTCTGTCTTTGACAAAAAAGTTTATTCTTCTCAATGTTCTATTTTAGCTTCCCAAAAACATTTGTAAGAGTTTCATTCAGTTCAAACCAATCACACAACCTATCACCAGACATCTTTATTTGGCCTTAGAAGAATTTTTTTATTTTCTTGACTGTATTATTTACATGGTCATTCAAGCTGTTTTCATAATTTTTAATTATATTATTTGCCTTCTTTAGGTCTTCTCTCATTTCTGAGAACTGGTGTTCACTATCTTTTCTTATTTGCTCTGCTTTCTCTTCCCACTCTTTTGCTTTCTCTTCCCACTATTTTTTTTACCCTCTCTTTCTCCAATTCTTTCTTTAAGTTATTGGTTTCCTGTCCCACACTCTCCAATTTTTTGCATAAACTTAATGAAGAGGCTTTTTCATCTTCAAGTTTTTGTTCACTCTGTTCCAATTTTTCCCTCAGAGTTTTCAGTTCTGCATCCATATGTTCTTGTTGTCCAATTGCTTCTTTAGAGGATGAATTTTTTATCCTTCTCTCTAATTCTTTGCATCTATTTTTTGCTACTTTCTCATTTGCCTTTACATTTTCTAGGTCTTCCTTTAACTTATCTATTGTGCCCTGAAGCTTTCCTTTCTCTCTCTCTAACTTCATCATTGAACTGTAGACCACTTGGTTGGTCATTTTTGACACATTTATCTTGTCCACATTTTAAATTTTGGATAAATCCATTTGGAGGGTGCTAACTTGAAATTGAGATGGATCTAACTGACTCTCTGGTGGATTTTTATCTCTAGCTGGGGGCATAAAAACCATGAATTCCATCATATCTTTATTTGGGTCATATGTGGGAAATAACCTGTTGGATGCAAGTTCTGCATCACGAGCTGCAACAACTGCTTCCATCTTCATTGTCTTACTATGTTGTCTATTCCTATTTTTTGATTGTTCATAGTTAGTTACAAAATCATTGTAATGAAAATCAGGGTTTTGTGACATAATTGAATGTTTGAATGGTGAAATAGCACTTGCACTGATGTAGGAGCTTCCACCTATGTTGTCTGTGGTGCTGCTAATTACACCATGAGGATTAGCAACACCCTGACCCATTACAAGTGGATTTTTTGGACTATTCTGAGCCTGAGGGTTTTGTCCTGAAGGTTGGGCAATTGTTCGACTCACAGTCACCATTGGCATTGTTGTACCAATACTTGTCAAAACCTTTCACTTCTTTACACTGCCTTGATCTCTGGGAACAATTGTTTTCATGTCTATCTGTAATGTCCTTTTCGAACCACTAGCTGTAGTTGTACCCATGATATCTACAACTGTGGGAGTGGCAATTGATTTAGATTGAATCTGTTTGCTTGGAACAAATGTAATTGACTAAATTGATGAATTTGATGATTGAACTCCAAGCCCAAGGCCTGGTTTCTCACCATGTTTTGGTGGAGCTGCTGGGTCAGGTGCACGCCAAACCCCTTGTCCAATGGGACCCAGACCACCAAAACCTAGGTAGCCCATTTTTTCTACAATATCTTGCCCTTTGGTATATAGAAGTTTTTTGGACAGATCAACGCCTCTACTAATTGAATATACTTTATTGGATGTGGGATTCATAGAATCCTGGTCATGGTCATGGTCATCGCTATGATATGCATTGGATGCTCCTTATTCCACAATTCGTTAAACATTGTATGCTCTTCCACATCATAAAGATCTACAGAGGTCTTTGGCTCACTGAGATTCTTCCTCATTTCCCAAAAATTAGAAATTTTGGTTCGAGTCTAATTATCATCAATACATTCATCCATTAGGTCTTTTGGAATAGATTTTGTAGATGGTTGAGCAGCTATCTGGTAGAAATTGTATGATGTCATGGCCTGCACTTTTCTTTTCTGTTTGTGCAATGCCATTATTTGTGATGACAATTCCTGTATTGACATATTCTTTTCAGCAGCATATTTCTCCATCTCTTTTTTGACCTCATCCCAGGACTCCATGTTTTTAAAATTTTCAATCAATGGCATACTTTCATGTTGACATTTCCTTGCAGAGTTCCCATTCTCTCTAAGCTTTGTTCCAATTATGTTGAGTGGATCATATTGCTAGTGACTATCAACATCAAAGTAAAAAATTGAAAAAAAGGCTTGTGCCACTTTGAATCCTCTTCTCTCAAATGTGAACCCTACAAGTGAGAAAGGCAAGGAAGGAAATATCATTTTCTTTTGCTGACCATTAAAGAGTACATATGTGCTCTCCATCTGACATACGTATTCCAATGCAAATACCCTCTCTATTACATGCATTGGAAGTTTGTAGGGTTCTACCACTAAACCGTAAAAGATTAACACGGTGTACTCTTCCATTAAGTACCAGTCAGCCAATTGTAATTGACTTCCCAGTTGAATGCAATTTCTACAAGTAACAGGCAATCTAGGCATTAGAGTGCCTATAATTTTATGGTACATTGGTGCCAAAAAGAAGTCTACAAAATTGTTGTAGTTCCTTCTATTGTCAATCATCCTTATCTGAGGTGTCCACTCATATATTGGATTTTGGCCCTAATTGCAAAGCTTGTTTGTTTGAAATAATGCATGATGCTTTGCTAAGAGAAGATAGCACAAGTAGGTTGTGAATCTAAATGTCTTCTATGAACCTCTTTGAATCATTAGTAATTGATCTTGCATGCAATGAACAATGTTCTCAATAAAATAATATTTTACTGGTTCTTTTTCAAAATGAATATGAAAAAGCATTTCAAGAATGTTGGCACCCACTTTTTTGTTACTATCCAATCCCAAACAAAATGCTAGCAAGGAAATATTGTCTTGTGCCCATGGCACAAAAATATCATAATCATAAGGAGGCTTATGATTTGGACTCAGACTATAGCCATTTGTTATTCCTCTGATATAAGAATCTCTCTGTGTTACATCTAACTTTTCATAATCCTCTGCCAGCTTTCCTAGGTCAATGTGCACATTTGAGTTTTGTTGTTCAAATCCTAGGTTCAACAGACTAGCAAATTCACTCTTAGTTATGGACAAAATTTCCTCCTGAGTATTTTTATTCACAATTGCTTTTCTATTTTCATCATAATTTTTAGTGCAGACCATGACAATTTATGGGCAAGGGAATACTTGAGGTAACGTCATGTGTGCCGACCCAGCAACCCACAGTCCAATTTTATTTGCCATTGCATTTATCATGGGGTTAAATGAATAAAATTTTGAACCCTTATTTGGATCATTCCACTTGTTTTCGAGTGAAAATCTAATTTCCATTATTCCCTTATTTCCATGAATAACAGGATCATAAATATCATGCAATAAATCAGTGAAACTTGGTGTTTTAAGAAGATTGTGGAATTCTAGTATCTGACTTGGCCTTTTACTCATAGTTTTATTCTTGATATTTGTTTTTCCCATCGTGGTAAGTTGGTAAGTGGTATCACTATTTACTCGTAGGAAAATTCAAATATTTATACACAGCTACAAGCCTACAATTTACAGGGGTGATTCAAAATTAAACCCTAATAGGCTAATTTTTTGTATATAATATAAACAATAAAGTTGTAAATCAAGAGATTTGAAAAATTTAAAATGCAGGACGTAGTTGTTTAGGATTTTAGTAGTTACCCATTAGTTTCAATTTTTGCAAACCATGACTAGGAACAGAGCTTCAGCTGAGAGACTTTGTTGCTTTCCTCAACATAGAAATTTAGAATCCGTAAACCCTTTCTAAATCCGCAAACTACTTATACTTATAAATGAAAAATTAGATTGGAAACTGGAAAGTGAAACTTAAAGTGCCAAAATTGTACAATCTAGAGTCGTCACCACTCATCAGATGACTGACTCACCTCATGACTATGAGTCAGACGTGTCATGTCATCATCAAATGGCATTGTTGGTAGGACAATGCGAGACTGCGAGTGGAACGTGTTACGTGTTTAGCAACATGTGTCATGATTTCAGAATGGGTTTGAAAATATGGGGTTGCTTTTCCCTTTCATCCCAAAATACAACTTTGGTCGTTGATCTATAATAATCCAACAATCATAATGGCGTTGTGTGCCTGTGGTGGCCCCGGGCCCCCGTGGGTCCCATTAACTCACCTAGTCACCACTCACCTGATGGATGACTCACCTCATGAGTCAGATGTGTCATGTCATCATCAAATGGCATTTTTGGTAGGACCATGCGAGATTACTAGTGGAACATGTTACGTGTTTAGTGATACGTGTCATGATTCTGGAGTAGGTTTCAAAAGATGGGGTTGCTTTTCTCTTTCATCTCGAAATACAACTTTAGTCCTTGATCTACAATAATCCAACGGTCATAATGGCATTGTGTGCCTATGGTGGCCCCAGGCCCCCATGGGTCCCATTAACTCACATAGTCACCACTCACCTAACGACTGACTCACCTCATGACTACGAGTCAGACGTGTCACGTCATCATCAAATGGCATTGTTGGTAGGACCATGTGAGACTGTGAGTGGAATGTGTTATGTGTTTAGTGACACGTGTCATGATTCCAGAATGGGTTTGAAAAGATAGGGTTGCTTTTCCCTTTCATCTTGAAGTCCATCATACATCGTCGATCTGTGCTCATCCAATGGTAGTTATTTGCATTGGACATTGTTAAATGTTATAATGTTATTTTTTCCTTTATAAATATTAATTAATAATGGATAATAAGTTAATAACATTTAAAGTTATTTAATTGAATAGTAACACTTTTAGCCAATCAAATTCAAAATGCACTATTTTTTTAATAATATTACATTCTAATAAATTTCAGAGGCTGGAGTTAAGGTTAGTGTTTAGAGATAACGAGATTTCTATGGTCGCTGACTCGCTAGGTCTCCCAAACATGAGTTAAAGTAATATTTTTTATTGATTATATAGTATACTTAATGTTAAAATAATATTTTTTATTGATTCTAACTTTAACATTGATAATTATAATCACATATAATTATCATACCTTATAATTAGAAAATAATAAATTCTTTCTCTAACCTTATTAATTCATTTGTCTGTCAAATTGATTATATAGTATTCTTAAAGTTAAAATGATATTTTTTATTGATTATAACTTTAATGTTGATAATTATAATCACAGCCTCACATATAATTCTCATACATTATAATTAGAATACCATAAATTCTTTCTCTAACCTTATTAATTCATTTGTCCTTCAAAATTCTATAAATCTTTCATATTAAATGTACAAGTGTGTGAATTTTGACAAGTAACATTACGCAAACTTAATGTCAGTACTCAATGATAACTGATAAGACATTTCTTTTATTAACTACAACTGTCTACATTGTATAACTGTGATACATCATACATGTCTAATATGCAGATAAAGCATAAAGCAACTAATTAAAATATTGCAATCATAGTGACAGACAAGTCTAAGAACCATTTTTTGTACAAATTGAAATGAGCTAAAGCTTTCAAAATTATCATTGTTTTCTTTTCATAAAATTATAATTACATAAACATTGTCCAGTTCCACTTCCAGAACAAAGAGAAACCTACTATAAACAAAAAAAACCAAAAAATGAGGTATGTTTTTATTAAAAAAAACCACTAGTAGACTAGTAGTCCAGTGTCCACTTCCAGTACAATACTACAAAAATAAACCTATTATAAACAAAAAAAACCCCATAAATGACTACGAGGAATGTTTTTATAGAAAAAAACTAGTAGTAGTCCACTAGTGATTTTGCCCTTCGGCTCCATCTAAGTAGAATTCACCAGAGAGGATTAACTATGAGAATTCATCGAGCCACCCAAATTTCCCCACCTGAGACTCCTCTTCATCAAGCATAAACCACTTTCAGAGAAAATCCCTAGCAATCAGGGCCCATTTCCTATGGCGCTTATACTGCCCAACATTTAGGGCCAAAAGAAAAGGTTGCATGGCCACATTCTGGCTTGGGAGGAGAAGCTTGGGTATTTCACTTGCCCAAGGGATCCCCACCCCTATTTTTGTGAACATGACAACATTAACGTTGTCCCCCAGGTATTCTTCTTTAAAAACCCTCCTCAAAAACATTAACATGTCCACCTTCTCTCCTCCGAGGTCGAGAAGAGATGCCAAAAAATGGGACATAATGTCCATGTTGACCCGGTGCCTATCTTCATTATTCAAAAAATCTCAGCCCAGCACCATTTTCACAACCTCTATTACGAAAGGCCTGCCCTCCTTACAAATAGATTCTAAGGTTTTATCAGAAAAGGAACCTAGAAAGGCCTTCTGGGCCTCCTCAAATGTGCATATAAGCCTAATTGGAGTGTCCATCTAAAATAGTAAAATTTTAGAAAACTTAAAAACAAATTATTTGCAGAGTGCAGAGTGCAAACCCTAAACAAACAAATTATCTAGCAAAGGCCAAAGATGAATTGATGAATAATGAAGCTAGATCATCTATAAATAGCCCTTGAATTCTTGATCATTACTTAGCAATAAATTATTCTATCTTTAATGGTATTAAATCCATTGTCCTTAACATGCCTCTAAATCTTTCATGTAAATCTTTCCCCTAAATGCATGTGTGTGAGAAATTAAAATTTTGGACTTAATCTTTCATATTTGGCAGTAAATCTTTCCCATAAATGCAAAAAATGTCAGATATATGTTATAGCATCTATACAAATTTGGAAGTGGTGCGTGTCTACTCTACATGACAAGTAAAAGAATATCGCTTGTCACTAACAAGGCATTTATTGCTTATCGAGTTAAGAGGTTACAAGTTGCACTATAGTAATAGAACCATGAATATCGATACCAAAATGTGTACACTATAGTCTACAGAAAATTAACCCTTATTTAATACATGTCAACATTTCAGTGACTTCCTCCACAACTCTGTTTCCTTCAAGAAATTGGGGCCAAAATTAAACTTCAACCATTGATCTTGGATCATTGGATGGTCTCAAATAATATATTTAACATTATAAAATAATTTATGTATGTTAGGTATGTTTTGATTAGGGTAAAAGCAGGTTTTGAAGGGGCCTCGAAACTCTTTACAAGAAAATTTTGGTGGGAATCTGAAACCCAAACAAGATGAAGCATTACTAAAGATTATACAAGATAAACCAATAGCCTAAGAAAAAAAAATGACCAGCCGCAAACAAGGATAAAACACTAAAACCCCAACTACCATAAAACAAGCCTAAGCCTCACAACATTAAGTTGATTATAGTTTTAAAACTCCCCATATAGGAATCCAGGGTTTTGACATGGAACCTAGAACCAACAATACTAACATCAAAGAGTAACATTGCCCTAAAACCTACTTTTAACCCTAACTGAAAACAACTAGCAACCAAGATGGGCCCTTGAAAACTATCAGCATCCACCTGCAAGCACCAGCTAGCCACTAGGAACAAACAAACTAGGATAGAAAGAAATAAAGGAAAACCTAGGGCTTCCTCTACCGCATCATCGAAAACAGAGTTGAATCCCAAAGACACCAATGGAGCACCTCCAGTGCTGAACTGGCAACTCACCAAAGATGAAGCAGCCAAAAAAATAGAAAATCCATCCCCCAACCAACTCCAACAAGCTATCTTGTGGCTGCATGAATGAAGAGCCCACACTCCACCACCAATAACCTCCTCCCAATAGCCCTAGACCTGCTCAATAGGTTGAACCTCCACCTCATTAGGATCTTCCACCTCAATAAGAAGCATGGGAGAAAAAAACTGGGGTAGAGAAAGATTCCACAACCAAGAAGACACACAGAAAATACCCACCTCAATAGGGGTAAACCCCACCTCCATAGGGATATTGCATAGTGGAGAAATGATAAAGGGGGAACCATCCTTGAAAGATAAATCTTTAGGAAATAGGGGATAAGAAAAAATAATCAGGTTCGACACCCAGAAATAGGAAGAGACACGATCAGCCCAAAAAGGGTCCATCCAAACAAAAAAGATAGACCACCATTCTAGAAAAATAAAGCTCTTGCATGAAAGCATCTCTTCCACACCCCGAAGATGAGACTGAGAGAGGTTGGAAGGACTTGTGTCAGCACAACCAGCTCTCCCCAACACAACAGACAGAGAACCATCAACCACATCCCAACCAAAGCTCAACTTTCTCATAGATAAGAGCATGGAAAACCCAAGCCCAAAGCCACCAACACAGGGACAAACCCAGAAGAGGTCACCAAACCCAAACCCTGCAAACCCCTCAACTCTATCATCATCATCTCCCTCAGCCGCCTCATCTTCTGCACCCATGCCTGTAGAAGCCCCTCCCACCAAACCACTCCCCCCTCTCAAGCAGATCTCCCCTCCCTTACTACTAACCCCATCTGTGCAGGGCTTTTCTCTCGCACTGCTCTTCCCACCCGCTCCTGCACTGCTCTTCCCCATCTTCCCCGTATGTATGTTAGGTATGTTAGTCTAAGGTATTATAACAAAATATTTCCCATCTTTCGAAAATCACCAACAAAATATTTTTTTTGCCATAATTAATGAATGATTAGATAATAAAATAAATAAATTTTTAAATGGTACATAAAATTCACCAATACAAATATTTGTTTTACCCTTCAAAAGAAAATCATTCACCTCATATATTATTATTTTTTACTTCAAAAGAAAATCATTCACCTCATATATTATAATTTTTTACTTCCAAAGAAAATTATTCGCCAGCAATTTATGAAATTTTCATTCGGTGGGGAAAAAATCGCCAATAAAAACTATGAAAAATCATGGATTTGAAAAAAAAATTCACCTGCATTAAAACAAACTCCCCCCTAAAATAATGTACGATTCGCCAAAATTTTACACTTTTTCCTAAAAGGGGGTTTCTTAAAGTTATCCCTAGTAAATATTTGGAGAGGGCAGAGATAGAAAGGTAAGAGAGAATTGTGTTGACAAGTTGGATGTGTTGTCATTGATGTCAACATATTTGTAGAGGTGATTGTTGGATGCCAACATATCTATTTGATAGTGGTGCAATATGCTCAGTGTGATGGTGTTGAAGATTGAAGTGGTTGAGGACATCAAAAAGTGGAGATCAGTAGTTGTGGACATCAAAGAGGTGTTAAAGATAGTCTGAAGATGATTCTTGTCAAGCTATAGAGATTCACATGATGAATTGGAGGTCTGCGTGATGAGGTATGGTGACTGGTTCTTACACTAACTACTAGTGTTTCCAATATTGGTGAATTATGGTGAGTATTGCTTTGCATGGTGATATTTTTGTTTGTGGACGTGTGGGATGTGATTGAGAAATCCTGACGTGTTCTCAATTCAATTGGTTTGTGGTCTAGAGATTCTGCAAGGCATTTTTTAGGTATATCATTAGATGCTAAAAGTGCTCTTGAGGTATGACATAAGAGATGCTGGTGAATCCAATGATTTGGGTTGTTTTTGATTTTTTTGTGTTCTTCATGATGCTTATGGATGTTCTTGGACTATGTTCTTCCTGAGTTAGTGTTCTAATTTGGAGGATTTTTTAGTTGGTGGTGGTTTTATTTATGTTCTTGGCCGACTTGATCCATAAAGTGTTGTAGATGTTTGAGATGTGATTTGTGGTCATGTTATGCACTCAAGGTTGTTGATAAGGGTCTTTGTCATGTTTTTGTGGCCAAACATGAATTTGAATTGTCATTTTTGGTGCATGAATTTTTTGTTCGAAATTGGGGTTATCCCAACCTTGTTTATTCTTTAAGGTTGAAGAATTATATATAGATTTAGGGAAATATTTTGTATTCTAGATGCATCACTGGTTGGGAAGCAAGTGTGCCAGATTTGTTGAGGTCAAATAATTCATTTGTAGGAGGTGTAATCACCCAAAAATGGTCTAGTAAACCTTTAGCTCCACTCTAACATTAAAATTTTAAATACTAGACTTTATCTTATACTTAATCAATTCTGCATATTGATTTAATCCCTTATCTCTCAATCAAATCATCACTTTATCATTTATTTGATTATATCCTAAAATTTGACCACTTTATCCTAAGCTTTATTTGATTAAAAGAACATGTCCCCTTTTAATTAAATAAAATCCACTTTATCCTAAGTGTGCACATGAAAAAAGAATTTCCCAATTCAAAAAAAAAGAAGAAAAAAAGACAAAAGTGGAATCTCTTTTGCCTATTAATCCACACCACTCATTTCCACCTAACCATTCTTGTCCATTGATTTTGCCTCTTGAGAATCTTGTGCCCTAAAATCAAAATAGGGATTATTCTCTACCCTTGGAATTTGCGTCTTAATCTCCACCGTCCATTGCTCTTTAAAAGGAGACTCTTTTCTCATTTGTGCATCTCTTAGACTTATGCTATTGTTATGCTATCATTTTGTTTACTTGCATTCTTAGAGCACTCTCTTGCATTCTAGTTTACTTTCATTTTAGCTTAGCATTTTCTTATTGCATTTAGCTTAAATCACATAGCTTAACTAGGAGGTATTGTAATCTCATTAGATTATCTTTGCTTTCTTGTTCTTGCATTTGCATTTCATTTACATCTCTCATTCTTGCATTATCATTTTGAACCTTTCATTCTATAGTGCACCTTGCAAGGGTTTCTTATTGAGTTTCATTTGAGAATCACTATGCATAATATTTATATTCTTGCATGTCATAGATAGGAAGCTATAAGCTTCTTCTTGAGGTATCCCTTTGCATGGATTCTCTCAAGTGCAATGGTTTATAGAAGTGTTGTCATATTGTGATCACACATTTTTGGCGCCCACCATGGGGTTCGACCCCATGACCACAAGGTCAATTATACTTACACGAACAATGAAAATGTCATCAATATGCCTGAGCCAAT
The DNA here is from genome assembly GCA_027943335.1 of Chamaecyparis obtusa. NCBI lineage: Eukaryota > Viridiplantae > Streptophyta > Pinopsida > Cupressales > Cupressaceae > Chamaecyparis > Chamaecyparis obtusa. The sequence goes on from BSBK01002026.1 coordinate 240,660, forward strand.
GGATGAAAGTGTTAACATGGTAAGACATAATGGACCCAACTATGATTCAAATATTGATGAGGTACCCAAGGTCATCTTGAGAAGTGATAGTTCTTCCATGCAACCCCAATCTTCCAATGATTCTAACCACACAATCATGCTTAGGGGTTCTGATTCTCCTTCACCTAGAGAAAGTGGTGCATGAGCACATAAGAATAGGAGGTCACCAATAGAAAAATGATGTTTTAAGTCATTTTATGATGTATTGGTTCATGATGAATCCATTTGTAAAGACAACATCAAGTATTGTAATGATTTGCATAAAGTTGTTAAAAGTTATCACTTGGTCAAAATTATTGAAATAACCCTTGAAAGGGTAAATTCATTGTAAAAATATCTCAAATAGTCTATTTGGATATATTATAAGAATTATTAAAACTTGGGAGACTCATTAGGGGAAAATTGTCAAATTTGCATGAAGGTTGCAAAAGTGCAACATTTGCAAAAATGTAAAAGTGCAAAATGAAAAAAAAAAACCAAAATTGCACATTAAGTTGCAAAAGGGAAGATGAAAGGCCATAAGGGTGGTTGGGTAGTTCATAACTACCAAAGAGTCTATAAATATGTTTTATTTTTCTAACCAAATCATTATTTGAATAATAGAGGAGGAGAAAGTTTTGGAATAAATTGGTGTGTTTACAACTTGCATTTTGATTGGTGTTTTTGTGTTAAGTTGTTGTTTCCAGGATTTGTACGGCCATTTAAGGCCTTTAAACCCTGTAATATAGCAATGGTTAGATATTGGAATGAATCCTATTTCTAATTCTTTTGGTTTGGTTCAATTTCATAAATAAATGAATAAGTTATGCACATTTTGGTGAAAGTTATCGTTTGTAGTTTCCAGGATGCATGTGAGCAGTCATGTTGTACTATTTGGTACAGATGCATCTAGAAGAGTTAAAACCTATAAGTGAATTCATTGGAAACATATATGAATAATATTTCTTTTCATTTTGGTATGGTTTATTTTTATGAATATTTGTGAAAGTTATGACGTTTTTAGTGAAGACTAGTTTTAAACCCTCTTCAATGGAGTGGCAGGCAATGATTTCTAATTATCTCATGATTTAACCAATGGAAAAATCCATATCTTATATTTTTGGAAACTAGATTCATATGGATTTAAGAGGTTTTTGGTTTTATTTTAAAAGGATGTTTATTTTGAAATATATTGGATGCCCTAGCAGCATAAAGAACAAATTCTCTGAATTATGATAGGGATCTGGATCAAAATTTGCAATCTAAAAAAAATAATTGTTTGAGGCATAAAATGGGATCCTCAGACCTTAATGTTTTGTGAGGTGATATTTATTTGAATTATCTACAAACTTTTTTTTCCAAGAAAGTTTGGTTTGGATTTTTAGTGGGTCAAATAACTCAATCAAGTTGAAAACTATAAAACTTGGGATAGTATCAAAGTTGTTTGTTAAAGGATCCAAAGAAGTATTTTGTTGTTGATTGATCTTGTGAAAGAAGATAGTATTTTCCTCTTTTCAATTATTTGAATGATGAAAATGAAGATTGGATCATCAAGATCCTAGATGTTGAGAGTTTTGTTTGATGCTCTACATCAGAAAGTTTCATTGTCGTCACTAGAAGTCCCCCCAAAGTTATACTTAGGGGTTCGAGCTCTTCAAAATAAGCAAATCCCCAAAAAATGACATTTTATTCTTCTAAGAAAGCCTCTACTTCTAGTAAATTGAGCTACAGTCTAGTAGACTAACTTCAACATACTCCAGCATAGGTTTCCATCTTCGAGTTTCTATAATTATCACCTACGCACAAGGAAATCTTGAAAAAAGCTTTAGAAATAGATAGTGTCCCTAAGAACATTAACGTTGATCAATTCCAGACTATGGTTAATCTTATCGCTGCTCCACATTACCTTTCTTTTTCAAAGGAAGATGACAAGTCCTTAAGTCATCCATACAACCTTGCCTTGCACATTGAGATTCAAATCTATCGAACCCGATTCAAACATGTGCTGATAAATAATGGCACTGGATTGAATATATGTTCTTTTAATGTAATTAAATAGTTGGTATTGTCAAAATTTACTATTGATTCTAGAAATAAAATCACCATCAAGGCTTATAACAAAGTTGAGAGGTCCTCTAAAGGATTTATTGTGTTACGCATTCAGATTGGAACAAATGAAAAAGAGGTGGTCTTTTAGGTCCTTGATATTCCTCTTTCCTATAACATACTACTAGGGAGACCTAGGATTCACGACATGCAAGTAGTTCCCTCTACTTATCACCAATGCATAAAATTTCTATTCAATGGGACTAAGATCTCTATCCTAGGATATAATTCTATGTCTATTAATGCACTTACTATCGAGTCCTAGGTATCACACAATAGAGCTATTAATGAGAATAGGACTACTCTCACCAATTGTAAGAAAAAGATGAAAATACTAAACCTAGGGATGGGAGAATATTGACTTGTCTCTATTGGTACTCCTAGCTTCCCCTAAATCATACGGAAAACCTTTAGGAGATAAAAGGCCCTCATCTTTTTCCATGACATGATATGGTACTTTTTCCCAATCCTTGGTACCTTCAGAACATGAAAGAGAAGAAAAAGTTGTTCTACACCAGGTCTATAGAGAAAAAGAACCTGAAGAAGTTGTTCTTACTGCTACAATGTCTCCTGAAAAATATGGAAAAGGATATAAATTCCTAGATAAAATGGGTTATCCTGGTGATGGCCCTTTAAGTGATAAGAGACATGCTCTTGTTGAGCCTATGAGTCATACTAATGGGAGAAAATCCAAGGATAAAATTAGATTGGGATTTTCTAATATGCAACCAGTTTTTGACTCGTCTCCTAAAAACAATGAATCTGAGGAAGATGCTTTGTATCCTTCTGTCTTTGATCAAAATGAGGATAAATTTGTTCCTTCTACTTCCATTCTTTGGAATGAAGAAGGATCCCCACTTTAACATGATGATAAAACTTCTATATCCCACCGCAACAAAGAATCAAAAGTTGAAGATCACAATAGGGAGCGCATTCGCAAAAACATGGCACAAATATTGTACAAAGAGATAGAAATAATGAATCACAAGAACTTGAATGGGATTCCCTCTCAGTTGAGTCAATGGAATTTGGGGTAGATGTGGTTCATACCTATGCTAACCAAACTGAGGTTGTAGACTAGTCTCTCATAGGGCTTGATGAGTCGAACTTACATGCCGCTTGCATTGATCAAGTTGACCATGTTAGGAATTAGATCGATCTAGGTAATTTCAAAGGAGACATTATAAGTTTTGAATATCTTGTCCCTAGAGATTATTCTCCCCATATCAATATCTTGGAACATTTCCTTTTCCTCCCACTCATGTACCGGACCTTATCGATTGATCGCAACAAAACCAACAACCTACATTACCTTCCTTTCAGAATGACTATGAAATTGCATATTACCTTAATGCCATTGAACTTGTGGTTTCTTCCACCAGTGAACCAACAAACAACATGACCGAGACATATATCAAGTACCTTAGTCACAAAATAAAAATAAAAATGAAAAAGGATAGGTGTTGTGATGGCGAAAACCACTTTGTGGTAGTGTCAGAGCCAAAAAAGGTAAAAACAAAAGATGTATCTGAGGGTGAAAACCTCTTTGAGGTACATGAGGATGAGGTACTTGGTAGTCTACCTAGATACTTTTAGGAAAGATCTTTAGTCTTGATAGAACCAACACAAGCTATAAATCTTGGAACAACTAAAGCACCTCAGCTTATGCATCTAGCTATAAATCTTGGAACAACTAAAGCACCTCAACTTTTGCATCTAGCTTGAAATCTTTTTCAAAAGATGAAAAATAATAATTCATTGAATTCTTTAGAGAAAAGAAGATAAATATTTATTGGACATATTTAGACATGCTAGGGCTTGACTCTAATCTTATTATGCATCATCTATCCATAGCTCCTAGTATCAAGCTAGTAAAAAAAAAGATATGAAAAATGCATCCACACATAGCTCTCCTAGCTAAAGAAGAGTTAGAAAAACTCCTAAGTGTTAGAGCCATCAAGGCCATAGGTTACGCTTAATGGATATCCAACATCATTCCTATTTTTAAACATGATAAATCCATTTGTGTATGCACAAACTTTTGAGACCTTAATAAATCATGCCTAAAGAATGACTTTCCACTCCCAAACATAGACATGATAGTGGGTATGACTGCAGGTTATGAAATATACTCTCTTATGGATGGTTTCTTTGGATATAATCAGATCAAGATAGCCCCTGAAGATCAAGAGAATACTTCCTTCACATGTGCATGGGGAAACTTTTGTTGGAACGTCATGCCATTTGAATTAAAAATGCAGGAGCTACCTATCAAAGAGCTATGACTACAATCTTTCATGACATGATGCATACAAACATGGAAGATTATGTGGATGATGCCTTGGATAAGTCTAAAAATAGAAATACATATATTGAATATTTGAGTTTGATATTAGACATAATGGAGCAATTTCAACTCAGATTGGATCCTAATAAATGTTTTATTGGCATCACCTTAGGAAAACTACTTGGATATATCATTTCAGAAAAAGGAATTGAGGTTGACCCTGAGAAGGTCCAAGCTATAATGGAAATGCCACCTCCCAAGAACATAAGTCAAGTAAGGATTCTACAAGGACACCTACAGTCTATCAGGAGGTGCATATCTCAACTTGCTGACAAAGCTCAACCTTTTAATAAAAATTTACACAAGAGAGCTACATGTACATGAAATCAAGAATGTGCAAAGAGTCTTCAATAGATTAATGAATACTTGGCTAATCCTCCAATCTTAATTCCTCCTATCCCAAGGAAACCCCTTATTTTGTATATCTCAACTACAACTACATCTGTGGGGGCATTACTAGCACAACAAGATGAACATGGGAAAGAAAGAGCTATATACTATATCAATAGAACACTGGTAGCTTACGAGATCAATTATAATAATATTAAGAAATATTTCCTTGTTGTGGTGTTTGCATCTCAAAAACTTTGACATTACATGCTGGCACATACTACATAGCTTGTGGCAAAAATTGATCCTCTAAAATATTTTCTAAGTAAAGCTACCCTTACTGGTCGACTGGCCAAATGGATGATGATTCTTTATGAATTTAACATTGAGTATGTTGGTCGTAAAGCTATAAAAGGATAAGCTATTGATGATCAACTACTTGAATTTCCTCTACCAAATGATACTCCTATGTAGATTGATTTTCTTGATGCATCCATCATGTATGTCATTGAGGGCACCTAGAAAATGATATTTGATGTATCTCACACACAAAATGGTGTTGGAGCTGGGATTCTAATTATCACACTTCATGGATATACTATCCTAAAATCATACAAATTGTTGTTTCCTTTGCACAAATAACATTGTAGAATATGAGGCTTTGACGAATGGAATTAAGCTAGTTATTGAATGGAGGATTGTTGAGCTACATATCTTTGTAGACTCCCAACTTGTCATCAATCGAACTAATAATGGCTATCAAACAAAAGACAAAAAAATTTATTTTATACAAGAAGATGATTGATGACCTAAAAATATAATTATCTTTTGACACATTTCAACAGATCTATAGAACTGAAAATAGGGTAGTTGATGCTATGGCCACCTTGGCTTCTATCCTACAGCTGTAAGAACATGAATCAAGATTTCAATTCCTGGTGGAAGAACTACACTATCATTCCTGACTCCCTTGACAATTGTGTGATTTTCACTATAATTGGCCATGATTCCTCTAGCTATGCTAAAATCTACTCCTACCTACGTGAACAAATCGTTCTTGACAACTTAAACCACAATGAGTCAATTTTTCAACGTGAATTAGTCCATTTTTCGATGCACATTGGTCAACCAAATGACCATTATTATTGTTGAACTTTCTTCATTGCTTTTTCAACACCTTAAATCATTGTCAAATATTTGACTCTTATTGTTGTTGAATATCTGACTAATCTGATGTCAATATAATTGCTTCAACCATGAAGAATGTGCGACATATCTTTCTTCATTTTCGACCACATATGGTTGAAATATCGATCGATGAATATGTCCATAGTATAGCCTTAGCGTCAAAAGTTAAGGTCATTTGGTCGAAATATTGATGATTTTTTACGTCGAGAGTATGGAATTATCGTCGAACTACTACAATCTTTGTTGGTTGAAAAATTGACAACATATTCAATTTTTTTTCAAAAAAATAATATATATTATGAATCTATTAATATATTATTAATGATATGACCATGATATTATTACTGATATGAATCAATAGGATGACATGAAAGGGGTCATGTGGATGGCCTATAAAGCATGAGAGGTCAAGGATGAAGGATGAGGGGTCAATCTATTAAGGATGAAGGATGAAGGATGATGGGGAGTTTAATTAAATAAGTTTTAAAATTTAAATATTTGAATATCAACAGTCAAGTGTACTTGGAGGGAAATTACAAAAACAAGAATTAGTTACATGTTTGAGGATCCAACCACTTTGGATTGGTTAGGGGAGTTAGTTTGAGTCTATGTAAGCCTTGAGAGGCATGAGAGAAGCAAGAGAGTACTGTTCAAATTTATATTTGTACGGTGTTGGTTCTTGAAAAGATTTTACACTCCATGAGACACCAATATACCTAAGATTGATTTTAAGCAGGGGTTAGTTCCAAATGTGAGAAATCTATAGGTAACTAGACCAACTATAGGGACAAGACTACCCTCTACACTTCTGGCTCTGCAAAACCAAGGTGGGTATACTTGATCCAATAGATATAACTCTGTTCTTAACTGGATACTAGATCTAACAACAGATATCAGTGAAAAAGTACTAAATAAAAACCTATTATTCATTGACTCTCCATCACCAGGTAGGACAATTACTTCCTTAAACAAATAAATAAAAATTAAAGACTGGTTTTTATTATTGTTTTTCTGATTGTAATGATCTCAATCAATCCTCATAAAATAAAGATGCACTCACACAGGCCAGTGCCTTATTCATTGGACTAATATCACCAAAACATAGAGGAAATACAAAGATATTAGAAGAACTTAGTTCATAAACATAAATACAAATACCTCAACTCTTTCCTTCTTATGAGTAATCCTTATGCAAATCAAATGAATATGTATTTCACTTAGAGCAATATTTAATCTAACCCTAGTTTGGAACTCAAAATAAAACACATACACAAGTCTCTGATAAACTCATAAATTTACAAATTTGACACAAAGGAGAGATAAAGACCTAAAATTTGTATTAAGCATAATGAACTTTGATCATTTGTATACAATATATCTTGAGAAACAAGCCTGCAAATAAAGGTAGCAGCTTGTACTTTCTTCTATTACTTTGACAAGAAATGATACAAAATGTTACAATCCTCAACTGAGGGCTAGGGTTTCAAAATTCTATCTTCTAGACACCTAAAATCTCAATGCCTAATATGATTGTGGAAAATCCTTTTATATACAAGGAAATGCAACAAGCTATTGATCATATTAGGGTTTACAAAACTTACCCTAGAATTTACAACCCTATTAGGTTAACAATAAATGCTTCAATCAGATTTTGGACTGATATTTTGTAGGCGAGCCGCCTACCTTCAAGTCTTTAATTCTCTCCTTGATCTTTCTGAGAAAATCTGATTGCCTTTCCTTCATGATTTTTCCTGTAATAAATGTATTTTTCATCTCACCTACTTCAGGACTATGAGTCATAGTCTTTTGTTTCTCTTAAGAAGTAGATGGAGCACCTGGCTTCTCAATGTGGGGCATGTACTGATATCTCCATTGATTGAACACCTCTTCAGTTGGGAATACAAAATTTATTATCCTAGCCTTCTTGCTAGACAATTGTTCCCACTTTCTTTCTATCTGCTTGACTTCCTGCCGGATGAAATCAAATCTTGATTTTGTAGGCATTAGTACCTTGATGGTGTGGATGAAGGAAGGAGTGTTTTCCAAAAAACTTGTCATTCTTGTTGAAAAAGCTCATCCATCTCCTCCCTCCATTTGAACAATTCTTTCAATTCACAATTACTCTTGAAAACCCTTGGCACCAACTCACAGCTTGGATGTGTTAACTCTTTCTTCAACACATTAGATTTTCTCTCAAAATCATCTCGAGTTATTCTAAACTCAACCATACCCTTTACAAATTTACACACTAGTTTAATCAAAGGATCTGGATCCAACTAGGCCTTTGAAAGCATATAAAAAAGCTTCATGTTTGATGCCTTTTCTATCCATTTATCCAAAACCGGCCCTAACTCAGCCTCATTTTCATCTAAAGATGTGAGCAATAATTGCAATCTCCTGGCATGATCAAACAAAATTGTGGGATTCAAACTATGAACAAAATTCATCGCTGCCTCTGTAAGGGACTTAGCCTTCATATGTTCATCCTTCTATTTGTCCAGATCTGCCCTGCTCTCTCTTGGTTTATTCCTCTCCTCTAGCAATTGTTGCTTCTCCCAATTGACTCTAGCTTCTATATTTGCTTCTGGGAAGGGGGAAGGTGGGAACTCAATAATGGGGCTAGAAGAAGAATCCACCATAGGCCTATCAGAAATCATCAACTAGGGTGATCTATGATCCTATGGTCCTAATAGTTGTGCTGTCGCTTTGTCTTTTTGAATTAGCTATATCTTTAGCTCATTGTAAGACTTAAGAATAGTCTCAAACTTAATCCTTAATTCCTCCTTTTCTTGGGCATCCTTCTCTTCCACCTTTACATTGAACTTGGTTGTCTCCAATATTATATTTTGGGCTTCAACACCTAAAGTCTCACCAACTCTTTGTACTAGTAAATTACCAGCATATTCTGAAGAGAGTGCCTCCCTTTTTTCTTTATTCTCTTCCCTCTTAAGGGACCACATAACCAAGACTGCATGATCATCAAAAAAGGCCACACCCCTAGTAGCCTATTGTGCTTTCTCTACAGTAGAGAGAACTGTAACCTTACTTTTCCTAATTGAATAAAAAACTATTGCATCAGCAATATCCCATTCAGGGAGAATCAATACTCCTACAGTATGAACCATGGCCCTACCTTCTTCTAGGGTTATCTTCTCAAATTTATTCATCATCTCCCCCTTTGTTTCATTCTCAATCTTAGTTATATCCCTATCAGGGAACTCTTCCTTCTTCTTCTCACAAATTTCCTTGTATTGATTTATTTTCATTCTCCACAAAAATTAAAGGAATGCCATAGTCTTAACAAAATTGTCATTTAAGATGAAATAATCACTGGCCTATTTCAAAATTGGGTCTATTTCCTTACCCTCAAACTCTGCTATGGTAAGATCCATTTCTATTCCTTTGGGTGCCTTTGGCATCCCCTCTTGTATTTCATCATTTGAAACAAAAATGTTCCCCTCATTTCTTAAATGTACTAGTTGCTGAGCACCTCCATGTTCATCCAATTGCAAGGGAGATTGTGAAGGGGAATACATATCTTGCTCTAGTTGAGGCTCCAACTATTTTTGCCTCTTTGGAGAGGGCTCTTCCACTATTTATTCACTCATGGATCTCTTCCCCTTGGAAGTGGATGGGAGACTTGTATCTTTCTGTTGAGCTGGGAGAAGGACATTGTATCCTTTTCTATCTTGTACTATATACATCCCTTTAGGGGTCAAATTAGTGTATCCTGGCTGACTTAAAATTATCCTTGCCCTATCATGATCAGATTTAATAACTGCAACCTTCTTCTCATTTGCTACTTGCATAATTCCTTCAAAATGCTCCATAAGGGCATCCACCTTCCTTGCCCATGGATGAAAAGCCTTCAATGGGTCATACTCTGTCAAAAATTCTGATAAAATCTATAGTCTTTTTATAGATTATCCATTTCTCTTTCTTAATTTCCTGAGCTTGAAGGTCAAACTTATTCCTGACAATATCTTCAGGGAAATTGAACTAGTGTTCCAAAACAACACACCTTGTTTTCTCTCTAAACATTCCAGAGATGAAATCTTCATTGTCTGCACACCTTACCACTGCAGTAGCCATTTTGTAAGGTTTCAAGACTTGATGCAAATGCACCCATCCTTGTTTGATAATAATGTACTAGTGGGCTATTATAATACTAGGGAACAACGTTCCCCTTCCTTTGTTAGTTAAGGCAATATCCTACAAGTCACCAATCTATCTCAGAATCTTAGCATACCCTAACTTCAAAGGGACTTGGTAGGGCAACACAAAAGCTTCCTTTCTGCAACTATAAACCTTGAAAACTTTAGAAACTAGATACAAAATTATATCACCAAAATTGTGCACTATGGTGATGTCCTTACAATACTCCTTTGGCCTGATTAGCCTTAGCAACTCCATGGGGATTCTTGGATTCTCAAAAAATAACAAGGATTTGAGCCTTGAAGAAAAATTCCTATCAAAGATGAGGTAACTTGCATCAGTCCTATCCCATGAGAACTATGTAGTCCATAACTAGACTAGTAACATTTCTCCATTCTTCCCCTTGATAGTATCCATTCTCTTGCTGAAGAAATCAACACCCTTGTGCAATAACATGTGCATTAACATAGAATACCACCTGAAAGGCCTACCTACCTTCATATTTTTTATCCCCATTAATCCTTTGTGGAATAGGTCTGCAAGATAAGGGGCAAAATAAAAAATTAATGCTAAGTGGTGATGTAAGGTCCACACCATTATGAACATGTATGGGATAGGCATGCATAGCCTCATCTTGTCCAAAAATCAAAGTCAAGGACTTGTAAACATATTATGCTCTCAAATTGAAAAGATCCAACCTAAAAGGTTCAGGTGTGCTTGCACTAACCATACACATAGCACCAATTTTACCAAAGAAATCCTTTAAAGGGCCAGACCTCAAATAGTCTCTCTGTGCCTCATAGATTTTACTGAATTCATCAAAGTCAATCTTTTCAAGTCCAAAAAAGGGATCATTTAATGAAAAGACTCGCCTAATTTCTTCCTCCATGATACTTATCAAATCCCTTCCATTTGTATTTTTGACACATCTAGTGATAGGGTCATAACATTTAGCAATCTGTATAAGCAAATCAATGTCCATAAAAACTCCGGGTACAATGAGCCTTCCTATATCAAACTGCCATATGTTACTGAGAGGAGCACATGCATTTCTTTGGGAATATGCATCTATGAACAAAACCAAACCATTGCAATCTTTCCCTACCTTGGTGTCTCTCATCCATAAACCCTTGTCATATAGTCCATCATTGACATAGTCTCTAGGGTTTTGGGGGACTAATTCATTCATTCTATCCCATCCAATATCTGAGTGAGGGAGTAACTATAGTAAATCCTCAAAAACCCCTCTTTCTTTGTACTCTGTGTTTCCTGAGAGTTCTCTTTTGGGTGGCATTTTAACTAGGGTTTCTAGAAAAGCGTATAGATACCAATATAAAAGTACTCAAACAATACGAGATAGCAATAGTAAACAATATCTAAATCACTAAATTTTCTCTTTTAAAATTTTGTGCACCTTCAACTTCAAAATGCCTACCATATGCCTAAGAAAATTCACAGTTGACGCTTGCAGAGAGAGCCAAATTGCTTGCAGAAAGACTCGAAGGAAGAATGACATTTCCAATGATCAAATATGACTATATAATCATTACCAACCGGTCACAGCTGATTCACATGAAACTCATTAAGTCCGCCATTACTGAAAGTGGTGGCTTCAACATTCACAGGACGTGAAACAACATCAAAAATTTAAATTTAAATATACATCGTCGATCCTTTTCCTTTACGATGCATCAAATAGATGATAAAAAACTACACAACAATTTTAACAGCTTTCCCAAGCTTAGTTCTTGGCCAATGAGAACATTTCATTATACCCATGTGTAGAAAACTTTAGACTTTACTTTAACTTTACTTGGTTTGGACAAGTGTCAACATGTCTCATTCCTGCAAACATAAAATTCTGAGCATCTTTCAATTAAGGCAATGCAACCACCGTTGATCTTCTAAAAAATTGACAGATCTTTACCACTTTTGAAAATTAGTGACCCCACTTCGCAAGTGAACACATGGAGGCTTTTAAAAACTTCAGACCCACTGGCAACTAACACTGCAAAGGACACATGTCACTTAGTTGCATCCTCGCAAAATAGAGAACTGTCTGGTATCTCAGATTAAGGGAATGCCATAACTATTGATGCAACTTCCATCAGATGATCGTCAGTTATTTATAAAATTTGGCCCCACCTTTACTATTGCCAGCCCCTACCCAATAAAAAATGGCCACATCACAATATCTAGCTAGTGGACATACTAATTTTTCTTGCTGAATGCCAGTCCAACTAGAAGTTTCCACATCATACTCCAACTTAAAAAATGAAAAATAGACATTTCAGCATGACTTGGCGACCAAGGACCCACCTCACAGTCTTAAACCACATGGAAAATCACACGGTCATCACTAAAGCGGAGTCTTTAAATAATAAGCAAATTCCTTTAGCCGCAAAATGACAACCACAAGATTTTACTGAACTTTAACCTTTGAAAAAGAAACCCCACCACACTACGTCACTTCAGACACATGTTAGCACATCGTATTGCCACATAACAGAAATGTCAAAGCTCTTTCATCATCAGTCTTTTATCCAATCAGATGGCTGTCGCTAACGCGCAAGGATTAACAAGTGGTCAACCTAGCTTTAAGGGAATATGCCAACCATCGATGCAACTTGCTCGTTAATGACAACACAACTTCGAAACCGGGCCCACTTCACCAAGTGTCATGCAGTCGCATCCCCGCAAGTCAAAAAATCTGACAACCATAAGACTTAAGGGACAATGACAACCACAAGTTTTAAACGGGAAAAAGATAAAGTTTCTCATGAAATATTTAATAAAAAAGAAACCTATTTAAAACCTAACCATAAAACACATGAAGCTGACAACTTAAATGGTTTATTTTGAACACATGCATTATTGGCACCCTTAGTGAATGAAAAAGGTAACATTCAAATATAACAAGGCTTATGACAATTAGGGCTTTCAACATTTCTTCCTACTAGGTCAAAATAATGCAAGTTTGACAATTTCTGAAGTATGAGGGCCAAAACAAATTTAACAATACTAACATACGGACTATGTGGTCAAATATTCAAACTATCATGCCATACATAGTTCCAAATGTGAACATGAAATCACTAGCTCTCTTGTACTAATCATTAAAAGATAATCAATCTAATCAGGACCATCCTATTATGAATAAATTATCTTTGTAGCTTAATACTTGTAAACAAGACCACTAGAAGATTCAATTTTGAATAACATAAATAACACCACATACAATATATTGTTAGGAAATAATTACATCTATTTCTGTTGATGTGTAGGATGGTCAAAGTTTTGTACTCAAATCACTCCCCTATGCTAATAACCCTTCTTAAGACGCTCATCCTAGGCCTAGATATCCAAAACCCATTGTTCAAATTATTGCTAACAAAGAAAATGATTGGTGATTTTCTTCCTCTCACTCACCATATATTTTTCATCTCTTGGAAAATGGTTGATGGTGATTGATGAAGAAGATTTGAAAATGATGATTGATCCAATTCAGATTGGTGCAACATTTTCAAATCTTCTTCATAATCATCATCAACATGGCCAATTTTGCAAAATTAATTATGCATACACTGAATTCAGGCTCAAATAATGAGCAAGCCTACCAAAAACAAAATTCCACTTGTCGATGATGAAAGAAATCAAGATGAATTAATTTCAAATGACTTCTCTCTATAAATATTTGGGATTCAAATGAGATATCAAAATGATGAATAAATAGTATCATGGAAATTCAAATGAGATATTAAATTGATGAATAAAATCAACTGTGTGCCAGTTAATAAAAAATTATTATGGGAATGAAAGATGCTTTTTTACATTAAAGTCCATGTAAGAAGCACGCATCACAAGAAATTGTGCATCCATCACTTCAAATGCAATGCAAGTAAGAAAATCAAATGCCCACTCATCTCCTGTAAATAGAAATTAATTAATCAAATGTTAATCTTAAATTGCAGACTTTGTCAAGTTTCCAATCACCTACAAGAACACTTTGTTACTGAAACATCTCAACTTAAACCTAGGGAATTTTCAATATACACCAAATACAAATACTTTAATATTTTTTTATACTGTGGCAGCTATGCCAGTAAATTCATCTACATAAGTACAATCTTACTACTAAAAATAAATGCTAAACAATCCAATATTATAGGTTTTTAAGAAGATAGACCTGATAGAATCTTCAAGAATATTACTCCTGTTGTAGTGCTAGGCCTTGCTTCAAATGTAATAGATGTGTTAAGCCAAATGGGACAAGTCTTGTGGAATTAAAAATAATAATACAATGTTCAACACAAAGGAAATGCAGTTGAACAAGAAGAATACACACTAGATTGAAGATCTAGCATTTGGATAAGCATGAATGTTATGTTTACACCAACTATAGTGAATGGATATTCCCACATAGATCTATCACCTGCCTGCTTTTGAAGCAGATGCTAAAAAAATCTCTGTACAAAATGTTTGAAGAGAATTTCATGTCGGATTCAATAATTCCAAAGAAAAAATATTATACTTCATTGTTACACATAATATTCATCATAGAAGAGACCCTTGCAGTTGAAGTTGAAAAACTATCTGTGTAGTTAAAATGTAGACCCATGAACCATGAAATTAAAGTTATCAAGTATAAGAAGAGCATACATATATTAGCAATTATTATTATGGTATAAATCATTATTATGAATAGAAAATATAATGAGTGGTTAACATTTAGAAAGGTAGCGATTACCTTTACTAACAGACACCCATGCATGATTAGAAGTAGCAAGGTGGAGCTTATGTTTTGAAGATAACTAGAACGGTTAAGAACAACAATGATAGTATTAAAGGCAGCAAGCCCATGTTAAAAGTAGCAATCAATATACTTAAGGAGTAGCGATTATTACTAAAGGAAAAATGATAATGTCTATGGAATAGTGAGTATACTTAACAAGTAATCTTGGAAGGTGTCAAAGAGCATTGGAATCTTTGAGAGGACAAGGTTCCTAAGGAAAGAATAACATGGTGATGTAGATTGGTTGATGAAGAAGAATGGTGCTTTGGAGAAAGCATCCATAGAGAATGCAAATGTCTATGAGGGAGAGATCCTAGAAAAGGATGACATGAAGACAAGTTGTCCATTGGGCGGACAAAGAACAAAAGAGTAGCAATCAAGTGTTGAAGAGAAAGGAGAACCTATTGCCAAAAAGGTTCAAAAGGTTGGAACAGAGGCAAAGGATAGAGATTCTGATGAAGATAGAAAAAGATCAAGTCTTGGAAGGCTTGAAGAGAAGGAGATAATACAATGAAAACTACATGTAGTATACAACTATATAGTGAATACAAAATAACATGAATTACCTTAATAAATGTATGTCAATTGTGTGTTTTCATTCCTGGCCCAAATCCACTTTTCTTTGATATGAGATTGTTTATGTTCACAAAAAATCTTGTGGGAAATTATATTTTTTTTATGACTTCTTTTACAGCATTGCTCTGCTGCTTCAACAATAACCAAGTAAGGGCACTTATATCAATTTGGTCTCTATTGTTATTTGATCAAATGAAATTTTTAATTACATGGTTGGATTCTTCAATGTCACTACAAATTTTGCAAATTTTGTCTTTGTCATGCCTTCCATCCAATACTTTCCATAATGTCTTTGTTACATTCTTTCCAATATGCATAGCATTGAACAAATGCACGATTGGGAGTTTATCATAGTATGAAAACCTACTAAATTATGTAGGATAACTTTTTAGTCCTTTTGGAATTTGGTCATTAATGCCTTGACAACCTTCACAAGCATCAATTACATCATCATTAAACAAAATACAATATCAAAATATAAATTTCAAATAAAAACTATCAGATGGAATGACATTACCTCAACGATTTATTCTATTGCATTCCAACTTCTATAAGCAAGGTGTCATTCTTTGTGGCTTTGATGTAGTCTCTTCTTTCCCATTGAAAAGATATTTTTTGATAATTCGATACTTATGATTTCTGTGGAGAAAGTGTCTATACTCATCAAACAACTTCTTTCCTAAACTTTTTGAATGACGAGATTTCATCTTTGGACCACAAACTAGACATGCAAATTTTCCCTTTGTCTAAAGACCTACAAGATCATGTATAATTGGATTAAATATGTTAATTTTGTGTTGGCACTATAACATACCAAGAAAGAGGTGTTAAGAAGAGAACATACCACAGAAATGTGTTAGCCCAGGGACATCATGTATTGTCCATACAAGTATTGCATGGAATTGAATTTGTCTTTCTCCTATTGGTCTAGAGATTTCATACATAGTGACCCCATTCCATAACACCATCAACTCGTCAATAAGGGGCTCAATATATACATTCATATCTTTAACTTGGTACTTACCTAGCTGGATGAACAAAAACATTACATAATTATTATAACCATTTTGATGGATTATTTATAATAAATTAATTTAGATGACTATTAAATTAAAAAATACCTAGAACAATCATTGCCAACATTATGTGCTCCCTTTTTATGAACATCCAAGGAGGGATGTTATTGTTGATAACAAAAATAGGCCACACCAAGTAAACAGATCTCATCTCTCCAAATGGATTGACACAGTTCGCTACCAATGAAAGCTTGAGATTATGAGGTTCTTCTTTAAAGTGTGGCCAAGTTTCATCTATTTCCTTAAATGTCAAACCATCCACAGGCATTCGTATAATTTCATCTTTACTTCTACTATGTGCATGGTAATTCATAAATTGTGCCAAACTATTGCACCCGAATAATTGTTGCAGATGTGGACTAATGGGAATATACCGAAGAACCTTGTGAGGCACCTTTTTTATTATTTGATCTGATCAATATCTACTAATATGATAATCAGGGCATTCTATTACAAATTAATGTTGTTTATGATATATAATATGATCATTCAAATATGGATGTATTGTTTGATACTCCATTCCAATATCTTTCATAATGGTAGATAATTCTTAGTACGAGCGAGGTAGAATGTTTGATGGTGATAAAAAACACTCACCTATCAACCTACGACCAAAAATATAATTTGTTAATATAAAGAATATTAATTGGTACATGATTCACCCTTTGTTAACTGTAAGGAAATTACAACTAAAAAAAATGAAAAAAGATGACATACCTTAACCTGCGTGTGATTGCTATGTTGGATAAACCATTCATAACCTTCAAGTTCACCAACAACAATACATCAGCAAAAAGAGTTGTTTGGGAGCCTTTGTATAGGGGTTCATATGCCTTCTCAAGTATAGGTAATTCAAGGTCATCTATATCATTATCATCATCATCTTGATCATCGTAATCATCTTGATCATCGTGATCTTCTTCCATGGGATCATTACCTTCTACTTCAGTATTCACACCTCCATGTTCCCTCATTTGGAAATCCACATTCTCCGAATTGTCATGGACCATAACATGAAACCCAGGGTGGTTGACCTATATCAAAATGATGACCATGATGTCATCATAAGGTTGTAATGTGGTAATTCATTTCCTATTAACTTTAAAAGAAATACATACCAGTGGATGGAATTCATTTCCCCCTTCAATGTGACCATGCTACCTATAATGTTCCTTGACTGTTTTGATTAGATATCTCCGAGTCTTTAAGCTCTTGTAAATTTTGCAGGGACAATAACATTTTCCATCACCTTTTCTTTTAAAGTTAGACCACAATTTATAAATTGTCTCCTTATTTTATTCTGGGTTGATATTGTCAGACATGGTCTTTCTTGAATGGAATGACTCGTTGGTGGAAGAAAGATGATTTGTTTGCAACCTGCAGATATAGACACTGAACAACCATTTTCTCAACTCTAATTTTCTCAACACAAAGGGACATTTATCATAGCCATAGAAACCTAATTATTTTTAAATGGAATACACCAAGGAGTACTATCATAAATATTAACCATTTACAATCATGAACAGTAAACCTAAATCAAATAGCTAATTTTTTTATCAACATGTGTAGTCTTTGTGTATATGGAAAATGAATAAAATATTAAGCTGAAATAAAACAATGAACAAAATAGTATTCCACATAGAGTGAATGAAATATACCATCAAAAGAAGCTGACAAAATCCTATCACCAAGCACAGACATAGGAAATCAAAAAGGGACAAAAGAAAAGAAATAAGAAAAATCATTATGACTATAGAAAAATCATTAAGACTATGGAAATGGACGGTTTTGGTGCTTTTTCATTACAACAATTGAGCATTCATCATTTGGTATATGAACAGGTGAAAAACATGCAGATTTGAGAAAAAAATATTGGGAGCTAGACCCAGTAGCAAATGGATTTGTGATGATTTTCACAATAGTACATGTGTTGCTAGGTCAGCTCCTAGTAGTGCTTGGGAAAATCTGCATGTTCATCACTTGTGCATATGAAGTGGCTCTAATGGCAGATACAATTGCTGAACAACCATTTTGTCAACTCTAATTTTGTGAGAGGATGAATCAAATAATCACAAAAAGAAACACACTTTGTCAACAATGTTCAAAATCATTAGGACTATAGAAAAATCATTAAGACTATAGAAAATCAAGTTCTAGAAATGGACGATTCTGATGCTTTTCCATTACAAAAATTGAGCATTCATCATTTGGTACTTCTTGGTGTATTCTATTTAAGTATGTCAGGCACAAAGTATTCCATTTAGATATGTTCAAAATTTTGCCAGTAATGATTTGTGAAATGCAATCATGTAAAACACAAACTAATATTATTATTGTTATGAGAAGAGGTCAAAATAATATTCAAAGTATTATTATGAAATCTGCATGTTCATCACCTATGCATGTACCTTCTCTAATTACACAACCAATGAATATATGCACAGGTGACAAACATGCATATTTGACCAAGCAATATTGGGAGCTAGACCCAACAACAAATGGACTTGTGATTATTTTAAAAATAGTACATGTCTTGCAGGGTAAGCTCCTAGTAGTTCTTTGACAAATCTGCATGTTCACCACCTGTGCATATAAGAGTTGACAGAGAAGGTATATGCACAGGTGAAAAAAATGCAGATTTGACCAAGCAATACTGGGAGATAGACCTTGCAGCAAATGGACTTGTGATAATTTTCACAATAGTACATGTGTTGCAGGGTAAGCTCCCAGTATTGCTTAGGAAAATCAGCATGTTCATCACTTGTGCATATAAGATTTGATCAAATAAGGTATATGCACAAGTGAAAAATATGCAGATTTGACCAAGCAATACTAGGAGCTAGACCCTGCAACAAATGGACTTGTGATGATTTTCACAATAGTACATATGTTGTAGGGTAAGCTCCTAGTAGTTCTTAGGCAAATCTATGTATTCATCACCTATGCATATAAGAGTTGATCAGAGAAGGTATATGCATAGGTGAAAAACATGAAGATTTGACCAAGAAATATTGGGAGCTAGACCCGACAACAAATCGACTTGTGATGATTTTCACAATAGTACATGTGTTGTAGGGTAAGATTCCAGTAGTGCTTAGGGTAAGCTCCTAGTAGTGCTTAGGAAAATCTAAGCACTAGGCCCAAAAAAAAATGGACTTGTGGTGATTTTCACAATAGTACATGTGTTGCAGGGTAAGATCCGGGTAGTGCCTAGGGTAAGCTCCACATGTGTTGCAGGGTAAGCTCCTAGTAGTGCTTAGGAAAATATGCATGTTCATCACCTATGCATATAAGAGTTGATCAGAGAAGGTATATGCACAGGTGAAAAACATGAAGATTTGACTAATCAATACTGGGAGCTAGACCCGACAGCAAATGGACTTGTGATGATTTTCACAATAGTACATGTGTTGCAAGGTAAGATCCCAATAGGGCTTAGGAAAATCTGCATGTTCATCACCTATGCATATGAAGTGGCTCTAATGGAAGACAGAATCATTAATGAAGGCTCACATAACCTCTCTTTTGGTCTTTGTTTCAATCATTTTTATTAATTTTCAACACAGATATCAAAGTTTATGTGAAATAGAAAACCCTCAGCCTAGGGCATCTAGTGCATGGAGAAAGATGTAAAATCTTTGTGTTCCACGTCCAATATACCCTCAAACCTCATTGGTTAATGGGAGAGGGGTTATAATTTATATATGTCTCCATGTTTGCATAAGACCATGCATCTGTTGGAATGTGCATTGGATGAATGGAAGTAATATGATATTGTCTCAGACTAAGAAATGACATTATTAGTGGAGTGTGAATGAGTTTATTCATTCAATGATATCTGATTTAACTCTTACCACTGGAGATGCAGGTGATTTTTAGGATTGGTGGCACTGATTTTATCAAGTTGAAACACTTTGGCTGTAAAACATTAGTCCTCATTTGGCCCTCAAGGCATCACTACCTTTGCACGATAATCTCAGTAGTTAAAAGCAGCAATGACAATGGAAACCACAACAACAATTAGGCATTTATACATAGGGTTTCCTTAGTGGCACCATTGCTTGCAGCCTTGGCATTGGTTTTACAAAACATGAGAGGGGGAGAAATGTTTTATGGGGAATAGGGCCCTTCCATCCTTGGAACAACAGTGAAAAAATGGATGGCAAGACTGTGGGGCTACAGGGATATGGTGAAGGAAGCATAGCTATGAAATGATAGGTTTTTATAGCAAGGTAGTATAGGAATGGCTCTAATGAGTACAACTTTAATGGCCAAGAAAAAGATTAGTCCTATTTTGGAGACATTGTGGGCAAACCCAACATTTATGTCTGGTCTCTTAGCATGGGAAATTGCCCAAATGCTAAAGGTTGTGACAACCTTTATCGTGGAGAGGAGGTGGGACCTTAAATGTTTGTTAGTTCAGGGGTCACTAGGGGTGATTTGGTTAATCATAGGTTAGTGGATTATTTAAATGACCTATAAAGGTCCATAAAGTTGTAATGTGGCCATTAGAGCCCTTTAAAAGTTGTCAAGAGCACTAAAGGTGCTAAAACTTGTAATTTGCCTATAATAGCAAAATGGGCCTAAAAAGGCTTAAGTTGGGGTTAGTAAGGGTATAAGAGTTTAAGAAGGACATTTAAAGTTCCTTAAGAGGTTGATAAAAGGCATAGGAGTAGAAGTTGTCAAATTTGGCAACTGGTTGCCAACTAGACAACAAAACATAAACAAAAAAAATTATTCATAACAGTCATCCTAACTAACTGTTACTAGTCTAAAGAGGTTTGGAAGGCTATTAGTGGTATGTGTATATGAGTTTTTAGAGAAGAGGAGGAAGGGGAGGTTTATGGTTAAGTAAAGATCAATAGAAACAATGTATATTGCATTTTGATTCAATAAAATGTAATTTCTTTATTAATTCCCTGTCACTACCCATGAGGGTACAGTCTCCTTTTGGGAAGACTTAAGAGTCTCCTTTCTTTGCAATATGGATTGAAGTTGATAGCATTATTGCGTCTATTTATTTCAAAAAAAAAAAATGATTGAGTGAAATATTTAAAGGTGTTTAACACTATTTTTCAATGATTGTTCTTGTACAGTTAGGGAGAACAACAGTTAATAGCCTTGTGATATCAGTGATTATGTAAGATCCCTCACTACCATGAATGGTAGGATGGGTGGAAAGGGGATATTTTGATATGTTGAGTGTATTCAAATGTATTTTTTTGTAGGATGAACATGGGAGAAAAGTTAGAGAACTTTGATTGCTTGGAAGTTGCCAAAGGAGGGTTACTTATGTTGGGACCAGTCATGGTCTATGAGTTTGGGCCATTGGAGAACCAATTTTTATTACATGGACGGTCATGATATGATCATAGAAGGGTGTTGGATCCACTGAGGGGATCTAGAAGTGTGTGGAGGTGTTGGATTGAAGACGTCCTAGGGTTATAGGCCTAAAATAGAGGGTTTTGTTATTGGGATATTAAAACTTAGTGTTTCTTCCTAAAACCTTGGAAATCCTTTGATTGAGGTTATATGCTAACTCTATTTTGGGGTTGGGAAGTTTTGGAAGGTGTGAAAAGAGGATTTTCTTTGTATTTGGAGACCTTTTGGAGGGAAATACATAGTACACCAGTCATTGTTTGGATAGTTGGTCCAAAGGAGTGATATCTAATTTTGAAGTATGTTTTACAACTTCCAAAAGGGTATCCAAATATAGTTTTAGTTTCCCAAGTGTTTTGGAGAAAAGATTTGTAAACTTTGAAAAATCATCGACATTTTGGAGTAATATTAGAAAACCAATCAAAATATTCTAAAATTAGCGATCTTTAATTTTCCAATGCTTAATATTTAGAAGCGTTCTAAAAACTCCAAGTTTCATTAGAATGGCACATTCAAACAAATTCTCAAAGGGGCATATCTTCAATTTCTAACATTTCCCCCTTCTCTTCATAACCATGGAGCAGAAAAGAACAATTGGTTTTACCCCATAATTATACAGTGGCTACTTCTGCTAATGGTATGAACTAAGAAGAACTAGATAAAATCATGTTTATCTTTGAATTGAAATTGTGCTGATTTTTATTGCATTTAATGGATCATAATTGGAGATTAAATAAGATTATCTTTATGCAAGTTTATAATGTTGTCTAAGGCTTTCATATGTTTTCTTTTATGACCTCATTTGGATATGTGCTTGGTTGGCCTTCTTTGATATATACATATATGTTGAATGTGAATTATATACATCCAAACCCATTGTTTTCCCATCAATTTTTATGAAGTGTTATTGTCAATGGGCACCATCATATTTTTTCGTCTCCTTTTTCACATCATTTTGTCTTGTTAAAGTTGGAACATCATTCCTAAGGGTGCATATCTACTAATTTCTTGACGGTATCAAAATAGGCGAGTCTTTCAAGACATCTTAATCTAAAAAAATGTTTTCCAAAGGAACCCTAATTTTCAAGAATCATGCATATCATGTAAACCATGTGTGACTTTTTATCGCAAATTTTCATACTACTCAAGGATCCATGTAAGGTAGAAAGACTCTAAATTTCAATTTTCTCATTTCTATGATTGTTTTTCACCAAGTTATTGCACTTTCAGGGTTTTTTCATAAATTTGCACAATTTTTAGAATTTGTTTGATTTCTTTGTATTTTTGGAAGCTTAAGAAAAACCGTTTGATGCATTATCTAATAAAATCCTTCTACAAATTATCCCATATCATTATGTTCTCAGAGACCATGATGATATGGGATAATTTGTAGACAATGCATGGCACTCAACACTGTTGAATAGAGGAGAGTGTAGACAATGCATGGCATGCAACACTGTTGACCTAATCCCTCAAGGAAGATATGTTTGTAGATTATAGATTGGTGGTAAATGAATTTAGATTCAACAATCCTTGCCACATTCTTTTAAACAAATACAAATAAAAAGCCAAATATACAATAAATATTAATCATGTATTTACCTAGTGAAGAGATGAAACGTGTGCAATAGCAACACAAAGGTGAAATGGGGTCAACTTACTGATTGAATCAAAATGTTTGAAGAGTGGTGCTTACAGGTGGTGTTGAGGCTAGATGTGTAGGTGGTGTCAACAGATGCCCTCCTTCCCTCCTTCACCTCTGCTTTTCCGCACGCGGAATATAACAAAATGAAATAAAATGAAACCGTATTTTTTAAAAAAAAGTTATATTCCCATGTTGGTCAGAATTATGATGACATGTCATGGTTGTCTTAATTTTGACCAGCACGGGAATGGATTAAAAAAATAAAAAATTTCCTTCTATAAACCGACCAAGGAAAACCATTTTAATGCTTGGTCGAAAATGTGGGTCAAATGTATTATTTTAGAAAGGGTTTAGATGGAACACTTCTTGGGTACTTAGATAAAGATAAATCTGAATGTGCGTTAGCCAAAGTCCACGATGGCATATGTGGATCTCACTGTAATGGTCTTGCGTTAGCTCAGAAACTCCTAAGTTGGGTTGGTTATTATTGGCCTATTATGCAGACAAATGTTGTGCACTACACCAAGTCCTACAAGAAATGTCAGCTATAGGGAAGTTTGATTCATGTTCCAGGAAGGGAACTTATTCCTTCTATTACACATTGGCCTTTGCAACATTGGGATTTTGATTTGGTAGGCCAAATTCATCCTAACACATCTAGTGGACACACATTCATTATCAGTGCAACAAAATACTTAAAAAATAGGGTGGAGGTTAGTCCTCTTTCAGTTTTTACAAGAAAACAAGTGTCTTTGTTCATCCTTAATCACATATGTCACTACAACATACCTTCCTCCATAGTTACTGATAATGGAGGACAGTTCAAAAATAAGGATCTCAAACAACTATGTAAGAAATTCAAGATTAAACAACAATGGTCCTCAATCTACTACCCTCAAGGTAATAGCTACGCTGAAGCTTCTAACAAAACACTACTAAAAATATTGCACAAGACAATGAACAAGACAAGAAGAGATAGGCACTTATAGATTAATCCTGCACTATGGGCCTACAAAACTAGCATTTGCACACCTACTGGAGCTATGCCCTTTTCACTTGTTTATGGATTTGAAGTTGTCTTACCTCTTGAAATTGAGATACCTTCCATAAGAGTTTCATTAAGAGGCCTTATCATTGATGATGACTACAAAATCATGTGTATATAAGAATTAGAACTTCTGGATGAGCATAAAAGAGCTGCATTCGATCACATGATAGTATATAAGAAAAGGATGTCACATAATCATAAAAGGTTAATTCTAGAGAGTTTCAGGTTGGAGATCTCATCTTAAGAGAGAATCCCAAGAATCAATAGAATAGAGCACAAAAAGGAAAATTTGAACCTAACTAGCTGGGTCC
The DNA here is from genome assembly GCA_027943335.1 of Chamaecyparis obtusa. Classification (NCBI taxonomy): domain Eukaryota; kingdom Viridiplantae; phylum Streptophyta; class Pinopsida; order Cupressales; family Cupressaceae; genus Chamaecyparis; species Chamaecyparis obtusa. Next base: position 265,634 of record BSBK01002026.1, read on the forward strand.
CTACATAATCACTACTGCTTTTGGATCTGGTGCTTATCATCTTTCTACCCCTAAGGGAGAACAACTCTTTGAACCTATCAACATCCTTCATCTGAAGAATTTCTATGCATGATGTTACAAAAGCTTTGTACATTTCTTAATATCCTAAACAAATCATAAAAATTGATATATGATCCTGGAAAGATCCTAAAAATTGTAAAAAGTTCTGAAAAAATGATCATCTTAGTGAAAACCTAAAAAACAAGCGCTGTGATGCATCAATCAAAAAAACTAAAATATCCAAAACAATACAAAAAAAATAGAAAAAAAAATTAAAAATTAAAAAAAAATTGAAAAAGAAAAAATTGTGCCATGGTGAAAACCTGGAAACAGGCACCTTGGTAGCAAAAATAAATAATCTTCCAAGTGGTGAAAACCTAGAAACAAGATCTACTTGAGACCTATGCACCTATATCTATCAGCTTGTCACTTTGCACTCCGAACCCTTTCAAATCCCATTTTCTTATCTCCTTGGTCTAGAATTGGTCTTTATCTTGGGCTACGAGGCATGAATTGTATCTCTCCTTGATGTGTGATGGCATCTTTTAGTGACTCACCCCAAACAGTGTTTCTCAATACTTACCCTTTTAACATCGAGTGTTTCTTAACACTTATTAGATTTACTATCTTGAGTCGATGCTTTTTTTGCAGTCTAGGATTGTGTAATATTTCTCACTTATATGCATGAGTCCTAGCAAGTTAGTGATTATCTTTTCTTTTTCACACCGCACCTAAACTAAAATGATTGAGACATCTTATGGCTTATTTCTCTTTGTGTGTTGTTTAACTAATGATTTTCACTGAGTGTTCCCTCCTTAGTCTCTCTGTGATGTTTTGACTAGAGGACTGGGGGCATGTGGCATATTTTCTTTGATTTTTTCCTGTGGATAATGATTCTAGGTATCTCTTGCTTTGATTCCTTGGGTACTTGGGAGATTTAAAACTTTATCCTTGACTATTACATTGTGTTTTCTCACACAAGAATGTACTCATGGTTATCTTGGTGCTTATGCTTTGATACTGGTATAATCTTGCAATATTAACTTGACCATACTCAAGATCAAATCTCAATACTTGAGCTACTCAAAATCACTCTTGTTCACAAGGAGATTCTTGATCAAGCCCTCCTTGCATCTAATGTACCTAAGGACCCAGACATTGATAAGTTCCATTCCATGGTCAGTCATCTTGCTTCACCTCATTATCTAACTTTCTCTAAAGAAGATGAAAAATATATCATCCAGCTGCATAACTAGCCCCTCCATATTAAAGTCGCTATCCATAAGTATCAATTTAAGCATGTTTTGATAGATGGAGGTGTGGGTTTGAACATTTGCAATTTTAATTTGGTTAAAGCTCTTGGTCTCTCAGAGCATTCTATTGATCCCCGATGCAAAATAATGATCAAAGTGTATGATGAAGAGGGTCATTCTTCTAAGGGCATGGTAGTCTTGCCCATTCGGGTGTTAGCACCTGCAAAAATTTTATGGCTATATGATTTCTTCTCTGGCCCCTGCAAAGTTTTCTTGGTCTCTGGCCTTAAACCCTAGGTCTAAATTCATATTTCTAGCTATTAGAAAGGTAGAAACCCTATTTGTCTTGGTCGGGTTCTAATTTGTCATTACCTTTTTTGAGCTACTTAAGTGATTTATAAAGCATGTGCACCTTTTATCTCTCCCGGTTAGTCGCTAGGTCTTCGAATGAAAAAATCATATTCCTTTTAGTCTGGTGATTCTCTAATTCCTTTGGTCACACAATCTCTCTAAGCCACAAGAATATTCTCTATCCTTCAGAGACTCTGCATTTTGTCTTTAGTCACTAGGTCTCCAGATTTTATTTTGAGATTCGGCGACCACTATATCAATGTTTCCAAGAGGGTGGTTAGTCGCCAGATCATGGTAGTTAAAAATGACATTCAGCGACTCCGTTGGTGGTTATTCACAAAGTCTCTGAATATTCAAGTGGTTAGTGATTTATTTAGCGACTTAGATATTTCCTCAGTCACACAATCTCTTGACTTGGGTGGTTAAGTTACAGATGTTCAATGACTCCGAGAGCAGCTTGTATTTTCTCTTTATTTGTTGAGTCATGAGATGGTAGGCCCACTTCATGAGGATGGTACAAGTGGATCCAGTGTCAGGTGGAGCTGAGGTGTCCAATGAATATTGGTTGCAGGATAGTGAATTGGTTGTTGTCAGTGGGCCCGAGGTCTTTAGTTTATGGAGTAAGTTAAAGTTCAGTTAGGATCTATAGTTGTCGTATATTCTCAAGAAAAAGATGCACGATGTTTATCCTACATGATCTTGCAATAGCCATTGATCTCAGTGAGATCAGAGTTAATAAAGCTATTCAGTGATTCAACGACTGAGGGTAGTCTCGCAGTCTCTTGAATCCGGCGGTTGAGTGCCAAACATTCAGCAACCTGGTGGGCAGTTATGAATTTCTTCAGTCGTTCAATCTTGAGATTTAACAGTTAAGTCTTCTAACATTTTGAGATTGAGTGAGAACCATCCATGGCCATAGGATAGAGTTGAAGATCAATGATCAGAATTTAATCTCAAGATCTGACCTAGGGTAAAGAGATCTTTCCGCGACTTAGAGATTTGTCTCAGTCGCGTGTTCTCAGGGTTTAACCCTAGTTAAAGAAAAGATCATCAAACTTAGCAAATCTCTTTATCACTAAGTCTCTAGATATGCATGGGTTAAGTAAGGTTAACATTATGGTTTGACCCCGGCAGTTAAGTTTTCAATTCAGCAATCAAATGACTATGTGGTCTCAGATTCTCCTAATTCTAGCGGTTAAGTGCTAAACCTTGAGCGATTCAGTGACATGATTATCTCCTGATCGCTAGATCAAATAGTTAAGTCATGAAATATCTAGCGATTAAATGAGGACCATAGGATGGAATGAGGAATAAGATCAATGATTGATATTTAATCTCAAAAAGAAGGTTGAAAAGTCAAAAAGTTTCACCGATTAAGAGATTCTCTCTAGTCTCTAGATCTCCAGATGTGTATCAAAGTTGGCTGATCACTGAATATTTTTAGAAGGTCAATAAAGTTGTCGTGACTATGAGACTATAGTCGCTAGATCTCACAATGAAAAATATGTATCTTAGGTAGCTGCTCAGTCGCATGATCTCCAAATAAAGTCAAAGGGTTTCAAGATAGTTAATTTACCTACAGTCACATAATCTCATGATAATATTGCAGTTAGTGATTTTGTCTCGCGACTGAGAATTTCTTCAGTCACAGGATCTCAAGAAAATGTAGTGGTTAAGGGGATGACCATGAAATCATGATACTACAGTCACTGAGTCTCTAAAGGTAACTAAGGTTAAATAAAATGGCTGGTGATCTCGTGACTAGAGCAAAATGTAAACCAGGATTCCTGTTAGAGTTAAACTATGAAGCCTGGGAAAAGTGAGGAGATCTTACGGTCATGATATAAAGTAGATCTCAGTTCGAATGCTGGCCATTGATTTATTGTCTCGCACCATGCAAGTAGATGTTTCTTATAGATTTAAAATTATTAAGGGTTTTAGTGATAAAAGGACTGGTATTCAATGCTTGAGCGGCTAGATCTGGTAGATATGATTTTGTCAATTGTTGCAGTGTGGTCCACAGAGTATGATGATTGACTGCAGAGGGTATGTACCATAAAGAGTGGGTGATACAGTCGTTCAAGGTATGTTGCAGGTGAATGATCAGACTAATAAGCATGGTGAATTCATGATCTTCAGTACATTTCTCTGAGAACTATCATAAATGAAGATAATTATAGGATCTGATCGCTCAAGGTTACTTGGTTTTCCTCGAATGTAATAAATTCTTGATTAAATCTAGTTGGTTTGGTGGGTGAGAACCCTAACCCTTGCCCTAGTCATCTGAAGCTTGTTGCATCTTGATTTTTGAGATTCCAAGATGACTAGTGGTATATATTGTAGTAGTTTGTTTATTTTTTTTGTTGATGGTGTTATGTTGATAGTCAATGTAAAAGACTAAACAAGGAGATCTTGGATTTAGGGTTTGTTTCCTAGCATTTTGTTATTTATGCAATGTATTGATTCTAAAAATCTTAATGAGAATACACTTGAATTCCAATCTCATATTTATGTTTGTCTTCTTGTGTTCATCTTGGATTCTTATATGTTAATGTCACAAAGTGAGTTCATATATGGTATACAAAGTATATTGTGAAGTTATCTTTGAGTTCTTGACAAAGTTAGGATTAAAATCTTTAAGGTAATTTCAGAGAATGCATGGTGAATAGGAATTTGATGACTAGGTGTGGGAGGGAGAGGGATAATAGGCAAAGCACTTATTCTAAATTTAAGGGTATTTGAGTTTGGGTTTTTAGTTGATATGTATTGTTGGTGACTCTATGCCCTAGGTTAAGGCACTGATCTATTCTCTGGAAGCAGTTCATCATCATCAATCACAAATATAAATGATAAAATCTTTAAACTAGTTAGTAAAGGGTATAAATGTATAATATTTAGTGATTCCTTTCAAGAAGTGAATCAAGGGTACACCCGCCTGAGCATCTAGGCTCAAAGTGTAGGAGGATCCTTGTTAATCCTTGTTAATTGGCCCTTTACCTTGTAGAATTTGGAGTGGTGATAGAGTCAGTGACATTAGTTTGTCAATCATAGTGTAAACCTACAAGTAGAAAGAGAAGGGGAACCAAAAAAATGGTGACTCTGCTGGGGAATAGATAGAAAAATCTTGTTAAAGAAATCAGAATCTCTGGTGTTTCATTGTTAAATCAAGTTTCAGATAGGTTTTCCCATTCGAGTCACCAAAAATATGATGACTCTATTGGGGAATGAAATAAGGTTACCATTAAGAGTATCCCAGAGTCTTTCTACATTCAGTTTGGGGAAGAGTATCATAATTGTGATAATCTAAAAATTGTTTTTAGATCTAAAAGTATACTACCTGGAATTGTTGTTGATTAAAATTTGAAAATACATGTGACTTTGCTGTGAAGGAATGCCTAGAATCTGGTGGTGTTTCAAGAAAAGATTAGTGAGTAAATTTGTGTCCTCTGAAGGGAGGTGGTGACTCTTTGTTTGAATGAACCTGAGATGTGAAGCTTTGTTTCAGATTTCAGTTAGATGTGAAGTGAACAACAACATTCAGCAGAGACAATCCAGGTATTCTCCATTCAATATTTTGTGTATTTGCATGGTCCTTATCAAATAGTTTTTCAATTAAAGAAAGTACAAGTGAGTGAAGTTACATACTTCTAGAATAAATTTTGATTTGATCATATATATGTGAAGTATGTCAGAATAATTAAGTGATAAGAGAAGATTATCTACAAGTGTATAGATTTCTTGTTACTAGTTTTCAAGAGCATCAAGTGTATATGCACAAAGGTTGTAGCTAGTGATGGATGTGCTTAGGGGCTCTCTTATTAGGGGATATGTGTCATTTTGTTATGATGGCATACCTGGTTTCCCTAATAAGATCCCTAATAAAGTCAGAGGATATTTACCAAAGTTTAATAGGAACCAGTTCCAATCAGCAAGAAAGCATGTGCAGGCTTTTGCTAATTTGATGTATGATTTTGATATTTTCCATGAAAATCTATGGATGAGGTTGTTTGTGTAGACTCTTGAAGGAGATGAAAGAGATTGGTTTTCATTTTTTCCTGTAGCTTCAATTTCTTCATGGGATGAGCTAAGTTTTTTCTTCATAGAGCAAGTTGATGGCTAGGTAGATGTGAAATTAATGTTGGATAGATTGATGGAAATTCAGATTGAGGAAGGTGAGTTAATTCCAAAGTTTAATAGCAGATTTACTGGGACACTGATGGATATCCCTAAAGATTGTAGGCCACATGATCAGATTTGTTTAGTTATCTACTTGAGTGCATTTTGCCAAAAAATGGGTTTCCTACTGAGGGATAAACAACCACAAAGTCTACATCAGGCTTTTGAAATTGCAATGGATATTGAGTGCAATATAAAGTATGGAATTATAAGAAGACATGCCTCTGCCGGTTTATATTTTTAGAATAAAGTGAATGATCAGAAAAAGGGTGAGCAAAATCAATACTCTCATCCCTCTACTAATTGTATTAATCATAATGTTGTATGTGAAAGTGGAATGAATGTTGTTGCTAAAAATGTACTTGATGAGAAGCTAGAATCTTTGTCAGCCAATGAAGGCAATGAACATTTTCAGATTGTAGAGGATACATCATTCCCTTTGCATGATTTGCACAAGTATAGTTATGATAATTATGAAGGTACCTTCCCACCAATTAGTGTTGATATAAATGCTGAGAGAAATGTAGATTGTGGGAGCATGGATAAGATTGAGACTAAATTGGTTTCTAATGATATGTCACAAGATTTCTCTCATACTGCAGATGATTTTTCTTTGCAGTCTTCTATGTGTTTAAATGGTAATGAAGTTGAGTGTAAATTCTTGGAGACTGAAATTGAATGGGGGAATCCATTGTCTGGTACTTGTGGAGATGATCTGATTAATTATAACACTAATTTTTCATATGATGATAGTAGTAGTGGTGAGTCATGTTCTGATTCAGATTCTAAATTTTCTTTCTCTATTGAGGATGTATGTGAAGATGGACATAATGACACGTCTTGTGAAGTTACTAATGTGTTATTTGATGAAGACATTAATATGAACCAGCTGACACTTTGTCTAAATTATTATGAGAAACAATTCCATATAGTTCCTAATCCACTATTTGAAGAATATGCCCAGGAGATGGAATTTGCTAAGGATTGCTCACTTTCTGAATTTAATGTTTTATATATGGTTGATCTTGAATGTCCATCTCCAATGAAGCCAGTTGGAGGAAAGGTAATTCAAGATGAATGCTTTTCTTTTGATAAGAATGCATTACATAATGACAGTTTATTTCTTCTACCACCAAGTATTGAGAATAATAAAGATAATGTAATTCATGATGTTGATTGTGTGAATCATCCTTATGAGGATAAAGGTGTGATTTATCAAGAGAAATCAGATTTGATAAACCTGAATGACTTGATGTATGAGGAAGTTTCAGTTACCTTGGTTGAGCTGAATGAATGTGAGTATAGTTGCTTTTCTTTTGATATGCAAGTGTGCATTAAAGATGAGGCAGATGTTTACAGCCAAGAGGAAAAGGTATATGTTATTTGTCCCCTTTCATATGTTTTAATTCATGATGATTTTGATGGTGCTTGTTTTCCAAATAATGATTTTGTGGGGGGACATATGAGAGAAGGCATAGGTGAAGCTAAATCTGAAGTTATTCCGCAGCCTATGCTTAACAATGTTTTCTATCATCATGTATATAATAGTTGTTTCAGATCGTTATTTGATTTTGAAAACAAAAACAAAGTTTTTGATAGAGGTAAAAGTTGACATTCCTTTGGCATCTTGAAGTTGCTTATGTATATTTTTTATATCTTGTATAAGTGGTGTTAGCGTTTTCAATAAGGAGCCAATTTTTGAAAATTTTGGAATAAGAGTGAGGTGAAGGCCTAGTTGTTTTCCTTGGGTGGTCTGCTTCTCCTAGTGATCCTGAATCCTTGCCATGCCTGCAAGAGGCATGCATCCCCAGACAGAGCCACTATTAGCACCTGCAAAAGTTTTATCGCTATATGATTTCTTCTTTGGTCCCTACAAAGTTTTCTTGGTCTCTAGCCTTAAACCCTAGGTCTAAATTCATATTTCTAGCCGTTAGAAAGGTAGAAACCCTATTTGTCTTCATTAGGTTCTAATTTGTCATTACCTTTTTTGGGCCACTTAAGTGATTTATAAAGCATGTGCACCTTTTATCTCTCCTATTTAGTCGCCAGGTCTCCGAATGAAAAAAACATATTCCTTTCAGTCTAGCGATTCTCTGATTCCTTTGGTCGCGCAATCTCTCTAAGCCATAAGAATATTCTCTATCCTTCAGAGACTCTACAGTTTGTCTTTAGTTGCTAGGTCTCCAAATTTTATTCCAAAATTCAGCGACCACTATATCAATGTTTCCAAGAGGGCGGTTAGTCACCAGATCTCGGCAGTTAAAAATAACATTCAGTGACTCTGTTGTCGGTTAGTCACTAGGTCTTTGAGTATTTAGGTGGTTAGTGATTTATTCAGTGACTTAGAGATTTCCTCAGTCGCACAATCTCTTGACTTGGGCGGTTAAGTTCCAGATGTTCAACGACTCTAAGAGTGGCTTGTATTTTCTCTTTAGTCGTTGAGTCACAAGATGGTAGGCCCACCTCATGAGGATGGTATAGGTGGATCCAGTGTCAGGTGGAGCTGAAGTGTCTGATGACTATTGGTTGCAGGATAGTGAGTTGGCAGTTGTCAGTGGGCCTAAGGTCTTCAGTTTATGGAGTAAGTTAAAGTTCAGTCAGGATCTACGGTTGTCGTATATTCTCAAGAAAAAGATGCACGATGTTTATCCTATGCAATCTTGCGATAGCCATTGATCTTAGTGAGCTTGGAGTTAATAAAGCTATTCAGTGATTCAGTGACTGAGGGTAGTCTCGCAATCTCTTGAATCCAACAGTTAAGTGCCAAACATTCAGCGACCTGGTGGGTGGTTATGAGTTTCATCAATCACTCAATCTTGAGATTTAATAGTTAAGTCTTCTAACATTCTAAGATTGAGTGAGAACCATCGATGGCCACAGGATAGATTTGAAGATCAACAATCAGAATTTAATCTCAAGATTTGACCTAGGGTAAAGAGATCTTTGCGCAACTTAGAGATTTGTCTCAGTCGTGTGTTCTCAAGGTTTAACCCTAGTTAAAGAAAAGATTATGAGACTCAGTGAATCTCTTTGTCGCTAAGTCTCTAGATATGCATGGGTTAAGTAAGGTTAACATTATGGTTTGACCTCGGTGGTTAAGTTTTCAATTCAAAAATCAAGTGACTGTGTGGTCTTAGATTCTCCTGATTCTGGAGGTTAAGTGCTAAACCTTGAGCGATTTAGCGACACAGTTATCTTCTAGTTGCTGGATCAAACAATTAAGTCATGAAATATCTAGCAATTAAATGAGAATTATAGGATGGAATGAGGAAGAAGATCAATGGCTGATATTTAATCTCAGAAAGAAGGTTGAAAAGTCAGAAAGTTTCAATGATTAAGAGATTCTCTCTAGTCGCTAGATCTCCAGATGTGTATCGAAGTTGGCTGATCACTAAATATTTTTATAAGGTCAATAAAGTTGTCATTGTTGGTTCCCACTTTTTCTACATAGTGTCAGGTTTACACTATGATGACAAACTAGTTAGTCTCCACTCCAAAGTCTGACAGGGAAAAAGTGCCAATTGATGAGGACCGAGGGCATCCTCCTTCTTCTTTGAGCTCCACATCACTCAGACGGGTATTACCTTATCTACACACCCATGACTCTTCTTGATGAACAAAAGGTCTGCAAATATTTTACTATGGAATAGCTTTTAGACCCCTATAGGTATCCTATACCCTAATGAACCAAACCTAATGTAATAACCTACTTGCATGGAATGAATCTGAAAACTAGAAAGGACCTCCTACTACTACTACCAACATGAAAGGGAAAGGTTCTTCATTTTAATGATTGATGTTGGGTTGAATGGACCCCTGAAATATCCCAAGTCTCTCATAGACTAGTGCCTTATCCAATGGGTAGTAGAGTCAAATACCTCACTGCAACAGAGCTATGAAACAAGAGGACAACATATTCAAATATGTCAGTGCCTTGCACCAAACATACACCACTGATCATATCATACTTCAACAATCCACCTTTGTACCTAGACATGCTATCACCTATTCAAAGGATTTTAACCCTCCCCTTAGAAGAGACCTATAAACAAGTAATACATTAACCAACATCCACTGGAAGACAAGCATGAGACATCTTTGATACCCCAACTCATACACATCTAAAAACCAGTCCTAGACTCAGTTGCTTCTACGAAAACAACTCTATTGCAGACACTTAGGAAATGCAAATAGAAAGACTAAAACACCCTTGATGCTCTAATCAATAAGCCTAAAACTCAAATGGAGACAATCTGATACTAGTAGAAATATGTTGAAATCTTATACATAAGACATCTGTTACAACTTATATTGTATTCCCATAGCTAGAAAGGAAAGAGGGAACACCCTATATGTAGAGAAGAAGGAAAGTAAATTTACAGGGTAGAACATTCATGGAACTAGCTCTCAGAAGAGAGAGTGGAACCAGGAACCAATCCTTAAAACTACGGAGGAAGGGAACCCCTCTAAATGATCATGAAGAGCCTTTTATAGGAACAAGGATTGCAACAAGCTATAGATCATTTAGAGCACAAAATTTAGGTCTACAACCACCAACCTGACAAGAAGTAAAAGAATGCAGAGAAAGCCTAGAAACCTAAGAAGATCAGATCAAATCTGATATAAAATTGCATTGGTTTCATCATCATAGGTTAATTGCGATCACAAGTTATTGACTTCTTACTATAGGAAAAATAAACCTTGATGCCAGGACCAACTTGGAAAACTTTGCATGTACATAACATGGAGATCATTGACATACCACCAAACCCTACCCGCCTGCACCAAAACAACAGTCCTCTGCATGCAAACTGGCATGGCATCCTAGGAAGCAAAATCAAATCAGGACAGCCACCTAGATGTTCATCATCATCTTCGCAACTGCTACTTGTCCTGGAGAAATCAAATCTAAGCAACCCATTTTTCGCATACGGCTCACTCTAAAAAATACTAGTAAAACAACCTCGGGAAAGATTTAAAATTTAGCTGCAACGACTAGCCAATCAACATTAAAACAAGACCATCAATCTCAGTCTTTCCTGGCAGATCGGATAGTTCATAAAATTTGACACAATGGTCAACAAGCCCATGAAAAGTCCACAACCACATCACCACCTCGGTAGCCAATAAAAATTGAGCACCTCAGCATGATTGGCACCTCGGACGCACCGCCTTACTTACCACACCATCGGACGGTGGTCGCATGATCACAAAGGGAAAGAATATTCCTTGTGATCATGTGACAATCGTAGATCATAGCCAAACTTTAGACTCACCTAGACATTGAAAACACCGGCCCCACCGATAAAAACCACATCACCGCCACGCCGACCAATGAAAAATGAACATGTCAAGAAGATCTGACAACTGGACCCACCAAGCAAAGCCATAAAATTGGATGGTGGTTGCATGATCACAAAGGGAAAGAATATTCCTTACGATCATGCGATAACTGTAGATCCTACAAACCTTAACTGCCAAACAACTGAGACCGCCAGATGTAACACAGTCCACTCACCAGATCACAAAAGGTGAAGGAACTAACCGTCAGGATTGTACGACCACGCGACCGAAGAAAATGCCAAGTCATGGAATGAAAATTAACCACCAAAATCAAGAGATCCCACGAACACATAGTCTCATGATTGCTGAATGAAAAACTTAACCACCCAAGAAACCGGAGAACATCATGAAGAACTGGGCCCCATTCAGTCACAACAGCGCAGATAAGAAAACCTAATGCCAGAGATTAGCTGCAAAGAAGTGAAAGGCCAAAAATAACTTGGGTTTACACATTGATGCAAAGGTAACAAAGGAATGTGAAAACATCGAGGGTTTTTATTCTTGGACAATTTTGATACCCTGCGATATGAAGACAAGTATTTCCAGCAAACCTTAAAACTTGAATATCTCCCTGGTTTCAACAATTTAGCACGTGCGATTAGAACTAGAGCATGGTGACACATTGAAGAACATGGGGCTAAGGTCGCAAGCTATAAAACCTTGTAGATTTTCTTCACACATAGAAATAATCTTGTAGGCAGTGGCAGTCAACTTCATAGAACACAAGGGAAAAAGACCATTTTCATAAGATTTTTACATTGACAAGAAAATGGCCTAACATAGGCTTTGTCTGGGGATGCATGCCTCTTGTAGGCATGGAAAGGATTCAAAATTTTTGGAGGAAGCAGACCACCCATAGGACAAAAACAAGGGAAACCCTCACAAAACTGGCAAACAGAAAATAGGAAAGCAGGAAGGGAAACACACAACAGAAAAGGAAAAATATTTACATAATTTACAAGCTTTGAAACTTTATTTGGTAGCCCCAGACCACCAAAAGAAAATAAGGGACCCTCCAGAAAAAAAGGTTTGATTTTCATCCACATATGCAACCAATCTCCTGAAAATATCATGACCATTCTGTGGCCAACATATGTGAATACTCATGGGCTAAAAAATGAAACTGCAGTGATCACTACCCATGTCTTCAGTCACAAGGACTACATCCATGCTTCATAAAAATTTTGCAAAACTGTAACCTTGATTCTTTGAAACATGCAAACCTCTCTTTCACACCTTTTTCCTTCTCTTGGTGCTCACATCACCTTATAAGGAAACATTTCTTAACATGGAAATACAATACTTGGAAGTCCTGTAGTAGAAACCTTGCTGACTGGAAGTAGGGCAGATCTAGAGCTCACTTTGTAGCTCCATCAGATTCATTACTATGTAGAGTCGCCACCTCCTTGAAGAGGAAAATATTTTACTTGTTCTTGTATCTCATCCAATCAACCAAAACTTCATCAAGTACACACTGTTTATCAGGGACTGCACTGATCAAACAGAGAACTCAGAGTCACCACTCAGCATGTAGTGAGAAAATTTTACAAATGTGTTTTTTCTATTTGACTATGTATTTCAACCAAGACTCTAGGATAATCCAGCCAAGCAAAGAAGCTTATTGTCTTTTACTTCTTCCCCAGCAGAGTCATCATTTTGTTGGTGGCTCAGATGGGTCAAATCAATCTCGATCATAAGGTATTGAAAATTTGTGATATAGCTAGAGATTCTAACTAATGTTACTTTGTTATGTTCTCCTCGGCATAGTCACCATTTTGTTGGTGGCTCGAATGGGCCAAACTGATGTATTTCTTTATTTTGTTCTCCCCAGCAGAGTCATCATTTTGTTGGTGGCTCAGATGGGCCAAACTAATGTATTTCTTTATTTTGATCTCCCTAGCGGAGTCACCATTTTGTTGGTTCCCACTTTTTCCACATAGTGTCAGACTTACACTATGATGACAAACTGGTTAGTCTCCGCTCCAAAGTCTGACAGGGAAAAAATGCCAATTGATGAGGACCGAGGGCATCCTCCTTCTTTGAGCTCCACATCACTCAAGTGGGTATTGCCTTATCTGCACACTCATGACTCTTCTTGATGAATAAAAGGCCTACAGATAGATTACTATGGAATAGCTTTCAGACCCCTATAGGTATCCTGTACCCCAATGAACCAAACCTAATGAAATAACCTACTTGCATGGAATGAATCTGAAAACTAGAAAGGACCTCCTACTACTACTACCAACATGAAAGGGAAAGGTTCTTCATTTTAATGATTGATGTTGGGTTGAATGGACCCTTGAAATACCCCAAGTCTCTCATAGACCAGTGCCTTATCCAATGGGTAGTAGAGTCAAATACCTCACTGCAATAGAGCTATGAAACAAGAGGACAACATATTCCAATATGTCAGTGCCTTGCACCAAACATACACCACTGATCAGATCATACTTCAACAATCCACCTATGTACCCAAACATGTTATCACCTATTCAAAGGATTTTAACCCTCCCCTTAGAAGAGACCTATAAACAAGTAATACATTAACCAGCATCCATTGGAAGACAAGCATAAGACATCTTTGATACCCTAACTCATACACAGCTAAAAACCAATCTTAGACTCAGTTGCTTTTGCGAAAACAACTCTATTGCAGACACTTAGGAAATGTGAATAGAAAGACTAAAACACCCTTGATGCTCTAATCAATAAGCCTAAAACTCAAATGGAGACAATCTGATACCAGTACAAATATGTTGAAATCTTATACATAAGACATCTATTGAAACTTATATTGTATTCCCATAGCCAGAAAGGAAAGAGAGAACACCCTATATGCAAAGAAGAAGGAAAGTAAATTTACAGGGTAGAACATTCATGGAACCAGCTCTCAGAAGAGAGAGCAGAACCAGGAACCAGTCCTCAAAACTATGGATGAAGGGAACCCCTCTAAATGATCATGAAAATTCTTTTATAGGAAAAAGGATTGCAACAAGCTATGAATCATTTAGAGCACAAAATTTAGGTCTACAACCACCAGCCTGACAAGAAGTAAAAGAATGCAGAGAAATCCTAGAAACCTGGGAAGATCAGATCAAATCTGATATACAATTGCATTGGTTTCATCATCATAGGCTAACTGTGATCACAAGTTATTGACTTCTTGTTGTAGGAAAAACAAACCTTGATGCCAGGACCAACTTGGAAAACTTCGCATGTACATAACATGGAGATCACTGACATACCACCAAACCCTAGTCACCTGTGCCAATACAATAGTCCTTTGCATTCAAATTGACATGGCATCCTAGGAAGAAAAATTAGATCAGGATGACCACCCAGATCTTCATCATCATCTTGGCAATTGCTACCTGTCCTGGAGAAATCAAATCTGAGCAACTCATTTTGTTACATACGGCTCATTGTAAAAAATAATGGTAAGACAACCCTGGGAAAGATTTAAAATTTAGCTGCAATGGCTAGCCGATCAACATTAAAACAAGACTGTCAATCTCAGTCTTTCCTGGCAGATCGGGTGGTTCATAAAATTTGACACAATAGTCAATAAGCCCATGAAAAGTCCATAGCCACATCACCACCTCAATAACCAATAGAAATCGAGCACCTCAGCATTATTGGCATGTCAGACCCATCGCCTTACTTACCACTCCATCAGATAGTGATCACATGATCGTAAACTGAAAGAATATTCCTTGCGATCATGCAACAACCGTAGATCATAGCCAAACTTTAAACTTGCCCAAATGCTGAAAACACCAGCACCACCGACAAAAACCACATCACCACCATGTCGACCAATGAAAAATGAACATGTCAGGAAGATCTGACAACTGCCACCAAGCAAAGCTATAAAATTAGGCGGTGCTTGCATGATCACAAAGGGAAAGAATATTCTTTATGATCCTGCAACAACCGTAGATCCTGTAAACCTTAACTGCCAAACAACTTAGACCACCAGACGTAACACAAACCACTCATCGGATCATAGAAGGCAAAGGAACTAACTGCCAGAATTGCGCAACCATGCCACCAAAGAAAATTCCAAGTCGTAGAATGAAAAATAGTTAACTGCCAAAATCAAGAGATCCTATGAACACACAGTTGCGTGATCACCGAATGAAAAACTTAACCGCCCGGGAAACCAGAGAACATCATGAAGAACTGGGCCCCACACAGTCACAACAGCGCAGATAAGAAAACCTAATGCTAAAGATTACCTATGAAGAAGTGAAAGGCTGAAAACAACCTGACTTTACACATTGACGCAAAGGTAACAAAGGAATGCGAAAACATTGAGGGTTTTTATACTTGGATAATTTTGACACCTTGCGATATGAAGACAAGTATTTCTAGCAGACCTTAAAACTTGAATATCTCCCTGGTTTCAATGATTTAGCACGTGCGATCAGAATTGGAGCATGGTGACATATTGAAGAACATGGGGATAAGGTCACAAGCTATAAAACCTTGTAGATTTTCTTCGCACATAGAAACAAGCTTGCAGGCAAGGGCAGTCAACTTCACAGAACACAAGGGAAATATGCCATTTTCATAGGATTTTTACATTGATAGGAAAATGGCCTAACAACCATGACTATGAGACTATAGTCACTAGATCTCACAATGAAAAATATGTATCTCAAGTAGCTTCTTAGTCGCGTGATCTCTAGATAAAGTCAAAGGGTTTCAAGACAGTTAGTTTACCTACAGTCACGTAATCTCATGATAATATTGCAGTTAGTGATTTTGTCTCGTGACTAAAAATTTCTTTAGTTGTGGGATCTCAGGAAAATGTAGTGGTTAAGGGGATGACCATGAAATCATGAGACTACAGTCACTGAGTCTCTAAAGGTAACTAAGGTTAAATGAAATGGCTAGCGATCTCGTGACTAGGGAAAAATGTAAACCAGGATTCCTATTAGAGTTAAACTATGAAACCCGGGAAAAGTGAGGAGATCTGACAGTCATGATATAAAGTAGATCTTAGTTTGAGTGATGGCCATTGATTTACTATCTCGCACCATGCAAGTAGCCATTTCTTCCAAATTTAAAATTATTAAGGGTTTCAACAACAAAAGGATTGGTATTCAATGCTTGAGCAGCTGGATCTGGTAGATATGATTTTGTCAACTATTGCAGTGTGGTCCACAGAGTATGATGATTGACTACAAAGGATCTATACCATAAAGAGTGGGTGATACAGTCATTCGAGGTATGTTGCAGGTGAATGATTAGACTAATAAGCATGGTGAATTCATGATCTTCGGTATATTGCTCTGAGAACTATCATAAATGAAGATCATTCTAGGATCTGATTACTCAAGGTTACTTGGTTTTCCTCCAATGTAATAAATTCTTGATTAAATCTAGTTGGTTTGGTGGGTGAGAACCCTAACCCTTGCCCTAGTCATCTGAAGCTTGTTGCATCCTGATTTTTGGGATTCCAAGATGACTAGTGGTATATATTGTAGTAGTTTTTTTTTGTTGTTGATGGTGTTATGTTGATAGTCAATGTAAAAGACTGAACAAGGAGATCTTGGATTTAGGGTTTGTTTCCTAGCATTTTTTTATTTTGGCAATGTATTGATTATGCAAATCTTAATGAGAATACACTTGAATTCCAATCTCATATTTATGTTTTTCTTGTTGTCTTCATCTTGGATTCTTATATGTTAATGTCACAAAGTGAGTTAATACATGGTATACAAAGTATATTGTGAAGTTATCTTTGAGTTCTTGACAAAGTCAAGATTAAAGTCTTTAAGGTAGTTTCAGAGAATGCATGGTGAAATAGGAATTTGATGACTAGGTGTGGGAGGGAGAGGGATAATAGGCAAAGCACTTATTCTAAATTTAAGGGTATTTGAGTTTGGGATTTCAATTGATATGTATTGTTGGTGACTCTATGCCCTAGGTTAAGGCACTGATCTATTCTCTGGAAGCAGGTCATCATCATCAATCAAAAATATAAATAATAAAATCTTTAAACCAGTTAGTAAAGGGTATAAATGTATAATATTTAGTGATTCCTTTCAAGAAGTGAATCAAGGGTACACCCGCCTGAGCATCTAGGCTCAAAGTGTAGAAGGATCCTTATTGATCCTTGTTAATTGGCCCTTTTCCTTGTAGACCTTGGAGTGGTGATAGAGTCAGTGACATTAGTTTGTCAATCATACTATAAACCTACAAGTAGAAAGAGAAGGGGAACCAACATCGGGTAGGTCATGTTCAGTGAGATGTCATCTGTCAGGTCTTAGATATTCCTTCGGCATACAACATATTTCTAGGTTTCCCTTGGATTCATGCAATTCAATCAGTTCCTTCTACATATCATCAATGTATTAAATTGCCTCATGATAGAATTGAGATTACTATCTCAAAAGACTCAACATATATCTATAGCAATCCTAAACAAGTGAAATGAATGGTTCCTCACAACAAAGAAGGGTCAAATTCTAATGAAATAGAAGAAAAAGAAAAAGAAACTCTATTAGACTATGGGAAAAGAATACTAATTAAACCTACTGGTATGTGTGGATATCGAGTGGACATTCTTCCACTCTCTCCAAAATCTTATGGTAGATCATCTCCCTTAATTAAAATAGCACTTGTTATACATGAAGGTACTGGAATGGTTAAGGCTAAAATTCCCCTAGAGCTAGAAAGGGAAGAAAGTGTTGTCCTACAATGACTCTACAAGAGAGAATAATATGAACAAGAGATCAAGCATGATGAAATTTCACCTTAAAAAGTATGGTGTGTGTTATCAAATTATACAAAAGATGGGATATGATGGGGAAATTCCTCTTGGAAAAGGAAAAGGTCTTCTTGAACCTCTACATACTAAATTTAGGAATTCTAAAAATGAGACTCTTATTGGCTATCATGACCGTAAGTTTGACAAACCTAGCAGTAACACTCACACATATGAGGACTCAGATAATGAAGAAGAAGCATTAATCCAGCCAATGACATTTGAAAGGCTCTTACATATCCAAACTTCTAATCCAAATTATCAATGAGAGCTCTATATACCATCTCAAGATCCTCAATGATCTAGAATAACTCGTGGATCCAACAAAAAATGGTCTTGATCAAGAAAATCTCACTCAGTATCCGTAGAAAATTCCTACTACTCCTACTCCTACTCCTACTACTACCAAGCACATCATTGACTCTGATTACATGCATCCTGACTAGGATCAACTAGATGATGTCTCTGATATCTTGGATATACCTTAGTGTATGCCTATTCTAGACTACAATACTACTACTGCTACTGAACAAGCTCTTGTTGTTGAAAATATACCTCCTATGATAGAAGAAAGTGATGATGAAGATCTACCTCCTACACTAACTCTAGTTGATTACATCAGACAATATCATAATAGTGAAATAGATTCGCATGAATATCAGTGGGACTCATTATCATATGTTGCAATGGTAATTCAAGTTGATGTCATATAGAGATACACAACCACTACAAATTTTGAAAGAGGAGAAAGATAAAATTGTTAGAAAGTAAAGATCCCCAAGATAACTGAGAGGGGGGGGGGGTGAATCAGTTATCTTGGGGATCTTTACTTTCTAACAATTGGTATCAGAGTAGCAGGTCCTTGAAGGAAAAGTTTAACAACTTAAGGAGATCCATGACAAATTTTAGGAAAGAAAGCCCTAAGTTTGATGGAGTAAATTTTGATAGCTGGAAAGAAAAGATGAAGACACATCTATTGTGTTTAGGACCAAGTTATTGGCTGATTACAAAGAATGAGAAGACTATCATTGAGGAAGACAATCTAGAGGCAGGAACTAAAGATGAACTAGATATATTCATGTGTAACATACTTGCAAGAGAAGCACTTTTGTCAGCACTACCGGAGAATGAATATAGTCAGGTAAGATGTTTGAAAACATCTCATGCAATTTGGAAAGCTTTACATTCTACTTTTGAAGGTGATGAACATGCAAAGAAGGCTAGATTACATAATTGGATTTGTGCATTTGAAGATATCAAAATGATGGAAGATGAATCTATTAGAAGCTATATTGGTAGGATGTCTGAGATTGTAATAGGAATAAAGTCTTGTGGAGGTGATAAGACAGAGAATGAAGTGATATGGAAAATTCTGAGAACTTTGACACCAGTATTCAAGTAGACAACATACATGATTGAACAAGTGATACCTTGTACATCAAACTTTTCAAGAGAGACTCTTCTTGGAAGATTAGAAACAACAGAGATGAATTTGAGATTATCAGGAGAGCTACCTAGAATGGAGATAGCATTCAGTGCTCTTAACATTAGACCTACAAGAAGTACTAGTGTGAATGGAGATTATGCCAGCAGTAGTAGATCTAAATCTGAGGGAGATAAGAAGATTGACGAAGGTATTACATTACTTGTAAAAAGAGAACCAGATGGTAAGAAAATCTTAAAATGTTGGACTTGTCAAGAATATGGTCATTTTGCATCTAAATGTCCTAAAAGAGTTAAGAAGTATAGAAGCAACTTTAAACCTAGGAGATCTAAAGAATGTTATTATGCAAATGATGAAGATCTTGAAGTAGGAATTGAAAGACATTTAAGTGACAGTGATAATGATAACTTTGAGGAAATATGATTTGTAGCAATTAAAGAAGAAAGTTTTGAATTTGATGAAAGGGAAGAAAAAGCATTAGTTTCTCAAGTTGAAAAGAAATCTGATTGGATTATAAACAGTGGTTGTTCACATCAGATGATTGGAGATAAAAGAAAGTTTGTTAAGTTAGATAATTATGATGGAGGAATTGTTAG
The DNA here is from genome assembly GCA_027943335.1 of Chamaecyparis obtusa. NCBI lineage: Eukaryota > Viridiplantae > Streptophyta > Pinopsida > Cupressales > Cupressaceae > Chamaecyparis > Chamaecyparis obtusa. Next base: position 285,614 of record BSBK01002026.1, read on the forward strand.
GGTTGGTAATAATGCACCTTGTTTGATTAAGGGTATAGGATCTATTACTCTTGATGGAAAGACTAACACTGATGATGTTTACTTTGTTGATGGATTGAGACATAATCTACTAAGCGTTGGACAACTGGTTGATAAGGGTTATCAAGTTTGGTTTGCTGAGAAAACTTGTGTGATAAAAGATAGAGATGGAAATCTGATTGGAAAAGGATCCAGAACCAGAGGTAATGTATTTCAGTTGAATCCTACTGAGATGACATGTTTGATAACTAAGATTGATGACAGTTGGTTATAGCATAAAAGGTTTTGTCATATAAACTTTGATAATATTGTCAAGGTGAGCACTACACTTGCGGTAAAAGATTTACCTAGAATTATGAAACCTACTAACATGATTTGCAAAGAATGTATGATGGCTAAGCAGAAAAGGAGTTCATTTCCCAGCAAGAAGTTCACATTGACAGAGAAGCTGGAGATTGTTGATACAGACTTGAGTGGTCCTACTAGGACTAGAGGATTCTATGGAGAAAGGTATTTTATGATTCTTGTTGATGATTTTACAAGGATGATGTGGATTGCATTTTTGAAAGAAAAATCTGAAGCATTTGATAAGTTTAATATCATGAAAAGCAAAATTGAGAATGAATCTGGATTGAAGATTAAGTGTCTAAGATCTGATAGAGGTGGTGAATTTACATCTAGAGAGTTTAATACTTTTTGTGAAATGAATGGTATTAAGAGACAACTTTCAGCCCCTAGAACACCAGAACAAAATGGTATTGTAGAAAGAAGGAATAGGTCAATAACTGAAGCAGCAAGAGCTATGTTGTTTGAAAATGATTTGGCTAAGACTTTTTGGAGAGAAGCTGTGAACACAGCAGTATACACTATGAACAGAGTACAAATCAGAGCAAATACAAACAAGACACCTTATGAATTATGGTTTGGACATGCACCCTTAGTTAAGTATTTTAGAATTTTTGGAAGTAAATGTTATATTAAGAGAGATGATGATATAGGAAAGTTTGATCCTAGAAGTGATGAAGGAATATTGCTTGGATATTCTTTAAAAAGCAAAGCATATAGATGTTATAACAAAAGAACTAAGACTATTGTTGAAAGTGCAAATGTAAAAGTTGATGAGAAGTTTAAAATTCAGGAAAGAATGCTTGATTATGAATCTGATGGAGAAGCACAACCTCAGCCTAACATTGAAAATGCAGAATTCTTTTTTGAAACTAACAGTGATTTGTTGAATGAAAGTCATACTGAAGAAAATAGAGAAGAAAACAAAGAAGAAAATAGAGAAGAAAGCAGAGAAGAATCTACAGTTGGAACAAGATCAGTAACTATGACACCTAATAGGTATATTTCAAGACATCACCCTGTTGAGAAAGTTATTGGAAGTTTAGACAGAGGAGTTTTGACTCGAAATAAGGTACATTTATGTTTGATTTCTCAAATTGAACCTAAGACTACTAATGAATCTTGTGAAGATGAACATTGGATTAATGCTATGAAAGAAGAACTGGAGCAGATTGAAAAAAACAAGACATGGGAATTGGTCCCTAGACCTGAAGACAAGAATGTGATTGGAACAAAGTGGGTATTCAGAAACAAGATGAATGAACAAGGAGAAGTGATAAGAAACAAAGTAAGATTGGTATGTAAAGGATATTCACAACAAGAAGGAATTGACTATGAAGAAACTTTTGCACCTGTGGCCAGACTTGAAGCAGTGAGAATGTTTCTAGCATATGTAGCTTACAAGAAATTCAAAGTGTATCAGATGGATGTGAAGTCAGCATTTTTGAATGGTGAATTGGAAGAAGAAGTCTACATTGAGCAGCCTAAAGGTTTTCCTTTGACACAAGAAGGAGATATGGTATGTAAGTTAAAGAAAGCTTTATATGGATTAAAACAAGCACCTAGAACCTGGTATGCAAGATTGGATAAGTATTTATTGAAATTGGGATTTATAAAAGGAACAACAGATAGTAACTTATACATAAAAGAAATTGAGAATGGTTTGTTGGTTATAGTTATATTTGTTGATGATATTATCTTTGGAGGAGAAGATGAAGCTAGTGACAAATTTGTAGATGAAATGAAGACTGAATTTGAGATGAGCATGATTGGAGAAATGAAATATTTTTTTGGGATTACAGATAACACAAAGCAAGGAAGGTATATTTTTAAGTCAGACTAAGTATTTGAATGACTTATTGAAAATATTTGGAATGGAAGATTCTAAACCTGTTGGAACACCTATGGTAACTAGATATAAGTTATCTAGCAAAGATGAGACACCAGCAGTTGAGCAGAAAAAATACAGATCTATGATTGGAGGATTGTAGTACTTGACACATACAAGACCTGATATAGCACATTAAATTGGGATTGTAGCAAGATTTCAAGCAGAACATAGAGAATCACATCATGCAGCAGTAAAGAGGATACTAAGATATCTAAAAGGAACAATGGATTATGGATTATGGTATGAGAATTCTGATGATTTTACTTCATGTGCCTATACTGATGCAGATTGGGGAGGTAGCGTTGATGACAAGAAAAGCACCAATGGTGGAGCCTTTTTTCTTGGAGGAAAATTGGTCTCTTGGTTAAGTAAGAAGTAGAATTGTACTTCACAAAGTACAACAGAAGCAGAATATGTTGTAGCAGCAAACAATTGTAATCAGATTATTTGGATGAAGCAGATGTTGAAGGATATTGGAATAAAGTTTGATGAGCCTATTGTTATACATTGTGACAACACCAGTACAATGAGTATGTCAAAAAATCTTGTTTTACATTCTAAGACTAAACATATTGAGATCAAGTATCATGTTGTAAGAGAGAAAGTTGCAGAAAAAGAAGTAAGATTGGAGTACATAAGCACAAAGGAACAGATAGCAGATATATTTACAAAACCTTTACCTAAGAATACATTTGTGTATCTAAGAGGTATGCTTGGGGTTATGCCCCAACCCATTTTTGAGAATTGATGTAGATGATTGCATTCGTCCAGTGGTATATGAGCCCTATCTTTCTTCTGGATTGGATGTTGGAACTTCCTCTATGGGGGAGTTTATAAGCTGAGTCATGAGGACTCTTGTTATTGTATTTTTCTGAAAAGTGTCTTTTGACATTAAGTTGTTGTTGACTTAGTGATGGAATTTCTATCATTGATGTCAATGGGGGAGAGATATACATGAAAAACATTGTGGATTGTATGAGAGAGCTGAATAGGAAAATGAAGCAAGATTTAATTTGATATTTTGCAGTGATGTTGCAGTATTGGATTTTTGGAACATTGGATTATTTTCATCTATGTTTCCATCAATAAAAATGGGGGAGATTGTTAGGAATGAATGAAAATTATTTTGGCAGTCATTCTGTAGCAGTTGTTGTTGCATTCATGACTTGGATTGTCATTGATGTCAACACAGTGATATTCTGGATATTAGCAGGAAAGTAGGTATAGTTTTGTTTTATGCACATGTTGTATTGCAGATTGGATTTTGTACAATTGATGGTATGTTCCTTGGTGTTTTATTAACCTATGGTTAACAGTGCAAAAATAAATTCATTCATTCATGAGAGTTATGAGCATTTTGGTGAAAGCAGTGTTTAGACAGTGTTTCTGTGAAGTGATTTTCAAAAATCGGAGGATATCTCTTAGCTGAGATGGAATCTGATTTTGCATAATTAAAGGGATGTTGGAGACTCATTAATGATGATGTGGTTCATAGTGCAAACTTTGAAGATATGTTTGGAGAAAGTTACAGTATCTGGAAGCCGACAATTTTATGTGAATTTTGTGTGTAGTGTGTAGAAATTATTATTTTTGTAATTGAGGACCAACTCATTTGTAATTATTTGAGTTTGGTATATAAGAAGGAATGTTTTAATTATTGCAATATGTATTGTGAAGGTTGAAATGCGAATATATGCATGAAGTGAAGAAAAGAGCTAATTTAGTGATGAAGGAAGACTTGTGAGTACAGAGATCTGGAATTGTGATCTTGTGTAGCAGAGAGTGTGGTTTTGGCATAGTGTGAAGGAGGTAATATATTTCATATTATTCTATTGAATAATTCTAAGATCTTTTGGACAGTGGGTTCAGAGATCTTGCCTTGAAGCTGTTTGGGCAGTGGGTCCTTCTGTCTTCCATAAACTCTTAACCGAGTTAGAATCTTTTAATAGGGATTCAAAATCTCCTAACAGGGATTTATATGTACTGAATGTATTTCATAAGACTCCTAACAGGGTCCATCCTCTAACAAGGAACTTTCATATTAGTGCATCATTTTGTGGGCATCATTCCCACCGGGGTTTACTCTTTTCAAGAGGTTCCCTAGTACACATATCTTGTGTTATTGTGCAATTGTGTATGGTTATCTTTCTATGGTTGATTAGTACATTAATTATATTGTTTAAAGCAGTTGAATGGTTAAATTATTAGATAACTAATTCACCCCCCCCCCTCTCAATTATCTTGGGGATCTTTACTTTCTAACAAAAATTCTCAAGATTAAGGAAATGATGAAGATCCTTTCCATCCTCTTGTGGAAATCATCCCCACACTACTACATTTGACCTAGTTTTTCTACCAAAATTTTTGACCATGAAGCCAAAAGGTTTTGGTTGGTCGAAATATAGAAGGAAAAATTTCTTCTTTTTTTTTAAGTTATGCCCGTGTTAGTCAAAATTTTGACTAACTCGGTGTTAGTCAAAATTTTGACTAACACAGGCATAACTTAAAAAAAGAAAAGGTTTCATTTATCATTCATTATTACCATGATGAATTTGTTTCAAGGGAATTGCAGCTAGTGCGCGAAACACAAAATGCGAATACAAAAAAAAAGGGTTTGATGTGATTCATTTGATCACTTTGGGTATTGTGGGGAGGAGGTTTGGAGGTTTGGACACGCGGGAGCTGGTTGAGGTTGAGGTTTGGAGGTCTAGGCACACGGGAGCTGGTTGAGGTTGAGGCTTGGAGATCTGGGCACATGCGAAAACATTAATCTATTTTTTCCCCTTATAAATAGGTATGCTCTCCATCTTCCCTACATCTAACATTTCTTTTGGCTCCACTATCACTGCTTTGCTAACCTCCTCTTTTTCTCCTATAGTCTTCATCATTTAAGGTTCTACTTTTGGTGTTGCTAAATTTTTCTCTTTTGTTTTCATTCATCTTATTTTGTCATGAAGTTCCCTTTCTATTGGGTTTATCTCATCCAGATATCCAAAAAAATCATCAACAGGAAATACAAAGATTTTGATGGCTTCAAATGTGTACCTTTTTGATCTGGTCGTTTCATTTCAAAATTCTATTTTTCATATCTTCTTCTCCTTCACCCATTTGTTTGAAGCTCAAAAAATTAAAAAAAGGTCAAATATTGATCAATGGCTGGCCCTAAGTTCATATATTTGGTGTAACATTTGGCCCTAAGTTTACTTGTTGCATATTCCTTTGCAGATATTGCCATATTGCAACTACCATGGATATTTGTATTGCACAATGAAGACTAGCTAAAATGACAAAATTAGTCAAGCAGGGTTTTTTGTGCCCCCTAACCAGAAACTCATGGGATTTCATCCAAGATTTTATGAATTTGTTTAATGCAAAATCAAGATGAATTCTATGATGCCCTTCTCTCACTTTGTCGACCCATATAAATACATGGATCCTTCAATTTTGGCCAAGATAAGAAAACTGACCTAATAACTTTTATTCCAAGTTAGCCTCCAGGATAAAGCAAAATATTTAATTATGTTTATTTAATGCAAGTTGGTTACAAGCTGGGAAAGTTGACTCAAAGGAAATTATTAAACTTATTTAAATAATTCTATTTATTAATATTTATTTATTTATTTATGAAACTAGGGCTAGCTAACCCAAAAAATGGGGGACATTACAGTTTTCCCCTCTTCAAGATTGCTTGTCCTCAAGCAATCCACACCTACATACCCAATTTGAATGCTAGGATCACATATCAACCTCAAAATCACTGCTCTTCTACTCTTCTTTGTGAGTTTGAGATAAACATCTCTCTTCCAAAATTCATCACTGATCTTATCAATCCTGGACCAAAGGGCATACCTCCATGTAATAAAACTGCATAATCATGGGACTTCCTTGATAAACCTACAGTTCTTCATGACCCTCAATGTCAGACAAACCAATCATCTCAACATGAGAACTAATATTTTTCATTATATTGCGTGAACCAATCAATCTTATATACTGTGAATCAAATAAAGCCTTTATGCATTGGCACTTGAGCTCATCCCATTTCATTGTTATTATTTTTTGAAAACATTTTTCAAAATGTCTATTTTTCTCATCAGGGACTGTCTTTCTCTAATAGACTCCATTATGATGTCCCTACCTGAGATGAGTCTAGAAATTTCTTGTCCCTCTTGTTTACAGATTGGGAGCTTTCCTCAGTCTTGTGGAGATTTGAACTCAAGGCACCACTTTGAAAGCCTCTATGCTTTGGCACTTGAGCTCATCCTATTCTGCTCTTATAATTTTTTCAACACATTTGCAAAAATGATTTTTTGTCTTCTGGGACTATCTTTGTCTAATGGAATCCACTCTAATGTTCCTAACCTTAAATGGGATTAAAAATTAGTGCTCCTCTTCAATGCAGGTTGGGAACCTTCCTCATTTTTGCATTGTGCTTTCATATGTCTGCTTCATCTTAATTCTTATCTTTGTGAACGGCCTCCATCTATTTTGTACCAAACAACTTAATATTGTGCTACTAGGTTTGTTTAATAAGTTAATTTGGATAATGATTGTTTTCCCCAAGAGCCCTCACTTGTTGAAAATATCTATACAGCCAATTCTGGAGCCATATAGTGATATTCACTTGACTCAGGTTCAGTAATGGAAAGATGAAGAGTAAGAGGTGACTCACTGCTTTGCAATGGTGGAAATAAAATAAATAATAATATTACAAGTTTTAGAATTTTTAAATTTTATGTAGTTTTTATTAGGTCGGGTTCCTACTAAGTTTATGCAAGTCTTTTGTAGTAGTCTTGATTCCTTGCCTCATGTTCACTTGTCACTAACTGATTCAAAAATGTCTATGTTTAGCGATTACAACCTTGAGTGAATAATGGCTCTTTTAATCATGCAACCATGAATATTTAATTTATTTTGTTTCAGGATGAAATTTTATGAAAGCCTCTTGACATGCAACCATTGACTACCTTTAATTGGATCTTTGGGATATTGGTTAGACTCCTAGTTGCCCAAACAAAACCTTTGTGACTAATACTTTTATTTAGTTTAGTGGCATCAATCATTTTTATATTGAATAGAGAGTCTTTGCATGGTATAATGTGCTCTCAAGTTTGTTGTTTATGTGGGAGACAAGTTTTTAATTGCATTCACCAATTTTTTAGTACTATCTCTGCCAAGTTTAATTCACAAGGTTTCTTCCTCGCAGGAGTTCTTTTAAAATATGATTCTCTTGTTTTCTAAATCACTATCAAGATTTATTATGCAAATTTTCCTTTACTTATGATTCATATGTCACAATCACGTGATTTTATGGTCTATAATTCTAAATAAACCCCCTCCCCATGCTGGATAATTTAGGCTTTACCCATAGTTGCTAGTATGTAGGAAGACTGGAAGTCAAATTTCTATTGCCCATCACCAAACTTGCAAATTTGTCAACCTTGTTTCACATTACCATATTTGTGAAAAAAGAAGGGCAGCGCGCGCGTGCAGGAGATACATCCAAGCTTGATCTCAATCTTTACATAAGGTATGTGACTATTATAGCAAGTTCCGGTATTCAAATTATATCAATCTTTGGTTTGAGCCTACAAAAATGTTCCTTATACATTTGGTTATTTAGATTTTGGACCATTCAACATAGACTGTACTATCTACTAAGATGTCACACTGAATCTTATCCACAACTGTAGCCACTTAGCCTAGCACCATTGACTGTCACAGAGACACTCTAATCTAATTGATCAAGTTAGATTAGGGTCAATCTAGAATGGTCAATAGATGGATTCACATAGTAGGTACAATCACCAAGGATTCTTCAATGTGCCCAAGACTATCAAATTCAATCTATGATTCAATTTCAACCTTCCTATTACTACACTGTTGCAAACTTGTCTTCTTCTTACTGGTTAAATACATGGAAAGTATCTACCTAGGGCATGAAATCTTGAAGCAATATGCCTCCTTCCTTAGTTTGAGCACTTATATTATTAAAGTGCATAACCTTGGCTTTCTTCTCACCCAATGGCATTGGAATCCAATGGGGAAACCACAAGTCAAGGTTCCACCTTCATGACAGAGCCGACTATAGATTTTCCCGAGCCAGTCTGTCAATGAGGTTGGGTTCTTGCGTACATCAACACCAAATTTAAAATACAATGTTTGCAAAGTCTAGTTAAATGAACTCTAACAAGAACTGTGGATGCGCAAATGAACCTACAGTGACATTAAAACTCTCTAACCATCACATGATCGGGTTTGCTATGACAATCAAGCCATGTGAGTAGTTCATAACCAGCTATGTAAATGTAACTAAAACTTAAAATCAAATGACAGTCAAAACTAAGATGGATTTGAATAAAAAATGCATACAAGGAACTTGCAGAATGATCAATCCATCTACCTATTTGCAACAGACAGAGTATGATAACAAAAATGTACTTAGAATATTTTTTGGGTTTCTTTTATTCAATACTGCTTTGAAGATCATCTCCTTGTGCTAATCCCGTGATTGGACAAGGTTTAAAAACCACTTCCAAAAATTCTTCCAACTGATCCAACCAACATGAAATCGGTTGTGGTCATTGGAGAACCAAACTTACAATCTGCCGACAGTGTTGCAAAAAATTAACAAAATTTCACAATCTGTGCAACTTTAGTGCAACTTTGTCAAAAATGCACTAAATAAAAACTTCCTAAAATAACTAAGAGGGTGATCTAAGGTCTAGATCCCTCACATTCCTTAAAACTAAAGAAAATAAACTAAAACATACTAAAACTAAGCTTAGCCATTCATAGCCAACTAGGATCCACATGGACTAAGGGTCTCCTAGGCTCATAGGTGTGCCTGAGGAACCCTTGACCATACAAAATGGAACCAATGAAATAAAGCACTCTAATGGAGATCCTTGTCATCTAGCTATAGTGTCAAGAGACTTAGTATAGTAGAAAAACTTAAATGAATTGGATGTAGAAGATACAAATGGAGGCCAACAAGATGACTCCTTTTTTAAAGGTTCATTATGAAAAGAAATCTTCAACATTAATCCATGCTCTTTTGATGATTGGTTTCTATGTTCTTCTATCTCATGAAATATGCATTCCACATTTGATGAAATAGTTTTCACTTTTTGTTTTATTCATCTTTATTTCCTTTGCTTTCATGAGGCTCAATAGACTCTATCTTTAAAGGTTTTTATTCTTTTTGGCACAGGTTGTCCTCCCACCTCCCCTATTTCACAATCCACCATGCAATTTGTTTCTATCATCCTTTGATGGGTTCCCTTTCCTTTCTTCCATTTCATGATTTTTCTTGCCTTAGTTACCTGTTGCTGATCCTTAATTTTACCTTCTCCATTCATACTTTCCACATCATTTTATTTGGTTAATTCATCATTTCTTACAATTTTGAATCCATGACCTATTCTCAATTTTTTTTTTCCCACAAATTTGTACTCCTTTAATTCACTATCCATCTTACACTTTACATTTAAAGTGTGTGCACATCTTCCTTTATAGGGCTTGCCCACAGATTTCTGTTTTAGTTTCTTCTTATCTTTAAATTTTTCTAAGGGATTTGTTTATAGTAGATATACACTATCAAGAAAGGAAGAGGTTGTGATCAAGGATACACCCTCATCTATATGAGGGCATCCCAGAGAAAAACAAACAATTCTTTGTAAGAAAGAATGTCGCATGATAACTTGGTAGCAAAGTGAAGAAATCTCCCCTTGGCTCTGTTATGGAGTTTAGACCTTAACTCTCAAGAAAAAGATCACCAAGTATCCTCTTTTTCAACCTTCATTTTCTACTTAATTGATCTTTGATCTTGCATATTTCCCAGTAGAATCAATGAATGAACCATTTCTTTAATTTAGAAAAGAATGTCACAAAGAAAACTACATATATGTAGATCTTTTCACAAGCCCTTCTTGTATAAAAATTTGAGAAGAAATATAATTTTTTGGTAAAACAACTGTGGTAAAACAACTTCTAAAAAAAGAGATGAATCTTTTGACCATGATCAATAGAGTTCATCACATCTATTTTTTATCATCCATACCCTGTTCCAAAGCTCCCATTTTGGCACACACTGGAAGTATGCCGACAAAGGTTATGGAATTTGGCTTTACATTTTCCAATTGCATTTTCTTAAAAGTTTTAAAAGCCTTTTCAACAAATCCAGTTTGAATATATCCTACAATCATGGCATTCCACGAGACCTCATTTCTTTGAGGCATTTTGTGAAACAATTCACATGCCTTGTCTATGCTTCCACTTTTGGCGTACATGTCCACTAGGGTAGTTGCAACCACAAAATTTGGATAAAATCATCTATCCTTCATGCTTTGATGGATATCTATGTCCTGTTATAGAGTGGCATCGGCTACGGTGCAACATATTTGCACCCATAGAAAACTGTGTCCCTATTTCCCATGCGATGCCATGCCTCCTCCAATGCATCATGTCGTATAGTACATATGCAAAATCAATTTATTTTGACAAAATGAATATGAAAATTATATTAATATTAAAATGAAGGGACTTATCTCCTTCGTGCGCGCGCTGCACTTCTTTTTTTTGCAAATGAAATAATGAAATGAGAAATGAAATTCACCTTTTTTTTTTTACTTAGCAAGATTATCTATAATCAAGATTATATTTTATACTTAGCAAGATCTTGCTAAGCATATTAATATTAAAATCTTGCTAACTATAAAATATAATATTTTTATATCAGCTTTGAAAATTATGTAATAAATACTCTCTCCACAGGCACAACACACGGTCTGACTACCGCAGGGTGTATGACATAAACATTGGAGGAGGCATGGCATCCCATGGGACATGGGGGCACAATTTTATATGGGTGAAAATTCCTATAACTGACTTTCAAACTAGTTTCCCATTAGTTCCCTTCTTCTTGCATTTTTTTCACAAAAAGTTGTAAAAGTTGTCATTGCAACTTTGACAATTTTGTGCATTTGCTAACAACTAGACTCCAATCTTTAATCTAACCCCTAATACGTTGTTAAAGGTTTAGCTCTCATTAAGAATACTTTAATTTATTCCTCTTTCAAACACAAAATTCCATTGGCATTAAGTGTGACAGATCTTAGCTTCCATCAACAAAAATATTTTAGATTGGTAATGGACAATTCTTATTTCAATGACAATTATCCTTTGTTTCAGACCTCAATGAATTCTAACCAAAATCATCTCATAAAATTAGAGTTGAAAAAATGGTTGCAAACAAATCATCCTTCTTCCACCAACATTCTAGTCAATATACAAGTAACAAGTCATTCCATTCAAGAAAGACCATGTCTGACAATATCAACCCAGAACAAAATAAGGAGTATGCATAATTTAGTGATTGTATCTTCCATTAGAGCCACTTCATATGAATAGGTGATGAACATGCATATTTTCCTGAGCGCTATTGGGAGCTTACCCAGCAACACATGTACTATTTTGAAAATCACCAAAAATATATTTGTTGTTAGGTCTAGAATATACCTTCTATGATCAACTCTTATATGCATAGGTGATGAACATTCAGATTTGCCTAAGCAATACTTTGAGTAGTCCTCCAACACATGTACAATTATGAAAATCATCACAAGTCCATTTGTTGGAGGGCTACTCATAGTACACATGTTTGGAGGTCTGAAGGAAATAAGAGAATTTGAAGAGTCACGAGTCTTAAGATTGTACTTAATATAGCTAAGCTTCATTCAATGGTACATTCAAACATGAAACAAACCATTCTTAAACCAAATTAAACTAGTAAACCAAAGGACATACTGATTATAAGTAAACTAGTAAACCAAAGGACATGCTTTTACTACTAAGTCTTTGTTTGTTGGGCATACTGATTATAAGTACTTGACATATATCACAAATGTTGCTAATTAAGGTTGGTGAGATGATTACGCCTATCTTGAAAAAAGACTGTCAAATCATTATGCTTTCAATTTAATTACCTATTGATGTATCCCTTGCAAGGGAGAGAAGCCAAACACATAAAGAACATGCACATAAACACGACAACTGAAAAAACTTAAATGGAATACACCAAGAAGTACCAAATGATGAATGCTCAATTGTTGTAATGGCAAAGCAATATCAGAACCGTCCATTTCTAGAACTTGATTTTTCTATGGTCCTAATGATTTTTCTTATTTCTTGTATGTGCTTGGTGACAAGATTTTGAACATTGTTGACATACTTAAATGGAATACACAATACCAAATGATGAATGCTCAATTGTTGTAATGGCAAAGCATCACAACCGTCCATTTCTAAAATTTGATTTTGTATAGTCTTAATTATTTTTCTATAGTCCTAATGATTTTGAAAATTGTTGACAAAGAGTGTTTCTTTTTTTGATTATAGTATAAATGATTTTTCTATAGTCGTAATGATTTTTCTTATTTATGGTCTTTTGTCCCTTTTTTATTTCCTATGTCTGTGCTTTGTGACAGGATTTTGTCACCTTCTTTTGATGATATATTTCATCCACTCTATGTGGAATACTATTTTGTTCACTATTTTATTTCAGCTTGATATTTCTTTCATTTTTCATATACATAGAGACTACACATGCTAATAAAAAAATGAGCTATTTGATTTAGGTTTACTTTTCATTATTGTAAATGGTTAATATTTATGATGGTACTCCTTGGTGTATTTCATATAAAAATAATAAATGTAGTAACGATGGTGTGGTGCATTATTAATATAGGCTCGATGACTCTTGTCAATGTGCCAAACTGTCAATGTGGTGGTGGACAGTGTGTGTTGAAAACTTCATGAACACCGAACAACCCTAGATGATAATTTTGGTGCTGCCCAAATAGAAAAAAGGTTGCTAATGTGTATATATTTAATGTTTCTAATGTAAATACTATTCATTATAATATAAGAACTAATGTAGACTGGGCATCATAGGGAAATAATGGCTGCATATACTTTAGTTGGGTCGATGACAACTCATCTGCATCTATCCGCCCATCTCCACTTATCCACGATGAAGGATTTGAGTGCAAAACGTGTCAGGCTAGGGAAAATTAGTTAGTTTAGTACTTTCATATTGTAACTAAAAAAGGTTGTTGATGTGTATATATTTAATGTTTCTAATGTAAATACTATTCATTATAATATAAGAACTAATGTAGACTGGGCATCACAAGGAAATAATGGCTGCAGATACTTTAGTTGGGTCGATGAAAACTCATCTGCATCTATCCACCCATCTCCACTTATCTGCGATGAAGGATTTGAGTGCAAAACATGTCAGGCTAGGGCAAATTTTGAAATTATATTTTTACGATGCCTTCTCTATATTATAATCGCATATCTTTGTTGCGACCATATGCAGAGATGAACTCAGGAATTAGTTAGTTTAGTATTTTCATATTGTAACTAATATTTTAATATGGATATGGCATAACTTCTCTTTGCCTCAAGTGCACATATATATGGTTTAAATCTTTTTATAGAATAATTATTCATGTTTATGGCTCAACTGAGCCCCAATCTGCTATCAATCACATGATTTAATGTATAGTGTTTTCTTGGTTATTCCATTTATTCCTTGACCTTGACTATGGATTGACTATCATTTTCAAGCTTGAGCGAGGCTTCATACCATGCACTATCCGTAGATTTGTACACAATGTTGATTTAGGCTGGAGGTAAACTACATGTGTCATGTAAACAACATGGTTGAATGCAATCTCTTTTGTGCATTTTCAAGAGTTTTCCCACCAATACAAGCGTAAATAATGCATTGAACGTAATCTATGAATGTTGCATGGTATGAAGTCTCACTGAAGTTTGAGTGTCCTCCCTTTATTCTAGTGAGGGATTGGAATGAGTTCATTTTGGATGTAAAGGAGAAAGGGGATACTCAAAGAGGAATTACATCAGAAAATGAGAGAAGGTATAAACACGATAGCTGAGAAACATAAATGTAGATTTCATAATAGCTGAGAAACATAATTGTAGGCATCACGGTCACAATTTTTTGGAGACAACGTAATTGAGTTTTATACCCAAGTGATGGAGTGCAACTTCTGCACCTCTGATTCCAAGTTGACACTATGGGATACAAAGACCATAGATAAGGAATAAATTTAGAGAGTGGAGGAGGGCCATAATGACCAAAATAATACAGGACAAACCTCAAGTTAAATGAGGCAACTGCAAACATTTTAATATATTTTTATTATTAAATAATGAAATTTGCATATACTAGTGTTCTAAGCCCCCTCATTACATGATTTATTATTGTAAGCCCCCTCTAACTTACGCATCTAGAAAATGAAACTACAACCTATTGGGATTGAGACAAACCTTATAGAACAACAACAGCTAGGAAGGATCGCTTGCCAACATCTATTGAATACATTTGTAGCTCATGAATACAAGGTCCTCCAACAAATGTATTCAACAGATGTTGGCAAGCGATCCTTCCTAGCTGCTGTTGTGGTTTGTCTCAATCCCAATAGGTTATAGTTTCATTTTCTAGATGCGTAAGTTAGAGGGGGCTTACAATAATAAATCATGTAATGAGGGGGCTTAGAACAATAGTATATGCAAATTTCATTATTTAATAATAAAAATATATTAAAATTTTTGCAGTTGCCAGCTCATTTAACTTGAGGTTTTCCCTATATTATTTTTGTCATTATGGCCCTCCTCCACTCTCTAAATTTATTCCTTATCTATGGTCTTTGGATCCCGCAGTGTCAACATGGAATCAAAGGTGCAGAAGTTGCACTCCATCACTTGGATATACAACTCAATTACATTATCTCCAAAAAAATGTGACCATGATGCTTACAATTATGTTTCTTAGTTGTTGTGTCCTAGGACCTCGTATGACCCTTTACGACCATTTATTGTCCCTAAGAATACATTTTAGAGGTCTTAAAATGTCGTAAAGGGTCATAAGAGGCTCCTAGGAGGGGCTAGATGAGCTTCCACCTTCACGTGGTTGGCCCTATTAAGTAGAGAATGTTATACTCTTCTCGAAAGAAAGAAAAGCTCAATAATTTAAGGTCTTAGTTCACAGACAAATTAAATTAGACTTACTATCCAAAACACATAAAAAACATGCACATAAACACGAAAATTGAGAAACATAAATGTAGATTTCACAATAGCTGAGAAACATAATTGTAGGCATCATGGTCACAATTTTTTGGAGACAACATAATTGATTTGTGTACCCAAGCGATGCAAAGAAACTTCTACACCTCTGATTCCAAGTTGAATACATCTGTTGGATGACCTTGTATTCATGAGCAACAAATGTAGTCAACTTGGAATCAAAGGTGCAGGAGTTGCTCTACATCGTATGAGTATACAACTCAATTACACTGTCTCCAAAAAATTGTGACCATGATGCCTACAATTATGTTTCTCAATTGTTGTGTCCCAGGACCCCTTATGACCCTTTACGACCATTTACGATCCCTAAGAATACATCTTAGAGGTCTTAAAATGTCGTAAAGGGTCATAGGAGGCTCCTAGGAGGAGCCAGATGAGCTTCCACCTTCACGTGGTTGGCCCTGTTAAGTAGAGAATGTTATACTCTTCTCAAAACAAAGAGAAGCTCAATAACTTAAGGTCTCAGTCCAGATTGAGTACCAGTGTAGAGATGATGATTTAGTAACCTACATCTATAAAACCTTCACAAATATCTTTATCTTAGTTTCAGTAGTATTGAAAAAAATGAGTGGGTTTGACATTAGTGGTGGATCTATTCTCTCTTATTTTTGTGTTCATATCCTTAAAAGGTTGTAATTTCAAAGTAAGTTTGGTGGAACTAAATATGTATTGCATGTAGGATTGAGGAAAGAAGATGTTTAGCTGGAAATGGACAAGGAACTCTACCTTGTCATACACAGTGAGAAGTATCACCAAGAAATGGGAATGCTAAGGTGGAAATGGTGGGTGGTGGAGAGTGGCAGTCCGAGAAAGTCTTTCCCAAACTCTCCCACAACCCATTCAATCCTCAAATCATCCCCCTCTTTCTTTAAGTAGCATATCAGCTAGACCAATGCAATAGCTTCTAAGGGAAAGGCACCCACTTCTTCCAATAAGATCTCATAAGGCACTGTGGTTTTGATTTTAAGGCTGCCAAAGCACTCTGATAACCCATTTGTAGTTCTGATTTTGGCCTTAACTTGTTCACATAGTCTGTGTACTGTTGTCCTTAGCACCATAGGTATTCCCAGCTCTTCCATTCTTTTCCATAGTTTGTGACGAGGGAAAGTGTCAAAGGCATTTTTGAAGTCAACAAAGTAGCAAAAAGCCTCATCACCCGGAGTGTCCCATATTTTCTCAACTAAGTATCTAAGATTCACTCCGTGATCTATGGTGGAGTGTTTCGGTCTAAAACTAGCTTGTCCCTTTTCTCTTTTCTCCTCTGTTTCAGCCCATTTACTAATTTTTCATTCTACCATGCTTCCAAATAACTTGCCGAGAAGGGGATTGATCATGATGGTCTGATAGTTAGAGGGGTTGTTTGTGTCTCCACTTTTGTAGATCAGGAAAGAACATGTTTGTGTGAAATAAGACAAGAAATGTGTGACTATTTGTAAACAGTAAACAACAACATAATATTGTTGTGCTTAATTTGATTATATATATATATATATATATATATATAAAGATTAAATTTTCTGTCACTTTTTCAACCAACAAAGAATAGACATATCTACGAGAAAGCTATATATTCGACATTTATTGCGACGATTGTACATCGCAATTTTGACCAACATTGGTAGCAGAGATAATGCTATAGCCAACAATTCTTCCAGGTTAAAGCAATGATTTCAACATCATTTTCATTGATAATTCAACCACTGTTGACGTCACAATTGCGATGGAGATTTCAAGTGTGGTATTTTCAACTAAAAAAATCCGATGACTATTGTGGTCAATTATCCGACCAATATGAGTCTAATAATTGACTAAACCTCATCGAAAAACAAGCTAAAATTTACTAGTGCCATGGCTCCTAGACCATCTTCTTATAATCAAGCCAACATTCTAGCTAGTCAAGAAAATCATGGATATATAAGACCTCATCCTACGATAGCAACATGGAACTTAGGAAGGTCTAGGATTGAGATGGTTCCTATTCGTACACTTCTAGAACAATAAGAGGGAATTAGTTCTAGGAATAGGCCATCCCGGTTAGATTCACGTAATATTCCTCTACACTACTCTAACTCTTCTAGGACAACTCATGATCGACAACACTTTATGGAAGATAACTTTCTTGATCTCTCAGATTCATTCATGAATGATGAGGATGATACTGATGTTTTTGCACTTGAGTTTGTTGAGCCTTTATCCCTCATCCATCATGAGCTAATTAATTGGAATCCTTCTGAATCTATTCAGCTCATATCCTTTGACAATGATCCTGAACTAGCATCTTGCCTAAATGTCATTGAACCTTTCCCTGATGAACTATAACTAATTGAGAACTTGATTGATGAACTACAAGTGATTAGAGATCATCGAGAACTAAATTGATATGTAAGATAATTGAATTAGTCATTATGTTGTCATTGATCTCAACTAATTTTGACAGTACTTATCATGGTAGTTGCAAATATCTATACATCTATAAAAGAAGAGAAAAGATGAAGAACTGAGATATCTGCATAGAGGAAGATGGATATGACAGATGAGGATAAGGAATACTCTTGGTAACTTATTGATGAGTCTATGACTTCATATTGTTGACTTGATTATGTTACAGTAATCTGTTATGAAGATAGAAGAAAAATGTTACAAAGCAGTGTGGTCAGTTAATGAAGCATTCCAGTATACATTGAGCCAATGTAGTGTATACCGAGCGACAATATCAACTGAGCTTGTGTTCATCGACACATTTCTTTGTCAACCAAGTATGGACAAAAGAACTAAATGATTAGTTTAGTCGATAGAAATTGATGAGCTCTAAAGTGTATGATTATGAGGTGGAAAGATAAAGTTTGTTATGAGATCAGCGACTAGCAAAATTTGAAGAAGATCTAAAGGATGGAATTGAAACGATTCATTGACACATATGTTGAGGAAGTTTTAAGTGACAAAATCAATGAAGGAGATTAAGCAGCAAAATTTGATGGATGAAAAGAAAATGGTTTACTTGTCTATATAAGAGACTAGGGTTTCATTGTGAAATAGATGCTGGAAGAAGGAGACTATAGAGATATCGCGTGAACATAGCTTCATGCATGCTTGATCAAACTGGTTGAAGAAGAACCGAACTGTAAAATAGAACCGAGCGTCAAAGAGCTTTATCAAGGGACAATAAGTTATTGAATGTTGATGAATTGAATAGAAATATTGATTAGAGGATTTTTATGGGCTTAGAATAGATTTGAACATCTACAAAATCAAATTGTATTATATTCAGATCACTTACTGTTTCAATTTAACCATTGTAACAGAAAAATCTCTTAACCGAGTGGACTTGAAAGTCTTATTATGTCATTCATAGAATGTACATTATTATCCTGTCAACCCCATAGTGAATGTTGGTTGGATGATAACCATTAGTGTTAAATCCTCTAACAAGGTCACACCTTATAGTGTGTTTGTAACCTTTAACAGGGTTGGCTCTTCACCGAGCTCACTTCAGAAGAGTGAAAATATTTTGGGTTACCGATCCCAAGTGGTTTTTCCCTTTACAGGGTTTCCATGTTAAATCTTTGTGTTATGTGTTTATGTGGTGATTGTTTGGTTATCATACTTTACATATTGCATATTTGATTTGGTCGGTAATCACTATGAGCAATTAACTGGTAATCGGTAATTACACAGACAGTTTAGTATTTTATATTTACCAAGCTATAGAATTAGCTGAATTTGTTTTAAGTGATACATTTTGTATTTAGGACTGTGGATAACTGATTCACTGCCCTCTCAGTTATTCTAAAAATTGGTATAATAGATTATTGGTTTCTTGGAACAGATTTTTAAGGACTTCAGCAAAAAGATCACAAAATGTATAAGAGGGAAGTGCCAAAGCTGAATAAGGACAACTTTACAATATGGCAAAGCCAAATGAGACTTCATATATTTGGGATTGGGAATTCTGCCATCACCCTATTGGATAATGGCTACTTAGCACCGCCTACTGGACCTTTGACTCTTGATCAATTGAGAGATAGACATGAGAATAATGTTACTATGACGGAGATTGTTGCTACTCTATCAGATGTCGAATTTGAAGATGTCAAGGATTGCCTTACTTCAAAGGAAATGTGGTATAAACTTACTCAATTTTATAGTGGTGATGCAAATGTCAAGAGAGCCAGAGCTGAAATTTTAAGAGGAAGATTCGATGATATGAAAATGAAAGAAGGAGAAAACATAGTGCAGTATACAAACTCAATAAAGGAGGTAGTTAATGCTATCAAAGGATCTAGTGGTGTCATTGATGAAGATACAATGGTAAGAAAAATTCTAAGGACTTTATTGCCTATTTATACAATCAGAATATCCGAAATACATGAAATGAGGTCAACACCTAATAGTACTCTCACTCTTGATAATCTGATAGGTAAGCTAACAACTTTTGAACTGAACAACTTTGATAATAGTGTTGTACTGTCTGTTGAGTCTACTTTCATGACTTCTCTGAAGATCGGTAAGTCTAGTAGTATAAGTAATAATGATGATAATGCTAGTAATACTAATGATGAGCTTGATGAGCTTGAAGCTCTTATGACCTAGAGGTTACCTAAAGGTAAAGGTAGATATAGGGGTAAATTACCTTTAGCATGTTTTAACTACAAAGAAGTTGGTCATATTGCTGCTAGATGCCCAAATAGGAAAGAAGATGATAGAAATAAAGATCGATCTGGTGAAGGAAGCTATGGGAGGAGAAACAACAAAAGTTATCGACACTACAACAGAGATAACCGAGATAACAATGATAAAGGTAAAAAGGTATGTTACATTGCTGAAGAGAATGATACCGAGACCGACACAGATGATGATGTTGAAGTAGTTTTTGTTGCGATGAAGGTTGATTCTGAGGAAGAAGAAAAGTATGTAGAGACATCACTCATTTCTAAAGTTAATAAAAATGATACATGGATCATTGATAGTGGTTGTACCCATCACATGACTAGTGATGAAGAAAAATTTGATCATCTTGAGCAATATAATGGAGGATCTATAAAAATAGGTAATGATACACCATGTATGGTTAGAGGAAAGGGATCTTTACTAATAAATGATAAAATCAAATGTGATAATGCTTATTGGGTAGAAGGACTAAATTACAACTTGCTAAGTGTGGCATGACTTAACAATTCAGGTCACCAAGTAGCTTTTGAGAGCAAGAAGGTAAAGATATTTGATGATGAAGGAAAACTTGTTGGAATAGGAGCACAAACCAAAGGTAACTTTTTTTATCTTGACAATGATAAGTCTTCATGTTTAATGACGAAAAATGAGGATGCATGGTTATGGCATAAAAGGATATGTCATGTAAACTTTGATAACATGATTAAAATCAGTAGAAAAAAAAAGGTTAGAGGTCTGCCTAGCCTAGCAAAGCCTGATCATGTTATGTGTCATGAATGTCAAAAGGGTAGGATGACAAAATCTAGTTTTAAGAGTAAAGACTATCCAACAAAGATAATTTTGGAACTAGTTCACACCGACCTATGTGGTCCCATGAGAACACAGAGTTACAATGCAGATAGATATTTCATTCTATTTGTTGATGATTACACTAGATTGATGACTATAATATTTTTAAAAGAGAAATATGAGGCATTTAAGATATTTAAATGGTATAAAGAAAAAGTAGAGAAAGAAATTGGGAAAGAACTGAAATGCTTGAGATCTGACAAAGGTGGTGAATTTATTTCTAATGAATTTACTAACTATTGTAATGAGCATGGTATAAAAAGATAGGTTTCCGCACTGAGAACACCTCAGCAAAATAGGATTGCTAAAAGGAGGAATAGATCAATTGTTGATTGTGCAAGGACACCGATGTTACAAAAGAATGTTTCTCAAACATACTAGAGAGAAGTAGTCAACACAGTTGTATATGTTCTAAACCAAGTACAATTGAAGAAGGACACAAACAAAACACCCTACGAGTTATGGTTTGGTCACAAACCAACTGTAAGTTACTTCAAAATTTTTGGTAGAAAATGTTTTATTCTAAAAGATGAAAGAAATGGAAAGTTTGACTCTAAAGGGGATGAAGGGATATTTCTTGGATATTCCACTAAAATAAAATCTTACAAGTGTCTAAATAACATTACTAATAAAATGATTGAAAGTTGCAATGTCAGAGTGGATGAATTTGATGATACCAATGGTGAAGAAAGCACAAGGGAAATGGAAGACTATGGTAGATTCACTTATATTAAACAATTAGAGTACCTACCAAAGTTGCAGACTGTGTCAACCAGGCATCAAGAAAATAACACTGAGGAACAACAAAGAGAAACCGATGATTAGGAAGGAGCTACCAAGAAAGAAAATGAACCTAAACTAGATGAACAACAAAGAAGAGATCAAGTACTAGCTAGATTTTTCAAAAGACATCATCCTGAGAACCAAATCATTGGAGACAAGCAAGCTGGCATGATGACAAGAAGTAAGTTAAGACAAGGTACATGCTTAGTTTGTGAATTTGAATCGAAAAATGTTAAGGTTGCATTGGAGAATGAAAAATGGGTAAATGCAATGAATGAAGAGATAGAATAGATAGAGAAAACAAGACATGGACCTTAGTACCTAGACCAAAAGATAAGAATGTTATTGGTACTAAATGGATTTTTAGGAATAAGCTGAATGAGAATGGAGAGGTTACAAGGAACAAAGCTAGACTTGTATGCAAGGGATATGCACAAGAGGAAGGTATAGATTATGGTGAAACTTTTGCACCTGTTGCTAGACTAGAGGGAGTCTGAATGTTACTTTCATATGTAGCACATAAGAAGTTTAAAGTCTATCAAATGGATGTTAAGTCTACTTTTCTGAATGGGATATACTAGAAGAGGAGGTCTACATAGAACAACCAGAAGGGTTTGTTGATCCAGACAAGAAAGATATGGTATATAGACTACATAAAGCTTTATATGGTCTAAAGCAAGCACCTAGAGCCTAGTATGAAAGGTTGCATACTTATTTGTTAAGTGTTGGTTTTGTTAGAACTAGTGAAAACAAAAATTTGTATATGAAAGGAGAGTCTGATGAAACTATTTTGATTACTGAAATATTTTTGGATGATATAATTTTTGGAGGACAAGATCATATCTGTGAATCATTTGCTGATGAGATGCGAAAAGAATTTGAAATGTCTATGTTTGGAGATATTAAGTTCTTTCTAGGCTTGCAGGTTATTTAGCAGAATGATGGAATTCTCATCACACAATCAAAGTATATAAAGGAAGTACTGAGAAAATTTTGCATGGAAGATGCTAAACCAATTGGAACATTGATGGTCATAGGCTACAAACTGACTAAAGATGATGAATCCACATAAGTAAACTATACATTGTACTGATCTATGATTGTTAAGTTGATATATGTAGTGCATAGTAAACCAGATATTGCACATGTTGTGGGAATTGTTGCTAGATTTTCTACAAATCTTAAGGAGTCACACATGGTTGTAACAAAAAGAATCTTAAGATACCTGAAGAAAATAGAGGACAATGGATTATGGTATCCTAAGAAAGGGAAGTTTGAACTAAGAGTCTACATCGACGCAGATTAGGTTGGAAATATAGATGACATAAAGAGTACCACCGGAGGAGCATTTTTCTTTGGTGAAAGACTTGTTACTTGGACAAGTAAGAAACAACCTTGTATTTCTCAGTCTACTGCTGAAGCAAAGTATGTTGCTGCTACTACAAATTGTTCAAACATTGCTTACATCAAGCAAGTGTTGGAAGGGATGAATGAGGTAATCACTGAGCTGGTGATTATATATTGTGACAACACAAGTGCAATAAACATCTCTAAGAATCCTATAATGCACTCAAAGACCAAGCATATTTCTATTAGGTATCACTACTTAAGAGAACGAGTATAGGAGAAGCAAGTTAAACTGGAATATGTTACATCAAAAGAGCAACTTGCTAACATATTTACCAAGCCTCTACCAAAGGAAACTTTTGAATACTAGAGGACTAGACTTGGGGTTTGTCCCTTGTCTACTAGTCACTAATGTGATCTGGAGGTTGCATCAGCCTAATCTTATCAGAAGATCACTTCATGTTGATGTAGCATAGTTCACACTTTGGATTCTATCTAAGGTTGTGAAAGATTTTAGGAACAGCTATCTGCATATCAGTATACCAAGATACATTGTATGCACCAGAAAACAGAGAGTCACATGGCTAATACAGAGCTTTCTTTTTATGTGTTTCTTTGGCATTGTTGTCAAAGGGACAAATAAACAATATGACAAATCGAGAGATCACTGGAACATCTATCTAAGGGAGAGACAATATGAAAAGTTAGGGAGAGTTTTGAAGACTTGTTGTTGAGAACATAAGGAATTTGAGAACTGGAAAGATCATATCTGTAGAAGAGAGTCTGTACTTGCAATGCTGTCATGTAACATAGTGATTAAACACATTTAATATTAAGCTAGGGAGAGCTTACCAAGCTACAACATTTTCTTACATAGTTGTAGAATACGTGTTTGGTATGTGTATGGTATATTTCATATTGCTTGAGTTTCCATCAATTCCAAAGGGAGAGATTGATTAACTACAACTAATTGAGAACATGATTGATGAACTACAAGTGATTAGAGATCACCAAGCATTGAATTGATATGTAAGATAATTGAATTAGTCATTATGTTGTCATTGATCTCAACTAATTTTGACAGTACTTATCATGGTAGTTGCAAATATCTATACATCTATAAAAGAAGAGAAAAGATGAAGAACTAAGATATCTACATGGAGGAAGATGGATATGACAGATGAGGATAAGGAATACTCTTGGTAACTTATTAATGAGTCTATGGCTTCGTATTGTTGACTTGATTATGTTACAGTAATATGTTATGAAGATAGAAGCAAAATGTTACAAAGTAGTGTGGTTGGTTAATGAATCATTCCAGTATACACCGAGCCAGTGTAGTGTATACCGAGAGATAGTATCAACCGAGCTTGTGTTCACCGACACATTTCTTTGTCAACTGAGTATGGACAAAAGAACTAAATGATTATTTTAGCTGACAGAAATTGATGAGTTGTAAAGTGTATGATTACGAGGTGGAAAGATAAAGTTTTTTATGAGATCAATGTCTAACAAAATTTGAAGAAGATCTAAAGGATAGAATTGAAACGAGTCATTGACACATCTGCCAAGGAAGGTTTAA
Source organism: Chamaecyparis obtusa (assembly GCA_027943335.1). Classification (NCBI taxonomy): domain Eukaryota; kingdom Viridiplantae; phylum Streptophyta; class Pinopsida; order Cupressales; family Cupressaceae; genus Chamaecyparis; species Chamaecyparis obtusa. The sequence continues at coordinate 310,276 of BSBK01002026.1, forward strand.
GTAGCAAAATCAACGAAGGAGATTAAGCAAAAAAATTTGATGGATGAAAAGAAAATGGTTTACTTGTCTATATAAGAGACTAGGGTTTCATTGTGAAATGGATGCTAAAAGAAGGAGACTATAGAGATATCATGTGAACACAGCTTCATGCATGCCTAATCAGACTAGTTGAAGAAGAACCGAACTACATAATAGAACTGAGCGTCAAAGAGCTTTATCGAGGGACATTAAGTTATTGAATGTTGATGAACTGAATAGAAATATTGATCAGAGGATTTTCATGGGCTTAGAATAGATCTGAACATCTACAAAATCAAGTTGTATTATATTCAGATCACCTACTATTTCAGTTTAACCAGTGTAATAGAAAAATCTCTTAACCGAGTGGACTTGAAAGTCTTCTTATGTCATTCATAGAATGTACATTGTTATCTCATCAACCCCATAGTGAATGTTGGTTGGATGATAACTATTAGTGTTAAATCCTCTAACAAGGTCACACCTTATAGTGTGCGTAACCTTTAATAAGATTGGCTCTTCACTGAGCTCACTTTAGAAGAGTAAAAATATTTTGGGTTACTAGTCCCAGGTGGTTTTTCCCTTTACAGGGTTTCCACATTAAATCTTTGTGTTATGTGTTTATGTGGTGATTGTTTGGCTATCATACTTTACATATTGCATATTTGATTTGGTCTGTAATCACTATGAGCAATTAACTGGTCATCAGTAATTACACAGACAATTTAGTATTTAATATTTACCGAGCTGCAGAATTAGCTGAATTTGTTTTAAGTGATACATTTTCTATTTGGGACTGTGGATAACTGATTCACCCCCCTCTTAGTTATTCTAACATTCCCTTCTTCCACTAGTGCAATGAGCGAAGATATGGTAGGGAAAGATATCAAGTATCTCAGTTAGAAAGACAAAAATAAAAAGGGAACAAGATCTGATGGTGAAAACCACTCTATGGTAGTATCAAATTCTAAAATAGTAAAAATAAAAGACATATCCAATGGTGAAAACCTCTCTAAGGTGCCTGTGGATGAGATACTTGATGAACATATGTTAAACTTTACTCAAAATTCCTAGAAGATATACTTTGATGGCTCATTTATGCAACAAGGTGTTGTTGTTGATGTTCTATTCATATCTCTACAAGGCTACAAACTTCCTAATGAATACAAGCTAATATTTCCACACACAAACAATGTGACAAAATATGAAGGATTAGCTAATGAATTCAAACTATCTATTGAATGGATAATCAATGCACTTCATGTCTATGGTGACTCTCAATTGATAATCCATCAAGTTACTAATGAATACCGAACCAGAGATAAAAAAAATACTATCATATAAACTACCTCTGGTTGATAACTTAAAGGTATTCATCATTTTCCAGCAATTACTATATGCAAAAGATAGAATGACGGATTCCATCACTATGTTATAATAACTTAGAGGGGGGTGAATCAGTTAGATTAGTTATCCTACAGTCCCAAATACAAAGATGTGTCTTATCAAACAATTCCAACAAATTATGCAGCTCGATAACATAAAATATTAATATGTCTGTTCACTTTATCGATTACCAGTTAAATAGCTAATTGTGATTACTGACCAAATCAAGTATGTAGTATGTAAAGTATGCAAGAAAAAAAATCATCACAAATAACACATAACACAATGATTTAACATGGAAACCCTATTGAGGGAAAAACCACCTAGGAGTGGTAACCCAAAATAATTCACTCTTCTGAAGTGAGCTCGGTGAAGAGCCAACCTTGCTAAAGGTTACAAACACACTGTTAGGTGTGACCTTGTTAGAGGATTTAACACTAACAGTTAACTTTTGACCAACATTCACTAGAGGGTCAATAAGATAACAATGTACATTCTTAGAATGACATAGGGCAAAATATAAGACTATTAAGTCCACTCGGTTAAGAGATTTTCTGAATCAATGGTTAAACTGATACAATATGATCTAATTCAAATACAACTCAATTGCAAATATTCAGATCTATGCTAAGCCCATACAAATCCTCTGATCAATAACCAAATTCACTTCTTCAATGTTTATCAACTTATTGTCCCTTGGTAAATAGTTCTCTAACACTCGGTTAACTCTATAGTTCGGTTCATTCAATAACCAGTCTGATCAAGCATGCATGAATAGTCTTCACGTGATATCTCTACAATCTTCTTCCTCCGGCATAGTTTCAACAGTGAAACTCATATATCTTATATAGACAAGTAAACTTTTTTCATATCAGCCATTAGATTTTGTCTCTTAATCTCCTTTGTTCATTTTGCCTCTTAAACCTTCCTCGACAGATGTGTCATTAACACTTTTCAATCTCATCCTTTAGATCTTCTCTGAATTATGTCAGTTGTGGATCCCATAAAAAACTTCATCTTTAACCTCGAAATCATAATAGTATCTAGCTCATCAAATTCAATCAATTGTTCTTAGCATTTAATGTTTTCATCCATCATCAGTTAACACAAAAATATGTCAGTGATAACTAGTTAAACTAGCTTGGTTGATATTGTCAATCGGTATACACTGCACTGGCTCGGTGTATAAAGAAATCTTCAATTACCGACCACATTGTCTTGTTCAATTTTAGTTCTCTTCTTCATAATAGATTAATGCAACATAATCAAGTCAACAATATAAAGCCATAGACTCATCAATAAGTTACCGAATGTTTTCCTTATCCTTATATGTCATATCCATCTTTTTCTCATGTAGATATCTCACTTCTTCATCTTTTCTTGCTTCGGCAGATGTCCAGATGTTTGTAACTAATCATGATAAGTACTTGTCAAGACTAGTTGACATCAATGACAACATATAGACTGATTTAATCATCTTACATATCAATTCAGTACTCGGTGATCTCTAATCATTGTTTCTTCAGTTCATTCAGATATTCAATCAGTTGTAGTTCATCACGCTACCTTAGCCTCCATGCTACAACTTGAATAACATCAATCTCTCTATGAATTATTTGTGGAAGAAATCCCCTTTCCTACCAATGACTCACCTGACTCTCAAATCCTCTACACCATCATTACCTCTAATACCTCCTGCTAGTCTAAAATCTATCATAACTTTTCAAAAAGTGCATCCCAGTATCTACTCATCGCTAATGACTCATTTAAGAGAAGTCTAGATGGTACTCTCCTTAGGTGTTTAGAATGCGATGAATCTAACAAATTTATATGAGAGGTCCATGAGGGTATTTGTGAATATCTCTTGAATGGTCTTTCCCTGGCTACAAAACTCTTAACAGTTGGACACTACTGGATAGATTCTTTTATCATCACTATAGTATTTGGTTTTGAAGCTTATCAATTGGCTACAACAGAAGGCAATGTTCTCAAAGAACCTTTCAACCCTCTTCACCTGAAGTGCCTCTATAGCTAAGCATTCTTCTTCTTGTACAATAACTTATGATCCTGAGAAAAAATTCTAAAAAGCATATAATGATCTTGAAAAAATCCTTAAAATTGTAAAAAGTCCTTAAAAAATGATCATCCTAGTGAAAACCTGGTAACAAGCACCTTGATGTATCCTAAAAAAAAATTAAATATCAAAAAATACAAAAAAGAAAAAAAATAAAAAAGAACAAAAAAATTGAAAAAGAAAAAATTGTGCCTTGGTGAAAACCTGGAAATAGGCGCCTTGGTAGCAAAAATAGAAATAATTTCCAAGTGGTGAAAACCTAGCAAACATGTGTCACTTGTAATTAGTGCTCCATCTATCAACACATAGTTGAGCTCTTGTGCTTCCATCTATCTCGCTTTTTGTTTCCTTGTGTTGTCCTGGGCTGGAACTAGTCTTAGTCTTATCCTCGATTCTTATCTTCTGTCTGGGGGAAATGGTATGCCTATCTGAGCTGTCAACACTTTATCACTTGGTCAATCAGGTTTTGAGCTTAACTTGAGTCAATTTATCAGTCCTTCCTGATGGACACTTTATCGCTAGCATTACTTGGTGTTTTTCAACACCCCAAATTGCAGTGTTTCTTAACACTAATCTAAACATCACTATGTTTCTTAACACATATCAGATCTTGCATTGTCCACTATGCACTTGCACTTTGACACTAGCACAAAGATGTTTCCTTAACACCCAACATAACTTACATCCTAGAAAACTAAAAATGAATGAGATATGTTGAACTCTTTTCCTATGCACGTTGTTTGTTATCATTGATTTTTGCTTACTATGTCTTCTAAGGTCTCTCGATGATGTCTACTTGACTAGAGATTTACGAGTGGGGGCATAACATCTTTTCTTTGATTTCTTCTTGTGGCGTAATTTCAATGATCCTAAGGTGGTCTAATAAATTGGGTTTCTGTGGTAAGAGCCTCCATCATGATTAGAACGCCACACATACCTCGACCCTCTTTATTCAAGACACTTAGGTGAGGCTGGAATTATCTCCTTGTATATTGCTTGTGTGTAGCACGTATGCCGACACTCCTGGTTATCTTGGCAACTTGTGCTTCTATACGGGTGTATCTTACAACATTAATTTGGAAACCACATGTTCATGTCATCTTAGCTCTTTTGCCTCGATGCTTACATGTGTTTCCTACATCTTATCCGATAAGGTCATATTCATATTTTCAAAGTTGTTCTCGTACCGGTGAAGGTTATACTGATGTATGATGTCCCAAATGCTCAAATGATGAAAAATGAATGGCTATAGGAGATCAGTGACTTGACTACTCTCGTGTCTTAGGTTGCATTTCATTCTAGGGTTGCATTTAGTTTTCCATTTCTGGTTCCCATGAGCCATCCTTCCTTTTTCTTTCTGTTGAAGTGCTCAAGTGCAAATATCTCCTGACAAATTTAACTAATACTTGTGTGAATCAAGATCAATTTCCTACTAGGGGTACCAAGTGTCGAACTCTCATAAGCTTCATTTGATTTCCATCATCCTGGATTAATTTTTGGGACCGAAATCAAAATCCTTCGTGATATAGTCTAATCTTCTAATGCAGTTGACTACTAACGCTATTGCTTCTTGCTTGTCTCTGCCTTCTTTTCTTGGATTTTTTGAGGCTGATCTTCGCCCCTTGTAGCTCATTTCGATTTTGATCCCGAAGGGGCATGACAATATGGCAAATATTTTCTTCAATCAAATCTCCTAATTTGCAAATCTAACAATTGAACTAAATCTTAAATCAATCAAGTCAATTAGGACTAAAACATCATCGCTCAGGGCATCTCATCTTCATCACTTCATATCAAGTTGAGATTCTCTATATCTCCTTTCTGAAAGAGTGTTCTCATCACTTTATATTAGTTCACTCGAACATGCATCTTTTCAATCTGTTGGGGCATATCAAGTTCATTAGTACCCATATCAATCTGGTATTGTCTCTCGGATGATTAGCTATCTCAATCTCCTCAGACACATATTTAGCCTCATTGCTTCATATCAGGCTAGATACTCTCGTCTTGCTAATCGGTCTTTGTTCAATCAGGTTCGGAGTCAAATATCTATCAACTACTTTGACATAATCATTTTTTGAATCAATGTGTTCCGAGATCACTCACACATTAGTCAAAGAGGGGCAAATGTAATCACCTAAAATTGGTCTAGTAGAACTTGAGCCCCCCTTTTTTTATAAAATTGCCCCAATTAAAATCTTAAATCTCGGAGGCATATTTACTAGACATAATTGTGCAGAGCAACCCTTAAAAATCCCCTTTACATAATTAAATAAAAAATATTATATCAAGCTTATACTATGGTCTAATTTCTAGAGCTTGCATATTTATTTAATTGATATAACCTTGCTTTTAATATAAAGTTTATACAATTTTATTAAAAGAACACATTCACATGTGTGCACATACTTAATCTTGATTAATTAGAATTAAAAGAGATTTGTGCTTTCAAAATTGTTATTTTATCTTATTCTACCTAACATCCCTCTTTTTTCTCTTAATCCCCACCACTCATCTCTACCTAGCCTTGCATCTCCTTGCATCTCTTTTTGCCTCTTCATATCAACCACTCATTCCTTTGCCTCTTAATCTCCACCCTCCATTATTGAGGCAATTCCTTTAAAAGGAAGATTTTGCTTGGCTCAAGGGCCCATTCTATTGCATTCAAAAGGTCCCAATCTTGAATATTCTTGCATTCTAGCTTTCTTACATTCTTATAATAATCTTGCTATTTGAATTCTTGGTTGTTCATAGTTTACTTCATTTCTAGCTTAATCTTGCATTGTTAACCTAGTTTACTTACTTGCATTGCTTCATAGAATAGCTTTTGCATCTTCACTGTAGAATACTAGTTGCTTACATTCATTTTAGCTTAATCTCTCATCCTAGCTTGTTAATCTTGCGTTTTAGCTTCATCTCTAGCTTTGAATCTTTCATTTTGGAGTAGTCAAGTCACTAATCCTCTATGCCAATTCGATGAGCATCATGAGAAGGATTAAACTCGCTTCAACTAGGAAGATATGAGCTGCTCCTTGAGATTTACTCTTCCATGGATTCTCTCAAGTGTAATGGTTCATAGAAGTGTGTCACACTTTGATCACACAAACCATAGTTATACCTAATCTATAAAGGCAAGCTTTGTACATATTTTTTGGGTTCTCTTTTGTTTCTTTTTTAAGAGCTTATGCTTTGCAACTGTAATTTTCCTATGCCTTACATTAATGAAATGTTTGTTTTTAACCTCTTCTCATAGTCAATTATATTGTGCACAATGCCTTGCCTTGCCTTTATTTCTGGATATATTCTTTTCTATTTCTAGTTTATATGTTGTATCAATCTTGTTTGTGGGTGTTGCATTGTGAATTTTACTTTTAGCATTGTGTGAGCTTTGATTTGCATACAAATCCTTGGAGATTGATTAGAAGAAAGGCATGTGTATGTTTTGTGAGTGTTTTGTTGATGTATTGTGTAGTTATAGACAGAGAGAAACAAATTTCAATCTGGTGCATCACTCCCCTTTCTCTTAATGTTATCCTTCTTCCCCTTTCCCTCAAAGTTAGTAGTTTAGGTGCACCCTAATTGGAAGGAAATTGGCCTTCTTTGGAGATTCAGCCTCACTTGCACAAGTCTCACACTTGGGAAGTTGTCTTAATGTTTCACAAAGTTGCTTGGGGGTCATACCCCAAGCATGGGTGAAAACTTTTGTGACAACAATACCCTGCCAACCATGTTTCTTAGATGCATCTTTTGATCAACATTTCTTCCATCTTAACAAAAAAGAGTGGAGACTTTCCTCCAAATTGAGAGGAATTGATAAGCCTTAGCTCCCTCATAACCACTTCATTCTAGATTTAATATTTAATTATTTAGTATATGAGAATATAATATGCACATTAGTTAGAGATTTTAGTTAGTTGAATTTTATAATGTTTTGTATTGATATTTCTAGATGCTTCTTTCTTCTATAATCGTCTTTGTATTTTTGTAAAATACTTATGGTAGATGTTTGAGAAAAAATCCTTTATAGCTTTAATGTGATGTACAGTTTGAGTTTCAAAAAATATGACATGTCTCATTAATTGTCTTCTAATATGTTGTATATATTATACATTTAAATAAATTAAAAATACTTCAACAATACTCAACAAATGTTATATGTATTTTTTATTATGATGAATACAATATGCTTCCTTCTTTACAAAAAGAAATATTATTTATACAAACACAAAAAGAAAAAAATCATTCTATATATTACAAATATTAATAAATATATTAAATACACCTATTTTGAATCATCATTTTATATCTTATATTTTTATTCTCTTTTAAACTTATTAAAATTGTAAAAAATATTTTAAAACATTTAAAAATTAAATTTTATACTCATACTCGTTATTTTTCATTTTACTTTAAAAATCCATAAACCAATATAAATTTATCCCGTGTTATTAGGGTTAGAAATTTCTTCCCACCCGCAAAATTTGTTTTCCTTTTGACTTTTTTTTAATTCCAAGTCATAAAGTATTTCCGTCTTACAAGAAGTGCCCGTTACGACAGGAAAATATTGGTAAAACAATTATTAAAATAATATTATATTTTTTTCAGGGATATTATTAAAATCTAGAAGAAAATGGAGGAAAGGGACATTTTCCTAATTCAAGCCATTCGTTATACGGTATGCATAGGTCAATTTTGTATTTTTTTTATTTTTAAATAATGTTAAGTGATTTATTATTATTTTTGAAAATTAAATTGATTTGTAGTCTTAAAATAGATGGGATCTTAGGTTTTGGGTTTTGCATCAGAGGTTGTAAGAGGAGGTTTTTTTTATTGGATTCTTTCCCTTAATCGATTTATATGTATAATCTTTTTTTTCAATTAATAAGATGAGTATACATTTTTTATTAAAAAAAAAATGGGATGGTGAGTAATTATTTGTGTAATTTTTTTATGAACTTTTTAAAATTAAAATGTTTGAATTATTTTATAAATATAATAATATTTCTTAAAGATTATAGTTTAATTGGTAGGATGATGGCATGTTTCTTTACTAGTCATTTACTAAGATTAAAATCACACTTTCCTTTCTTACCTCATTCATGAAGATTCAAACCTCCAAATGACACAATTGAATTAGGTTCCAACCTTGGTTGACATTGATAAGTGGAGTTTCCCTTAGATTCATGTTTACTTAGGCAAAAGACAATTTCTGATCTAAAATATGGTTATTCATCATGTCGTAATCAACTTTTTTAAAAAAAAAAAAATAGAAATTTTGATATTTATATGGTATAATTATCCACATCTTGAAGAAATATATTTTCTATTAAATTTGAAATATTATCTTAATGTACATATACAACTGATACATACTTTTTATAATGAATACTATGTCCGTGACCTTGCTTACACCTATTTCTACACTCATTGCTTATCTTTGTATTTATGAATATCAATCCCAATTTCATTATTAGTTTATATATATAATTCTAATCATTATCTAATCCTAATATATAATCTAATATAATTCTTTTAAATTCTTTCCACCTAACTATGTTGTTTGACCCAAGTTGCAATTACAAGATCATCCTTATAGCTATGATCTTTTTTCTACTTAAATATAAAATCAAAATCAAATATTTTAGTCTATAGATCTCAAGCCAACTATACACAATTTTTTACCCTTTGATGTCATGTCATTGTTCAAAAAGATACCAATTAAAATAAAACCACAAAAATATGAATTCAAGAATATTTAAATATAAGAATATTAAAAAACAATTATGTGCATTGCCACAAAGTAACCCTAAAGTAAAAGTTTGGACCTTTTAGGAAAGTGATTTTTTGGCAAATTTTGCAAAACAAAAATTCAACCAAAACACTTCTATTCATGGCGAAACATGGAGCCCTTTGTGTTGGGTCAAATTGGGTTAACTAAACTGCCTAAATTACACATCTCCAAATTTAGTGAACAAACTAAAATTACACAGATCTCCAAATTTAGTGAAATTCCTCATTTTGTGGTTGGGTAATGGTTTGCTTGGTCAAAATTTTGGATCCCACGAGGTCAGCATGACAAACAATTTGGTCAAAACGAGGGGTTTTATTCTTCATACCATATTTCATTTGTTTGTTTGTTTTGTTTAATGAAAAATAAATAAATAAATAAACGTTTTTTAATACAAGGAAGGGGCATTTTTTTAGTCTCATTTTAAAATTTATAAAAATAAATAAAGTTTAATAAAAAGTATTGAATTAATAAGTAGATTTTTTTATTGATGATGAAAAATCTTCACACAATTTTATTTAGAAATGAGAAAATCTAATATCGTGGATTGTAGAAATTATATGGTTCTAAGTAGGAGATACTTTCTACAATAAATCAAATTGTGATATTGTTATAAGGATTCAATTCTGTAGTTTTTGAGTCAAACCTATTGACCCATGTTTTATGAGTAGTGGTTCACAAGAACCCATCTCTCGTGAGAATAAGTGGATTCTTGTGAATCATTACTCATGAAACATGGATCAATGAGTTTGACTCAATAACTACACAATTGAATCTTTATAGCAATATCACAAGTATTGAAGTATAAAAATAAAAAAAATTAAATTTTAAATAAAATTGATAAAATCAAGATAAATTATTTTTTTGTTAAAATATATTGAAAATTTATCAATACTTCTATAAAAAATTTTATATTAAAACCTTTTTTTCTCACACACACACACACACACACACACACACACACACACACACACACACACACACACACACACATATATATATATATATATATATATATATATATATATATATATATATATATATATCTATATATATATATATCTATATATATATATCTATATATATATATATATATATATATATATATATATATATATATATATATATATATATATATATATATATATATATATATATATATCTATATATATCTATCTATCTATCTATCTATCTATCTATCTATCTATCTATATATATATATATATATATATATATATATATATATATATATATATATATATATATTTGGTGGGTAATGGGCCAGAATTGATTTATATTTGATTGAAAGTGACAAATAGAATTATCCACGAGTCAAGAGTTGGAGGACATCCGAATCCATCAAAATCACTAAAGACATGATCCTAACTTCATTCTTTTTAGATATGAGCTTTATGTTAAGCAAGACTTGATCCTTGATAGGTTTATTCAACATCATTTAGCTTTATAAACAAACCAAGAACCATTAGACTATTTAAATTTTAATTTTTATATAAATTTTATATCAAATTATAAAGATTTGATATAAAATCAATGTAAATCCCACATGAAAAATGATATAAATATACAATTAATCTATCTATCTTGTTTTTAAAACATCAATAAATATAATTTGATTAAAATGTATATAGCATTAGATTAAAATTTGTATAATTAAATAATTTATCTTTATATTGATGCTAAAAATTTTCTAGTATCTTTATATTGCTTGACATAGAGGAAATAATTATTCCTACCATTGGAATAGCTATTGTACCTTGGATCCAAATTTAATTTGGAGTACTTGTTTCTAGATCATATTGTGTAATATACTATTTTATACATCAACTTTTAGATTACACTCTATGATCCATCATGAATAAAAGAGAGCTAGAAGAGAGTAAAGTTGATGTAGTCTTTCATGGTGATGATAGATCATGGAGTGTGATCCAAAAAGATGATGCAAAAACGAGAAACAACTCTTCCAAGTCTTATGGATTATAGAAATTTGATGTCTTTAACCTATTTTAATGTAAGAACAAATTCAAAATATCAATGATTTAAAATAGACTTTATAAAAGTTTGTTGAGATTAGGACTGCACCTCCAAATTAGATTTGGAAGACAAATTAGATCCATACTTATAAGATTGCACTCCATAATTGCAAGTCAAATCTATAATTAGAAAAATGATAGAAAACCAAAATAAATTATTAATTCTATTAAAAAATTGATTGACCTTTAACTAATATTTCTAAATTGTTTACCAATCACATTCTATCTTCTATCATAAATTTATTATTTTCTAAAACATTTATTTCATAAAAATTTATTACTTTTTGAAATGACTTTTTATCTGAAATAGATTTTGAATATTAATATAATTTATCTATTTACCTCCAATTTCTATAAATATTTTTTTCTATTCTTTTAAGTTTAAAAAGGTTTGTTTATTTCCATTTCAATATAAAATACTAGTAGAAAAATATTATAAAGTTATATCACATACTAAAAGTCACATTAGTTAATTATTTAGGTTGAAATTAAAAGATATTTATAACTAGATCTAAGTTCAAAAATATATAAAAGACCAGTTTTAACTAAAAGTTCTATTAGTTAATTATCTAAGTTGAAACTAGCCATAAAATGTCATATATAAAAGATCAACTTAAAATTGAGTACATATTTGAAAGAGTCAAACAACTATAATTAGAAAAATGATAGAAAATAATTTTTAAAAAATATATTAATTATAAAAATATATTTGATCTTTGACTAATATTTCTAAATTGTCTACAAATCACATTCTATTTTTTCTTATCATGATTTTATCAATTTCTAAAACATTTATTTCATAAAAAATTATTACTTTTTTCAAAATAATTTTTTATCCATAATAAATTTTGAACATTTCTATAATTTATTTATTACCTCCAATTTCTATAAAAAAATATTTTACTATGCTTTTAAATTTTAAAAGGCTTGTTTATTTACATTTCAAATGTAAAATACTAATAGAACAAAAAATATAAAGTTATATCACATACTAACAGTAACATTAGTTAAATATTAGGTTGAAATCAGGCTTGGAATTTGACGGTCACCCTTACATATCATTTAATGTATTTATGACGATTTAATCATTTTAATACCTTTTATTTTAAGTTTTAAGAAAAATATTGATTGTCTAATTTTTAATATAGAAATAATTTAATAAAATATTTAACCAATATAATTATAATACATATATTAAACATAATAAATATAATATACATAGTATAAAATTAGAAAATAGAAGAAAGATTTTAAATCAATAATAATATTAATATACAAATAGAAACTTCTATTTGTGATTAAAAACATATAAAATTAAAAAATAATTATAAATATAAAAATTTCAAAGAGTTTCTAAATTTGTATATTTTATTTTTAAAAATAAATAAATTAATATAAATATATAATACATAATATAAAAACATCTATACTAAATTAGTAAAATAAGTTTTTAAATCATATATTCTATTTTAAAAACATTCTAAATTAATGTGTAATCAAAATAGAAACATATATATTATAAATTAATATAATTGAAGTTAAATTATACTTCTAAGATTGAGCTCCATAATTACAAGCCAAAACTTTTATTAGAAAAATGATAGAAAATAATTTTTAAGAAAATTAATTCTAAAAATTTGTTTGATCTTTGACTAATATTTCTAAATTGTTTGCAAATCACATTTTATTTTCTTTCATATTTTTATTATTATTATATTGTTTTCTATAACATTTATTTTATAAAAAATTACTACTTTTTTTGGAATCAATTTTTTTTATCTATAATAAATTTTGAATATTAATATAATTTATCTATTACCTCTAAATTCTATATAAATTATTTTATTATTCTTTTAAATTTAAAAATATTTGTTTATTTACCTTTCAAATGTAAAATGCTAATAGAATAAAAATATGAAGTTATATCACATGCTAACAATAATATTAGTTAATTACCTAGGTTGAAACTAAAAGACATAAAGACTAAATTAAAGTTCAAAAAATACATAAAAGATCAATTTAAACTAAAAAATCACAATCACATCGGTTAATTATCTAGATTGAAATCAGACATAAAAGATTATATATAAAAGATCAACTTTATATATATATAAGATCAACTTAAAATTGAACACATATTTCAAAGAGCCAAACAACTACAAAAGTAACACATGTATAATATATTCGGATAATGAAAACAACCAATATGTGGAGGCGAAGTGCTTGAACCAGTTTGGTTGTATGTTTTCAGACTTACAAAACTTTAAAGTATAATACTGAGCCTGCCGTAAACCTAATCATTTGGACCCACTGATTCGATCATTCAAGAATGTTCCAAAACAGTCACACACCACTAATAAATCACAGTTTAATCACCATTTCTTTGGCCCACAAAAAATGTGAGCTTGGTTAGCTACAATAATTAAAGAATCCTCTTTTGAATTGTCCATCCTATGATTTGATCCTTACTTATCTACTGTCACTGCAGAAATATCCAACAAAATAAAATCATTATTTTTTAATTTTTTTTTTGAAAAATATGCAATTTGGATTTCGACCTTGTTCATATAAGTATATATATTTCTTGTTTTAATTTGATTATACATTCTCTCTTTTTTTTCATAAATTCTAAATATACACAATCAAATTCAAAAATTGAAGAACAAATTATTATGGATCATGGAAAATTGATATAAGTATACATACTAGCATATCTATATTTTATAAATAAAATTCATGAAGAAGATGTGGCCATATATCAAATGTAAAAATTCTTTAGCATTCGTAAAAAGAAACATAAAAATAGCAGTCTAGGAGAAGAGCACCAATCACCACCTTTCTTCTAATTACCACACACTAGATTTCACAAATTAAAATTCTACTAAAAAATCATCTATGAGCCAATAGCTGCCCATTATTTGGAAAAATGGTTTGTAATTAGATTAATTGTGCTTGAGTTTATTGATAGTGCATGATTTGGGGCATTTGAATAAAAGTATTGGATCAATTGTGAAATTTTTTGGTTGTCAAAGCACATGGGTAATGGGGCAATAAGGAATATGTAGTCACCACCTTTCTTCTAGTTACGACACTAGATTTCGCAAATTAAAATTCTACTAGAAAATCATCTATGAGCCAATAGCTGCCCATTATTTGGAAAAAAGGTTTGTAATTAGATTAATTGTGCAAGTTTATTGATAGTGCATGATTTGGGGCATTTGTATAAAAGTATTGGATCAATTGTCAATTTTTTTGGTTGTCAAAGCACACGAGTAATGGGGCAATAAGGAATACGTTTCAAAGGACACTTTGAAATGACCATTTTTTAACCTTTCCAATAACAACATTCATCTTTACTACCCAAAAGCTAAAACAATAGCTATACACAGTTAATTTCCATACAAAGACAACAAATAATAAATCGTTAAAATCTGATGTACTGTCTAGGATCTGAAGGTGCACTAAGTTAACCATGACAACTACTACTAGGGGAAAGGACCTCGTACTTGAATGTGTTACAATGGTTGTGATAGGAGTTGTTAATTTGATACCTACACTTAAAGATTTAATATCCATACTTGTTGACTTAATGTCCAATTTTTTTGTTAACATTATACCAATAGTTGTGACTTTAGAGTTATTAGTATAATGATGACTACTAATACTTGGATGAAATGTACCATTAGTTGTAAAAAGCAACCAATAATGCGATGACACATCAGCTGCACAAGTATGGGTACCCTTTTGCACTATCATTGGTCTCACTTTTTATTTGGACTGGTTTGGACACCTTGGCAAAAAGCATGTTGATGTGGCATCATAATTGATGATGTGGACCTGAAACCTTAGTTATAAGCAGACAACTTGCCAAGTAAGCTGCTGTAAAAAAATAGGAGTGATTTGAAATTTCCACGTAAGATTTTGAGAAGCGCGAAATCAGGGTGCTCAACTACTGGGTCCTCTCCCCTAGTAACACTTCTAAAGTAAAGAAAAGTAGTCATTTTTTACTGAATAAAAAAGAAAACAACAATCTTATCTTATTTTATGACACAGTTAAAAACAAATACCATGACACCATTATATAATTATGCTTCTGACACAATTATCTATAATATCTGATTAATATTTAATATCATAAAACATTCTGAATATTTATATATTTATATATGCATAGTTATTGCTAATGAAAGATTCTAAATACACATTTGACTGTGTTTATGAATTAATTACATTCAAAATATGTCATGACCATTAGGTTTAGTCTATATCTCTTATAGTCTTTCCGACAGTTACTCTCGGACCTACAATCACACTCGTTTAAGAGTCTTTATTGCATAAATTCAGTGTATATCCCACAATCTTCAGTCTCTTCCATCCATGTGGAGAATTTTCAACAAACGAGGCACCAAAGTCATAGTCAAGAGAGACCCACAAAGCGGACTTTTCTGGGTCTGTGAATCTCATTACTTTGCACTGACGTGAGGGTTTTTGTTTACCAGATTATGCTAATCAAATTAAGGAATTACGTGTTGACTTGTAATTTAATAAGTCTTGCCGTCTGCTGCACTGCCGATTGCACTTCACAGGCAGGTTCCTCTACGCTGACTCTCATGGATCATCTATTGACCAATGAAAACTCAGTTTTGTAAGCTTTCCGGTTTGGGAAGGAGCCCGGATGGTGCTGATAAGAAAAAAATCTAGGGCATAGATATTTTGACCATGACTCTCTTAATTATGATTTGGATCATAATTTAATAATTCTGGTTATTCTTCATACAAAATGATACGATTATAACAATACAAATTGGTATAGTTCAATGTGTTTTTATCAATTTTTTCGCATATTTACAACATTGTGGAGACAGATTATGAAGATCAGTCCCATGGAAATCGCTATACGCAAAATTAATTTTTTTTGTAAAGATGTGAATGATAGTACTGTTTTGTGTGGACAATAGTCGTATCCTAGCTTATAATTCAATGCTCAAGTTTATGGCCTACCTGCTTCTAGACAACTTGGAGACCCTGTTTAGAGAGGGGTATTGAATAGTTGCAATTTTATATACAGCTGTACTTTTGAAAGGGTGGACGGCTTTAATTTTTATGAGCTTGAAAGATTGACTTAGAGGAGGATTAGTGCATTGAGTTGACAATTCTTCTCACTTGGGTCATTTTGATTTGGAAGTTTGGAGCTTTTGCAGCTTGCTGGAAAGAAGGGGGTCGGGAAATGTGTGATGGGTATCAGATTGGATCTATTATAAATCAGAGGGTGAGTTGGGTTTGGACCATCCTGCAAGGCTTCTTGTGTTTAGGAGGCTTGTTGGGATGAAGAGATTTAGGATGTAGTTTGGTTAATGCTTTTGAAGTCGGGTGAGATTCAGAGGAGAGGCAGAGGAGACTGATATGGTGAGGGAGTTTTCATTAGGCTGCAAGAGAATGTTCAGCAGGCTATTGGTATGCAATCCATAGCTCTAGTTGTTATGCGAATTGTCTATGAAAATTTGAGGGGAAATCTTGATTGGTGAGGAGGAGGATTCTATTGCTGAGATAAGTATACTGTAACCCGTAGCTTTGAGTTGTTTGAATTGAATTTGGCAACTCTGTAACTGTGAGTTGTTTGAATTGAATTCGGCAAAGAGGTATGGCCCTGAAGTGCAGTATTCTTCTTCTTTCTGTAGTTTTCTTCCATGTTTTTGTAGTGAGTTCTCTTCATGCTTTTAAGACTGTGTATGAAGATGGTTCTTTTAGAGGCCTTGATCATGATGTTCAAGTTCTTCTTGAATTGAGGAGAGCACTGGCTGTGGACTCATCACTGTGGGACACAGCAGAGTCTCCATGTGGATGGTTTGGTGTGGACTGTGATGAGATCATTACAAATGATGGTGTGGGGATGGAGAAAAGAGTGGTGGGTCTGGAATTGGATTCGAGGCAGTTGAAAGGAAGCTTATCTCCTGCAATTGGAGGCTTGTCTGAGCTGAAAAGGCTTTCTTTTGCTAACAACTTGCTGGTTGGAAAGATCCCGAAAGAGATTGCTTCTTGTCTAAAGTTGGAGGTTATGGACCTGAGTGGAAACAAGCTTTCTGGACCAATTCCTTCTGAATTCTCCAATCTCAGGAGCCTCAAGGTATTGCACCTATCTGATAACATTCTGTCTGGTGAGATTTCATTCCTTAGTTTGAGAACTAGAAGTAGTCCCGGTGGCTTGTCAGAAAGCCCTTTTCCATTTCTTGAGCATCTCAATTTGGCCAACAATCATCTCACAGGTATGATTCCTTATGGTATAGCCAGGATTTCGACCTTAGAATCTCTTTTTCTCAGTGGTAACATGCTTGTAGGACCCATTCCTCACAGTTTGGGGTCTTTGCCATCTTTAGAGGTCCTAGACCTGCACAACAATTTTCTCCATGGGAAGATCCCAAAAACATTAGCCAACAATTCCAGCAAACTGCGTTCTTTAGATGTATCAGGAAACTTCCTAGTCGGAAGAATTTGTCCCTCCTTTGGAAAGCTAGGAACTCTGAGGTTTATAAATGTTTCCAACAACAATTTGGAAGGTCCCATTCCATGGGGAGCTTGGTTCAAGTATGGAGCTGATCCAAGTGCTTTCTCTGGTAATACCAGGCTCTGTGGCCGGCCATTGAAAGCTTGTCCAAAAACAGCAGCCTCTGATTTGTCTTCTTCAACATCATCATCTTCTTCTTCTTCACAGATCTTGGCACAGGATCAACTGGAAAAACAACAATCAGAAAGCTTTCTTTCGGGTATTTTAAAGAGGTTGTCGCCTGAATCTTCACTCTCAACTGCTACAAAAACTCGGTTTGTGTTAGAAGAAAATGCCAGGGCCTTAGCTGCTGCTGCTCCATCTCCACTTGCAACACGTAACGGCACACGTAATTCTACTTCAACGGCCCCGTCACCAGCACCAGTAGTAAAGCATAAGAAGAAGAAGAAGAAGCAGTCAGCTAAAAAATGGGCTTTGGGTATGGCCTTAGGCCTAGTAACAGGAGCCATCTCTGCAGTCTTGTGTTCATTTCTGTATAGAATGCTCTTGTACTACATCCGTGGAAGACCCAAGCATCAGGGTGCTGTGATTTACAGTTCTCTAATAAAAAAAGCTGAGGATTTAGCCTTCCTAGAGACAGAGGATGGTCTCAAATCAGCAGAGCTCATAGGAAAAGGGGGTTCAGGTGAAGTTTACAGGACACACCTTCAAGATGGCAGGGAGATTGCCATTAAGAAAATTGCTCAACCATCTCCGAATCCCACAGATGTATCAGATGAAGATACTAAGCTTTTGGACAGAAGAAGGAGGCAAATTCGTGCAGAATTGGAGACTTTAGGTCATATCAGGCACAGAAACCTTGTTACTCTTCTAGCCTATATTGCGAGGCCTGATTGCCATCTATTAATCTATGAATATTTGAAAAATGGCAGTCTCCATCAAGCCTTATCAAAGGTTGCAGAAGGTACACTAGAGTTACCATGGCCTGTTCGTCATAAGATTGCCATGGGAATTGCTGCAGGACTCCAGTACTTGCACTTCCACAGCACACCAAAGATCATTCACCGTGATCTCAAGCCTGGAAACATCCTCCTCGACGAGGACTTTGAGGCCCATGTTGCAGATTTCGGCCTCGCCAAGGCACTCCCTGAAGCAGCCACACATGCGACCAGCTCAAATGTAGCAGGAACAGTTGGATACATTGCTCCTGAATATCATCAGACCTTAAAGTTCACAGACAAATGTGATGTGTACAGTTTTGGGGTTGTCCTTGCTGTTTTGGTTACAGGCAAAAATCCATATGATGATTTCTTCCAAACAATCCCACAGGCTAGTATTCCAAAGTGGCTAAGGAATGTAGTGGCATCAGAATCAGTTTCTGGTGCCATTGATCCACAGATCAGAGGACAGGGGTATGATGATGAGATCTTCCTTGTCATGAAGGTTGCTTGCTTTTGCACTGATGATGATCCCAGCAAGCGGCCTAATAGTAGAGAGGTCCTCACCATGCTTTCACAAATCACTGCATAAGCATCTCTATCGCAATTGAAGACTCTGCTTTGTCTTCTGGTCAGGGACCTATATCCACCAGTATGAAGTTGTGATTGTCATGATCACACTCCTATGGCTCATATGTTTAGTTTATGTTATTATTGTTGCACCCCAATATCCTATGTCTTCAAGCATTTTAAGTGCCTGCCTTGGCAGGGATACTCTTGTTTAATTATACATACCTATGGATGATTTGTCAAGTCAAGTATCGTTTCTCCTAGTAAAGCAAGGTATAATCAAGTGTATTGCCACTGCTCTTGTATTGTCCTCTAGAGTCTAAATACACAGCTTTTGATGTAAGCATCTTTCTATAAATATACAGCTCTCATATACATGTCTTTACGTATAAGGTCTCGTGTATACTCCATACTGTTGTATTTGTTTCTTTGCTGAGACAATTTTGAGTCACGAGATAGGCAATACAAAGCAAGTTAATTTTGTGATATTGCTATTAGAATTCAATTGTGTAGTTGTGATATTACTGTCACAATTCAACTGTGCAATTTTCGAGTCAAACTCATTGACCCATGTTTCATGAGTAGTGGTTCATAATAACCACTACTTATCAATTGATGAGTTAAAGGGCTCTATAATAAATGGCTTATGAGGCACAACACTTGCTGAAGGTTTTACAAATGGGGTAGGAAGTTAAGTGGGTTTAACCTTGGAAAAAACTCTATGGTTAAGCACGCTTGAATTGGAGCAGTAATGGGATGGATGACCTCCCTAGAAGGCTCAATGCTTCACCTCTGTGAGCATCACCTAGATGCAATGAGTGCCAAGAGTTCTATTCATTCTCATAAGAGATGAGTTCTTATGAACCACTACTCATAAAACATGAGCAAATCAGTTGACTCAAAAACTACACAACTGAATTCTGAGAACAATAACACAATTTAACTTGCTGAAGAAAATATCTCCTACTTTTCAAATTTAATTTCTTCATGAAAATCCTACAGATTGAAACCAGAAAAAGAAACAGAACTTCTTTTAACTTACATCATATATAATAGTAAGCATTTAACTTATTTAACATCTTATTATCAAATCTGTTATGTTAAGTTCCATTTTTACCCTTGATGTCTTTACACACTAACAGGTCTACAGCTAGAAGCGACTGTGCAGCTGCATGTAGGAACGAATATCATGGAAATTGGTATCTTTTATGGTAGAATGTTTTGGATACCTTATTGAAATTCAAGAATAATCTTTCAGAAAATGATTGGAACTTTAAAAAAAACAATCTTTAATAGTATAAAGTTTTGTTTATAACTAGGTCTGAGAAACAATGGAGTTTTGCAAGCCCTGTAACCGGTTTGTGAAGATTATTAAGAAATTTCTATTCTGATTCAGTTTGAGATAATCCAGCTCCTGCAATTAATTTAGGGTTTAATTGAAAACCCCATCAATCAGGCCTATATTAATATGGACTGGGGCAGTAAATGAAATAGGAAGCTAGAATGTCGATAATGGAGATTCCACTTTATGGCATGATTCGAATTAAGCTCTGAGGATCTGTTGTGCAAATCGAGACAATTTGGATCTAGGCTGTTCCCGCGGTTTAATCTGTAGCCACATTGCCTGTTTGGTTCCGTGTTTAATTTTAGTTTTATGGTGACTAAAGACATCTGAGATGAGATATGGAAATGAAATTTGTTTTTACTTCTAATTAAATAAAGCAACTTCCAATAAAATAAATAATATTCAAAATTGATGGGCAACAACGCATATAGAGCAAAGGTCAATAAAAAAACGTGAAACAAAATACCTAGTTGTTTCAGAATTACATATGAAATGTAAATAGTTAGAACGTTGAATATCATTGGTCTGCATATGAATGAACTAATATTTGATCTCTTTTAAAAATCTGTTGTAGATGGTCTTTTTCAGCTGAGAACACTTAAAAAATTAACATAATTTACTGTATAATTGTAGCATTTCTATTTCTTGATGAGTAATATAATGAGAAGACACACTTAAATATCTACTTTTTCAAATATGAAGCAAGATAGTTTTGTCCTATTGAATCAACAATATTCTTAAACACACCAATACCTGAAATACCATTCTTCAAGTCCAATGCATGGTCAAAAATAGCACAAATGATTAAAATTTGTATGAAATTTCTTTCTAATATGCTCTACATTGATTTATTCAGGATTATTTGGAATCTTTTCCTTCAAAATAGGAGCCCTCCTTTTTAGGCTGAAAATGGGGTGGAAGTAGAAATTACCCCACCAGCTTAGGATAAATTTTTGCCACATGTCAAAAACCTCTACATTTTATTCTCGTCAAAACCAAAAATTTAGAAGGAAAATATTTTTTTTACCTTTTTTTTAATATTTCATTAGTTAGACACTCCTTAAATTTAGGAGCTGAAATCTAATATAAAATTATTGGGACCCCTGACATTAAAATCATCCTAAAAAATCTCAATGGCCACAACTCTATTTTTAAGAAAGCCCCCCCCCATGGTTCAAGATCTTGGGTCTTTAATTTGAGATATTTGGTGCAAGCTAATACATAACCATTAAAAACTCTAGAGGATTGGTTCTAAAAGATGCAAAAAAATTTATGAAGTGGGAGAATAGGGTGCTAGGTGCAATTCTATTCATGAGGCAAACCCCATAACCCCCAAAAATCATCCACAATAAAAAAAAAAGCTCTAAATTGATTTATTTTAATCAAAACTTCATGATAATTAATATCCAAGAGATTATCCTTGTATTCCATATCTTGGGCCTTAAATTTAAGATATTTTGTAAAGCTTATAGATAATAATTACAAAAAATATGAAAGGGTTAGTTCTAAACTTTGCAAAAACATTTATCAATTGTGGTAATAGGGTGATAGATGCAATTCTACTCATGAGACAAACTCACATGCATGGTCTAGTTTGTTAGATTTGATAGTGAACCCTGCGATTCCCAAAAACCACCTACAACCAAAATGCATATGATATTTGAAGAGGGAAAAGTTTGATCATGTTATGCAATCCTCAAAGAGATGAATTGATCTAAAAAAAGCAAGACATTTATATATGTAATGATTGATTGATTAAAACTCAATGATTACAATGATTATAAGTAAATAGAGTAATAAGGGATCTAAGTAATTGATGATTGATTGATTAATTACTAAGGTGATTATCTTATTAATACAAAGCCCTCCATAAGATTAACTTGGAGAGAAGCTAAAAAGCTAATGATGAATGCAATGATGGATGCACACATGGGTCCAAACTACAAGGCTTGACGAAATACCAATTACAAACAAATGCAATCTCTCACAACTGGAGGAAAATATAAAATTATGTAACTGTAGTGTCATTAATTATAACCCAATATAATTGACACCACATTTTGTGCCCTTATCTTAGTGTGTGGCACCCTATCTCTTACCCAAACCTATTTTTGGCTAAAAAGTGAAAATATGATGTGACCCTTGCATGGTGATCAAAACCTCTGTACCGAGCTCAATGCATATGAACACTAGCTTGTCTTCCCTAATTTGGAAGGTCAAGGACACTTGATGTGCTCTTGACTTGCAAATTGGAGCCCAAATTCAAATAATCCAGTGTTGGGCTCCCGCTAGTTGTTCCTTGATCCTAGTGTCTCAATATGACAGTTGGAAGTTGGCTTAATTCATGAGACATCTTGAGAACCCTATATAAGAGCACACTTTCAATTTATTTTCACATAAATCATACATATCTTGTATCAATGCAACATCTCATTGCAAGCATCCAAGACAATATTTCATCCCATTATATCCTTCAAGCATTCTTCAAGATCTAGCATTGTGGCAAGTTACAACAAAGTTCACACAACCATGTCTTTGTGATTGATTTCCTTTATGTCATGTCATGTTATTGTTTCAACACATTTGATAATATTCAATGAGCATTACATCAACAAGTATGAGGTATACGACTTAGAGCTTCTATTTCAATTCAATTTCATAGTTAATTTTGAAATTGTGGTTTGACCGAGGCAAACCCCATCCACCCAACACTTTCTCTTCTTTGTATGAGTAGGTGATAAGATCAAGAGACATAAATATGGAATTAGATTAAGTAGACAAAGATCTACATGTTGATATTTCACAGATCCAAAAAAATGGTGTGAAGGATGCCCCAAGAACCATTGACTTGAAGATTTCTGACAAAACTTTTGGGTAAGTTTCTAAGAATCATTCTTATCCTAGAAACATGACTTTCATCCATATTTGACATTTATGGATCAATTGCACCCCAAGCACCATTGATCTCCTAATTTCAAGCCAAATCTTAGACACGTGTTCCTCTATGTCGTCTCTTTCTAGATCTGTAAACCTAGTTTGCATGTCTATTCTATAACTTCTTGTGCATTATAGAAAATCCTAAGTTTCTCACCTTTGTCCCTAGATATAGTATCATATTCACACCTCTTGCATAGTCCATATCAACTCAAACAAGGAGTGTTGAATTCAACTTATTCTCAATCCATTGAGCCAAGTGGATCCATGCTCCTTAATGTAATAAAGATAAATATTTCTAGTTCCTACTTGCATGCATAAACTAATGAACACCTCATTTCCTTACCACAATAGTAAGAGAAAACTTCTCTCCAAAGAAAGAAAAAAACTAACCGTACTAGTATAAAAGGATGGGAGAAATCTATGTGACCCCTCATGGACTACTATCACATGATTACAATAGAAGATGCCCCATGGAGAGAGAGAGAGAGAGAGAGAGAGAGGGAGGGAGAGTCCCCCATAAAGAAGCATCTCACATGTCATTGATGAAATCCTAAAGAAAAGAAACACAATCCACTACCTACAAACAAAAAAGTCTCCCCTTAAGAAGAAATAGATCCTTTAGTGATTGGTGAGGTCATTTCCATAAGTTGGATGATTAGGGAATTTGAATCTAGTTGATGTATGCCTTTGGAAATTGTTCAGATGTCTACATGTCAGAATGAGATGTTTTCAATCCTAAAGCTTCTAAATAATAATGTAGAACAAGATCCAAAGATTATGAAGATGGTGGGCTAATATTGCTAAGTTGGCTATCATAATAAGAGGATATGCATGTTCTCAAGATAATCCTCCAAATCTACAATCTAAGACTCTATAAACAAGGATGACATTGCTCTTTTAATGTCATAAATTTGCATCATTGTGTAATTTTACCATTACACAATGTCCCTACCTTTGTCGAAACACAAAATTCTACATCACCTTCACATCCCTCATTTTTTTCTTGTCAACTATTAGTTGAGATTCTCAGCCATGCAACCTAGTTAGCCTAGGATGTGTGTGCACCATAAAGACATCCATGTAGCACACAATCATCTCACAAGTATGAAAACATGAAAGTGCCATTGAAACTTTACAAACTACCACCCTTGTAGTGTAATGTCTCATACTACTGCCCACCAACACCAAGATTCAACTTCTTGCCATTATAATCCCATTTTTTAACCCTATCTAGTCTTCTTAGTGATTCTTTCTAGGAAATTTCACTTGACTCATCTCACACTTCATTCTCACAGCCATTCCATCAAGTTCTTGAGCTTTTCATTGTATTGGGACAATTTTATTGTGATCTCTCAGCCATCTTTTCCTTCACCTTACTGAGCCTTGGCTTTGTAATCATGAAGGGGAGTCACTTATACTATCTCATCTTATATTGTGTTTAGCATATCAAGTTTCTTTATCTTAATCTCATAATGTCATTTTCTTTATCATTTCATGTATTACCCATTATGGTTATCTATCACTCTTTTCTTTTGCATTAAGCTATTGTAGAGGTGAAAACACCAAAATAGGGATCTGACTGAGGTAGGTCTCCAAATAGCGACCCAACATTTATCATTGTTCCTATGTGTGCAGGTTTTGTAGGAAGAGTAAACATGGCAATTCATCAATATTGTCAACTTTCTTTGTTCATTAGTTTTCATTTTCCCTATCATCTCCATTTCATAATCTAGTTATATTTCTTGCATTTCATTATTAATATAGTTTGTCTTTTATCATTCTAGTTAGTTTTTAGCTTTCTTGTCATAATTTGTTTACTCTACCCATACTAGAATAACTTGTGTTATGCAGATGTCTTGTGCATTCATGCTAGCATTCTTTACCTACATCGGTGTCTAAGGTAGTGAGCTTGCAGAGTTAGACAATCAACCATGGTAGTTAGCTTTCCTAGTTTTAGTAGTCAAAATATTTGTGTTTGTTCATATTACATAGATATCTCAATTTCTTACATTTCATGTCTTAGTTAGTTTAAATGATTTTATCATTTAGTTTTCGTAATCCCCTAGCTCACAAGAGCATTGGTTAAGTGAGGTGGCACAAGGGACTCTTCATCCTTCGAGACTTTAACTGATCTTGAGGTTGGCGAACTTTTCCTTCTCCACATTTTGGTGAAGCTGAGATGAGTCTTATATTTTAAAAGCTCTCATGTCTATCTAGATGTTTTGGAGTTTTAATCAAGTGATAAGTGTTGTGGGGATTTGTGTCTATCTCCTAGCTTGGAGGGGTGGGCCTCAAGGTTCCATGTGGTTGGGTGGCAAATATTTTTCATCATCAAGGTTTGTTGATTGGTTTGTGACCATATTGGATAGTTCTTGCATCTTCATTTTTCTTCAATGTAGTTCCATGCTTCTTGACTCCTATGGATAGAAGACCTATATGTACATTTGTACCATGTTATGTATCATGAATTATTCACATTTTAATTATATATTCTCTATAGAGATGGACATAAATGTAACTGTAGTATGTATTAATGATTATTTGTAATATACTTGAGTTAGATAGATCAATGTGGGTATCGACTATCACTATGTATGTATGTGTTATTTGGTTATGGAATTAGTAAAAAAATTATTTGAGGTTTTCAATAACATAATTTAGCGATGTTAATATTGTGTCTTATTTCATTATGATTTATTTGATCTATTTATGAGATTATGAGTTTCTTAGTAATGATATTGAGGAACCTAATAGGACATGGTGTAATGCTTTGATGTTTAGTATCTTTGCATGATATTTCCATATTGAATCATTTAATTGGTTTCATGAAGTGTATCATTATGTTAATATGGAACTATTATTGTTGTTAAAAATTGAAAAAAATTGTGCCATGTTCTTTAGCATTTGTATGTTGTCCTCTCAGGTTCCCTAGTGGGGCGTTACACCTGGATTCAAGGTCAAGACAACATCAAAGAAAAATTCAAGCATCTTCATGAGTATTTCAACATCACAAAGGTTTGTGAAGGTCTAAGCGTCTTATCAAGCCTCTTTTACATATCAACACACTTCCTTTTTTAGTTTTTCTCATTTTGATTTCAAGGTTGGTTTATTAACCAAGGTTTGACTTAGGAAAACCTCTTTCCACAACTCTTTTCCCTATTTTCCTTCATGTAGGAGACAAGTGGCACCAATGTGAAAGGAGCTACATGAATGTTTGATTGAGAGCTATAGTTTGATGGTCATTTCATTAGAAACTCTAGGGTCAAAGGTAATTCAACTCACCCTTGACCTCTTGGTCACCCTTGACCCTCATGGTTGGACCTAACCTCTTAATTCAGGGTGAAATTTAGATTATAGATCAGTCATTTTTTTGCTTCCCAAATCTAATCTCAGAATTGAATTATCAATCTATAGTTTGTTCATACATGAAAAAAAATCATATATCTTTCTATGTTGTCCTAGAAATTGCATTTTCCACTTTCATTTGCATAGTCATCTTCCATAATAGTCAAGAATCACTATACCCACTCATTTCTTGAGCCTCTTCAAGCCTAGTGGATCATCTTCCTTATAATGTACAAGAGGACATAGATGTGAGCCCCCTAGTTTTTCCATTCATCTATGTAAACACCCTCATCCCTATTTTCTTTCATTGCATCAACTAGAGTTTCCCTTCCACTTCTTTTGTATTTATTTCATTACAAAGAGATGTACCTGGCCTATTAGCCCAATGTAAGCTTAATACTATTGCACACAAGATTCAACCCCTCTTCTAACTGTCATAGTAAATCTTAAATATTTCTCTTTGTGCAAACTTTCTATAATAATTTTATTATTCTTCTGAATAGTAAAGAACAAGTTCATGCACACCTTGTGTCTAAATATGGCTTATGAAGCTTCCTAAGAAAAATGTACAGATCTTCATTAAAACAAATAACATAGATTTTTCATATGATACATTTTGAATGTTTATGCATGGTAAAGAAATAGATGGCTTCTTAGTCTCATACCATAATTTCATAGTCCCTTCATCCATTATCTACATATTTATTACATACCAATGCATGTCAATACTTTTTTCAAAGATTCAAAACTAATAAAAGTGAAGATATGTATTCTCCTATATTTTTCATGAAGGCAAAGTTATTGATTGATGTAATCAGTCCCTTTAGTTCTTCACTAAGGTGAATATTAAACCTATTCTACATAATGAAACAATCATTATTATAAAATACTCTTAAAATGGTGAAACACTAGTAGTATGATTGGTCCTATCAAACATGGAACTCTAACATTTTCCATGGTGAAATATCACCACAGAATCAATGTGGATAATGAAAAAGTCAAGGCATAGGCTTACCCTTCTTACACTTGATACATAATGTTAATTAAGTAAAACTTTGAAAAGGTCATGAAAATTAAAAAAAACATTGGATGTCAAACTATCATAATAAAAAAAGGAACAATATATAACCCATGAGTCCAAGATATATAATAAACATTATCTTCATCGAGGTTTCCCTTTTTAAAACCTTTTAACCTTTGATCACTTCTTCAACCTAAGACTTGTGACATGGATTTGTCATAGACTCTTAAGGCCAGGAGATGGAAATATGCGGCAATTAATATTTATAGTAAGTTTACCTTTAAGAATAAGTTGGTCTAATATTTTCTTTAAAGCTAGACATTGGCTAAATAAGCATTTTGGTAAGTTTTCATTGAAAGATCATGTCTAGATTTGAAGATATCAAACTCTTCATTTTTTAAAGTTTTGTTTGAAAGTTTCAAACTCAATTTTGAAGACCTTAGAGGATGTAGATGGATTCAAAAGTAGGTGTACCACGTATTGTAATTTATATTTTGATAGAGTGCTTCATGATATTTTTTATGCTTTAAACAATTCGTCAATCAAATTTTCAAATCAAAAGTTATAGTTTTTGAAAATTAGGTATCTTGAAACAAGAAACATAAAAATGTGTTGGACAC
The DNA here is from genome assembly GCA_027943335.1 of Chamaecyparis obtusa. Classification (NCBI taxonomy): domain Eukaryota; kingdom Viridiplantae; phylum Streptophyta; class Pinopsida; order Cupressales; family Cupressaceae; genus Chamaecyparis; species Chamaecyparis obtusa. The sequence continues at coordinate 338,871 of BSBK01002026.1, forward strand.
GTACATAACATGTAAAGGGGAGTTACATGTGTTGGTATGTATTTTGAAACATCATAGTGCATATTGGATTGGAGATAAGTTGGGCACATTTTTGGGGTGGTTTTAGCTTATGGTTTTGTAATATCATTTGATTGTTTCTTATATTGTATCTCTTATATATTAGGTGTGTGAGATGAAGGTTTTGTATAAGATTCTTGTAGTTGAGTTACCTCTGGATATATGGATGGTGATACTTCAATGAGAAAATAATTCTATAAGTATTTGTATTCTTTTTTTGATGTATGAATAGGTATAGTTTGAAGGCGAGGGTGAGGGACACAAAAAAATTTAGTAGTTGCATCTTCACTTATGAATGAAGAGGTGAATAGAAATGGTATAGGAACCACCTATGATAGACTTTTAGAGTGAGGGATTTTTCTCCTATAAGGAATTTCTGTTAGGAATAATAGTCCACAATACAACTAAGAGGGGGGGTGAATTAGTTGTATGGAAGATTATTAAACTTTAAACTTTAAGAAGCAACAATATCAGATCTAATGAACACAATAAATCCCAACACAATAACACAATATTTTAGTCTCGGGGAAACCCTGTTAAAGGTAAAAAACCCAGTGGAAATTAGCACCCACAAATGATGTACTGAGAGTATAGTTATCCTTGTTAGAAGATATAGCTAGCCCTGTTAGGAGCCTATTGAAACATTACAGTACATAGTCCTTGTTAGAGGACAGACCCTGTTAGGAGTCAAGAAGAAAGGGAAGGCTCACTGCTCAAGGCTCACTGCCCAAAGAAGGTTAAATCCACCTTCAAAACTCACTATTTGCAACACAAGTGTATATGAAGAAATACACAATATTTTTGAACTGTATGGCAACAACTGTCTTTGCTTGATTAGTTCCAATAAAGTCCACCAATACACCTATGCTCTACATATAGTAGACACAAGCTTGTAGATTTCACAACCTCTTTATATCATCTTTTTTTATCCATGTCTTTTCCAAAGAAAAGACCTTTCATTTATACCTTATTACAATTCTCATGAACATGTCGGACCATAAGGCTTTCCTAATTACAAACAGTTGCATAAACCCTTGGTAAGATACACACAGTATCTAGAACAAGTATATAATGATTACATTACAACAATTAAGGACCAACATCCTTAATTCAAGTTCTCCATCCATCATACACGCTACATCTCTGTAGTTAGCTTCCAAATAGATCACCTCCAGAACACACAACACAACTGACGTCATCCTTCTTTTCGTACCTTGTGCAGTTCATAGAATATTCTTCAACACTTTGTCTTTCATCTGTTAAGTTCACATACACTGATTCCATATCTCCTGTAAGCTATACACAAAACACAGAGACTAACTCTGTCATTTCTCACTGTCATAGTCAGTGACCAGTCTTCACCAAAACATCTGTAACTTATCAAATATGAAACATTACATGATGCGATCTTGGATATAAGATCACAACACCCTCCTGAACTCTCATCTATCTTCGGAGTATCTAAAACATCCATACAATGTCTGTACACTATGATAACTAGCTTGATCTCCTCATAGAAACATATGTTGACATCAATGACAAAACATAGATGACAACAGTATGAGTGCCCATTCAGTAATGTAGTGATTAACATATTAAATGTCCCAATCACCTTCCCATGCATTAGCAATATCCAACAATCTCCCCCTTTGGCATTGATGTCAACATATGGGAAAATCCATCATCCCAAATTTATATCAATCCAAAGTTATGCAGCCAAACAATACTTACATACAGTCTCCCCATATAGTAGGGATTTTCTCATAGCAACACTCCCCCTTTGACAATAATGGAAAAGGGTTCCATGAGTTATCAACTGCTCTCCAACATCTTTCTTCCTTGATCACTCCCCCTGAGGAGTAGATCCCTGCATCCAGTCCAAAATATGATAAGGATCTGAAAACCTCTAGAATGATGCATATCTGCATCATTTAATTTTGACTAGGAGGGGCCTGAACCCCAAGCATACCTCTGAGATATTCAACGGTATCTTTTGGAAGTGGCTTTGTGAAGATATCTGTAATCTACTCTTTTGTACTAATATATTCTAATTTAATTTCCTTATCTACCACCTTGTCTCTCAAGAAGTGATATTTGATAGAAATATGTTTAGTCTTAGAGTGCATCACTAGATTATTTGACATATTCACTGTACTGGTATTATCGCAATGGATAACCACAGGCTCATCAAAAGTTATTCCAATGTCTGTTAGCATTTGTTTCATCCAAACAATTTGAGTGCAATTTATGGTAGCAGCAACATACTCTGATTCAGCAGTAGATTGTGCTATACAATCTTGTTTCTTACTTAGCCAAGAAACCAACTTTTTCCCAAGGAAAAATGCACCACCATTAGTACTCTTTCTGTCATCAATATTTCCTGTCCAATCAGCATCAGTATAAGCATGAAGTTCAAACCTATCATTTATGTCATACCATAAGCCATAGTTTATGGTTCCTTTCAGATATCTCAATATCCTTTTCACATCAGCTAGGTGTGTTTCTTTGGGTTTTGCCTGATATCTGGTCTGGTGTGGATCAGCTATTGTAATCCTCCAACCATTGATCTATACAAGGTATGAAAAACATACTTTGATTCATCATCAATTGTTAGCTTATTACCAGTCACCATGGGTGTTCCTACTGGTTTACAGTCTTCCATTCCAAACTTCTTTAGCATTTCTTTTAGATACTTAGTCTAAGAAATAAAGATACCATTCTCATTCTAAGTTATTTGCAATTCAAGAAAGAATTTCATTTCACCTATCATGGACATCTCAAATTCACTTTCTATTTCCTTAGAAAATTTCTTACATAGATCATCATTACTCTTACCCAAATTTTCCTATGCATAAAAATTTGGCAAAGAACCATACCCAAGCCTCTGTTTTTATCTTGTCAAACACCCCAAAAATTTTCATGAGTCTACCTCTTTTCCCCTGGTCTCTGCAATATCTTTTAGGTCTCTAGCTAGAAGAAAAACCCTTAGAAAAATTCATAAACTAGCCGTTACCTTGCAAAACCCTTTGGCCGCATTATATTTTTATGTTACTTTATCCCAGTCACTTCAGTTCTCATATTTCCATGTGTGTTTTAAAAATCCTTTAGTCGCCAAGTCTCTAATTCCCGGCGGTTAACCCCTTAACATTTAGCGATCCCGCGAGCGGTTACCGTTTCGGTTGGCGGTCTCAGATCGGCGGCCAGGTCAAGATTCTAGATTTGACGGTTGTCACATGATCTCATGGCCCCAGAAGATTCCATGAGATCTTGCGATGATCGTCGATCTTCCTACCTACAAAGTTCATCTTGTCAGTGGGACCGGTGCCACCTCATCTTATTTGGTAGTTCCTGATTCATCGACGGTGTCTAATTCGACAGCTTGTTAGTGGGGCCATCTTCTTTGGCAGGTTAAGTTCTGACTTAATCATGTGGTCATCATTATACTGGGGGTTCAAGATGTGACATGGTTAATCTAGTGGTATAGCAACAACCGTTGATCCTCCTTCATTGTCAAAGCTTCTGACAGTGGGTCCTATGTCAGGGACAGTTGCAACGTGGATCCGTTTTGGTGGCTTGTGATTGGCTGAGGTTGAATATAGGTGGAAGGATGTCATTGGGGCCGAGTATCTGTAGATGTGTCAGAAAGACTAGGATCTATGGTGGTCGTATGATCTCATAGAATCTTCTGACCCTATGAGATCATACCCCCACCGTTAGATCAGAATCTTAGGTAGTGGGTCTGATGTCAGAAGGATGTGACGTGTATCTGAGGGGGTGGTGTTTGATTGGTTGGTGAGAGTGCAATGTGGATGATGTCAGTGGGCCCGTGGGGTCTAGGGTTGCTAATGAAGTTAACGCGTGATCAGATCTCACGGCTGTCATTATATCGGAGATCCAAAAAGCTCGATCGTTATCGCAATGGTATAGCGACAGCCGTCTGATGGTGTTCTCAGAGACGTGGGTCCAAGGTCTGTCAGGTATGCTGACCTGCTCGCCGGTGATTGGTTGCTGACTTCCACGGTGGTGGTTGACTTGTCAGAAAGGTTTTAAACTATTTTAAAAGGCACATCTAGGCCGTTCATCTACCGGGAGGGTTTTTCAATCAACGGTTGCATTTTAAAATCGACCAGGCTAGCCGTTCTTTTTCAAATTTAAATATTTCTTTTGCTGGCTTTGCTAGGGTTTGTGTTTTGCAGCCATGCATGAAAAATGGGTAGTTGGAATTGAATTCCTCAGGATAGTGAAGGTTGAGGGGATGATAATAGAGGATCTGATCATCGATGCCATAGATTTTACAGAGTACCACGTCGTGCTGAAAGCTTTAATGGGCTTGTCACCACCTTTTGGAGGGTTAATCTTTTAGAACCCAAATATCTATCAGATCAGATTGTGAGCATTCATGGCAAGGCTAAGTTGCAGGAGGGTAGATGGATCGAGTTTGATGTAGTACAAGCATCGGCACACAACATATTTGATCGGCCTTGATGCTGCAGAGATATTTTTTATGATCAGATTTGATAGGCAGTTAGGGTTTGCTATTTTATTGTAAAATCATGTAACCCTAGTTAGGTTTTGCTCCTGCCTGCGTATAGGAGATGTATATATTGTATTTTTGGAGCCTTAGTGCTCAAGAGGTTAGAGAGTTCTCATTTTGTAAGAAGAAAGTCTCCTTCTTAGAAGGCTATCAATGATATCTTAGGGTTCTTGATCCTTCTTTCTTTCTGCAATTCATGTGTATTATTGTGAATGATTTGATGTGAACGCTTTTGTGGGTATACTACAACCCCTTAACAATCTTGTCTCATTCCTATACCTAGTTGTAGAGGTGAATGTTTGTTTGCAGGTCATAGATTGTTGTCTACCCCAAGGAGTGTCATTATTTGTGAAAGAATCTCTTTCTTTCCCTAAATACCCTCTTTGTTTGTAGACCCCTCCTATGAAATACTTATGTGAGCCTATTCAGTAAGTTGTGACCTACTAGACCTAAGTCTCTCATTGATTTCATCCTACATACTGAGATCCAAACCCTAGTTTCGGTGCATCACCTAGTAGGTAGTTTGCTTTCAGTCATTTCCCTTTCCAAGCATTCCTTCTGTCCCTTTCCCTCAAAAGATTTACTTTCTGTCTAGAAGCAAATTAAGGTGATTATCTAAGAGGAACCAACCTAGAACTTGGAGGTCTCATCTCAATTAGCAAAGATCCCACAACTTGGAGATGATTCCCATGTTATACTAGGTTATCAAGACTACGAGAGCTTGAGACAAAGGCGCAAACTTAGTGTATAACAATTTCGGCATGCCTGGTGGGACTACACAAGAAGTTCATTGTTTAAAGATTATGTTATCTCTGATAGACAGATTGCATAGTGTACACACTAAAATGGTGCACTTCTATGAACCATTACATGCAAGGTTGCTCAAGAATGAGGCCTCACAAAGTGGCTCATAGCTCTCTATGCATGGAGTTGCAAGGGACTATGATGTGTTTGCTCTCAGCTAGAGCTACAAGCTTGTGACCTTGCTAGTCAACCATACAATGAGAGATTCAAGTGAAGACAAGGGCAATAATGCCAATATCTCCAAGAATCAAATATGCAATGCAATGCAAATCTAAATGAGAATGCAATCTAAGCTATGAAAGGAAAGTACAATGCAACTAATCTATGAAAGGAAATAACAAGTGTTACAAAGCCTTCCTATTTAGACTATGTGAGCTTATTCTATTGCATAAAAGGAAATCTATACTAAGAATGCCATTATTATGCAACTATGAAAGCAAATATGAACTAGATAATGAAAGCAACAAGTCTTCAATGTCTTCAAAAGGCTCCAAATGTACCTAGAAAACCTGCAGCATAACAATAGCATGAAAGAGATGGATATGCAAATGGAGGAGAGAGTTCTTCTTTTATAAGAAATGAGGTGAAATGGACCATGGAGATTAAGAGGCAAAAAAGTCTTAATCAGCGATGGAGCTTGAAAGAGGAGCAATCCATGTGCACAAGTATCCTCCAATGAGAGTGAAGTGTTGACTTTTGAGTCTCATGTGAGACAAAAAGTGCTTTTTTCCTTTTTATAAAATAGGAATAATGTTTTATTTGTGCAACTTAGGATAAGAGGAAAAGTGGGGGCTTTTTATTTATTAAAAGGGGAGGAAATATTCCTTTTAAATAAATAAAGACTTAGGATAAATGGTTAGCCCAAGGATAAAAATTCAATATATGATCGAAATTAAAACTTGATCAGGAGATTGATAATGTTGAAAATATTGATTATTGATAAAATTGATTCAGGATTGATAAATTGAATAAATGGGGCCCAAAGTCTAGGTGACCATTTTAGGGTGCATACACATAGTATAGGCTTTTAGAAGTCATTCTATCAAGTATATCTGGTGACTCCACTGATTTCAAGGATCCAGGCTACCTTGTTCAAACATTTATGAGAAAGATTGAGACTAGAAGCTCAAAGCCTACCCAATTTTTAGAGTTGCCCTCAAAGAGAAGTCATAAAGGCAGGTCAACTCAAAGAACATCTCCTACAAGGAGAGTTCAATCAACACATCCTAATACTTTAGAAAGGAGACCTTTTCCCTTTCATTCCAGAAGAAGAGGTTGATCTCTAACCAGAGATCTAGAAGAGGATTCAAATCTAGTAGTAAATACAGCTCATATTGTTGTTAACCTTCAGATTCCAACTCCTACAATGGCAAGACAGTTTTCTTTTGCACCATTCAACCAAGGCAGTCCATTGGACTTTGCTCAACATCATGATGTGCCTTTGGTGGCACTTAAGAGTATACCTGATTTTATAGGTGAAGGGCAGACAACTACTTTTGAACACATAAGAGATGTGACCACCATCTGCAACATACACAACATTACTCAAGAAGATGTGGCCACAAAGTTATTAGCAGCCTCTCTAAAAGGTAAGGCTCTAGAATGGTTTAGAACTTTAACTGTTGGTTCTATTACTTCATGGGATGAATTAGGGGATGCATTAAGTAAGAATTTTGAGGATAAATCAGATAACTTGTCTCTAGTTGAGCAGTTAACAACTATTAAGAGAGATGCTCAAGAGAAAATGACAGATTACAATAGTAGATTCCTTAAAACATGGAATAGAATCCTAGTCTCTGTGAGACCATCAGCTGACCATGCTTTCCTATACTACTTGCAAAGTCTGAATGGTCAAATTTCTATCATGATCTAGTCCATGGGTGGTACTTCCTTACCCCAGGCTTTTAACATAGTTGTCAAGGCCAAAAATTGTTTAATCCAAGCAGGCATGATTGCTAGAAGGCCTCCAATGCCCATTTTTCCTAGCCTTCAGCCCATTGCACCTGCCCAAGTACCCCCATTTACTCCTATCCCCACCATAGCAGCACCTCAAGCTAGTACCAGTGGTCAAGAACATGCTAAGGCAAGTTTCTCTCAAGAGTTGCAAGAAATCAAAAGTAGCCAGCAAACTAGTATACAAGAGATGACCAATCTATTGCAGACCTTGACTAAAGAGGTCACAAATCTAAAGAAGCAAGGTCAAGGAATCAGACCACCATTTCAGCCACAAGGCCAAGGTCCTAATCAACAATATCAGAATCAAGGATAGCCTTATCAACAAAATAGGCCACCATACCAAGGAGGCTATCAAGGACAAAGACAAAGTTTTAATTAGAGACCATTCCAACCATATAACCTTGCACCTCTAAATTCTACAAATCCGGTGAGGGATATGGTTCCTAGCCAAAATAATATGGCAATGGAGAATGAATGGTGCTTTCCTTGTAATCAGCCTCACAATCAGGCTACATGCTCAAATGGATTGATGAACCAAGCTCTAATGGTTCAAAATGCCTCACAAGCTCAATCAGAGGTTTCATCCAATGGGTTAGTCCCTCAACAAGAATCACAAGAGAATGAGACTGCTCTTTTCAATTGGGAGCAACCAAACTTCAATGGAGTCAATGATGAAGTTGCTTTTGTTGCCTATACAAGAGCAAAGAGAAGAGCCCAAGACATGGAGAGAGAAGATTCCAATGCCAAAGCTACTACATCTACAGAGTCACTACAACAAGCTACTCCCATCACACCTAAGGAGGCTCTTGTCATGACAAACAAAGAAGGCCAACATTCTAAAGAAGTGGAGCCCATCATGGTGAAAGCACAACAAAGAGTACACATTGTGACACCTTTTAATATTGTAGACAACATGAAGAAGGTGAATGTCACCATGTCCATGTGGGACTCTTTCGCTCTTCTAGAACAGCCTGAAATTTTGAAGAAAGCCATGACAGAAGTGACAACTCCTCCACCTGTAAAAGAAGCTGCAAAGCCAGTGTTGGTTAACACTGATCAAGAAAAGGAGGCTCCAGGTAGAAACTCCAAAGGCAATTCCATTCAAGGTAGGAATTCAAAGCCACCTCCCTTTTATGTATCTTTAATCATTGGAAAATCTTTAGTGCATAATTGTATGGTAGATAGTGGAGCCACTAGCACTATGATGCCCAAGAAGGTAGCTGACCAATTAGGACTGAAATATGAGCCCTTCCAAAAGAAGCTTACCCAACTTGATGGATCCTCATTCAATACTATAGGTGTGGCCAAGGATACCAATCTAATCCTACATGCTAGTCCTAATTTCTCCATCCTCCTTGATATATATATTATAGATCTCCCTGCATTATTTGCTATATGTCTTTCAAGGGAGTTTACAGCTAAGATAGGAGGCTATCTATCTTCTGATTGGTCTCACATGTTATTTCATACAAGGTATGGTACCAAGGTCACCATTGAATGAGAACCATTAGCAGCACACCATATAGAACCATATGTGTCCAATGTCATCAATGTAAACTGCCCCATTTTTTATGACAGTGACTTCCAAACCATTAGTGAAGCAAGCACAAAGGTAGAAAGTATCCTTGATATTTTTCTAGATGAAATAGCTTCAGAGGCCCAAGAAAGTCTTGTTTGGGATTTTGGTTTGGGAAGTTATTTAATACAAAAAAGTGGAGCCATAGAACCAAGCCTTCTCAAAGAAGATACCGATTTAGAGAATCAGAGCAATCAGGTTTGGGAACTATTTTTTGATGGAGCTAGAAGTAGACATGGTTCTGGTGGTGGTGCTATGTTAGTGTCCCCAAAAGGAGAAAGGTATTACACTGCCTTTAGATTCAATTTCTCCTACACTAGCAATACTGAAAAGTATGAAAGTCTAGTCAATGGACTAGAATGGGCTATAAAAAGAGGGCTTAAGGCCTTAAAAGTTTATGGTGACAGTGAATTAGTCATCAGCCAAGTAAGAGGGATAAGTGCAACCAAGAATGACACCATGAAAGCATACAAACATAGAGTTTGGGATGCAATTGAAGATTTCCATGCTTTCAATATTGTTGCCATCCCTAGTAAGTTAAATCAAAATGTAGATAGGTTAGCTGCTGTTGGATCTTAGTATGATATTCCAAATAGCATCTCAAAAGAGATAGATCAACAACATATCAAAGTAATTGTCAGACCATCTATTCCTGATAATGATGTCAATTGGCAAGTGTTTGACAATGATGAACAAATTCTGCAGTTCTTGTTTGAAGAAGATGTTTTTTCGAGGCATAATCAAGATAGGTTATCACAAAATTATGGTGATCAAGTGATACAACTAAAATCCAATAAGATGCCTAGAGTTCTTGTTACATTAGAGACTGTCTTCAACAAGGATGATGAAGTTAAGAAGAATAAAGCTAGCCTGGTAGTCCAACAAGAACATTGTGTTGAACTAGAGTTGGAACCAGGTTAGAGCCTACAATTTGGAAAGGTAAACATTGAATTGGAAAAGCAATCTTATACATAATTATTTAAGGAATTCAGTGATGTTTTTGCATGGTAGTATGAAGACCTCAAGGGTTTTGATCCATCCCTAGCTCAACACACTATTGAATTAGAACCTAATGCCAAACCAGTGAGGCAAAAGCAAAGGCCTGTTAATCCCAAGCTTGAGCCACTGATGCATAAGGAAGTGCTCAAATTGATAGAAAGTGGTATCATCTACCCCATTAAGCACACTAGTTGGGTTTCCAACCTTGTTCCTATCAGGAAGAAGAATGGGGAGTTGAGGTTATGTGTTGACTTTAGGGATCTTAACAGGGCTTCATTAAAGGACCACCATCCATTACCCTCTATGGAAAAAATCTTACAATGTGTCTCTAGATCCAAGAGATTTTCATTATTGGATGGCTATTTAGGTTACAATCAGATCTTAGTAAATAAAGAGGATCAATACAAGACTACATTTACAACCAAGTGGGGAACCATGGCTTATCAAAAGATGACCTTTAGTTTGTCAAATGCAGGAGCTACATTTCAAAAGGCAATGGATATGGCCTTTAAAAGCCTCATGTACAAATTTGTGTTGGTCTACTTGGATGACATAATTGTCTAGTCTAAACATGCAGTAGACCATATCAAACATCTGAGGAAGATTTTTGAAAGGTGTAGAGAGTTTGGGATATCTCTTAATCCCAAAAAATGTGTGTTTGCAGTTCATGAAGGAAAACTATTAGGATATGTAGTATCCAAAGAAGGAATTACAGTGGATCTTGAGAGAATTGCAGCTATCCTAGAGCTACCCCTACCACATCACAAGAAAAGTCCCCAATCTTTCATAGGAAAGATTAAATTTGTTAGGAGGTTCTTGCCTAACATTGCAAATTTATTAAAGCCTTTGACAGCCATGTTAAAGAAGAGTGCAGCTTTTAGTTGGACTAAGGAAGGGAAAGAAAATTTCCAAGCTATCAAAGAGGCCCTAATAGAAGCTCCTGCCCTCTTAAATCCAAATTTCAATAAGGATTTCATCCTTTATGCTTATGGAGGTCATGATGCCATATTTTCAATGTTGACCCAAGAAAATTTAGATGGATTGGAGTAGCCTAGTGCTTTCTTTAGCAAAGGTTTAGAAGAGTATGAATAGAGATACTCTTTTGTAGAGAAACATGTACTTGCTATGGTGAAGAGCCTTTAAAAGTTTAGATATTTGTTGACTCATAGAAAGGTACATTTAAAAGTTACTCATCCAAGTGTCAAAGAGTTTTTTCTTTCCAAGGACCTAAATGAAAAAAGAGCTGGTTGGATCACCAAGGTGATGGAATATGACATAGATATTCAAACTACCAAGTTGGTTAGAGGAAGAGGTCTTTGTGAGCATTTGGCAGAGGATTAAAGTTCAAAGAAATTAGAACAAGTGGATGCATCTTTGGTGGTGCATTCTACAGAAGAACAAGACAAGGCAGCAAGTTAGTTGCCTAACATGATCAATTATTTGAAAATAGGACAATGTCCTACAGGTTTGGATTCAACAAAAAAAAGGTATTATAGATTACAATCTGTTCCTTTTGTGCTGATAAATGAAGTTCTTTTCAGAAAGGATCACAATGGTGTCCTTCTAAGATGCATAGATTCATAAAAGGTAGCAGACATCCTATTTGAGTTTCATGATGGACCTTCTGGAGGTCACTTCTCTCCTAAAACTACTACTTTTAAAATCATGAGGGCTGGATACTATTGGCCATCTATCTTTAAGGATAGTCATGATTATGTCAGAAGATGCATCAAGTGTGCCATGTTTGCAAGAAAAGAAAGGCTTGCAGCCTTGCCCCTACAACCAATCAGAATAGATCAACCCTTCATGAGGTGGGGTATAGTTTTCATTGGCATGATCAATCCTCCATCTAGTGTAGGACATAAATGGATAATTACTGCAACAGATTACTTCACCAGATGGACAGAGGCAATTTCATTAAAAGAGGCCAATGAGAGTGTTGTCCTAAGCTTTTATGATGACTTAATTCATAGGTTTGGCACTCTTGATTCCATAATTTTAGATAATGCATTAGCATTCATAGGCCTCAAAATCTCATAGTGGGTAGTCAAGAGTGGCATCTATCTGAATACCAGTTCCAATTATTACCCTCAAGACAATGGCTTGGTAGAATCCACCAATAAGAACTTGATTAGGATAATCAAGAAGACTCTGCAAGATAATCAGAGAGATTGGCATACTAAGTTGAGGTCTGCATTGTGGTTAGACAAAATTACCCCAAAGAAAATCATTGGTAATTCTCCTTATGTGCTAGTGTATGGCAAAGAGGCTAAGTTGTCCATTTCAACTGAATTACCAGCTTTGGACCTAGCTATTCAGTATGCCCTATTTGATGAAGGAGATCCCTTGCAGGTCAGGTATGCTCAGTTGATGGAATTAGAAGAAATTAGAGACAAATCAATGCAAGATATGGAATTCCATCAGATTCAAACAAAGAGGTGCTTTGATAGAAGAGCCAGAGTCAGAGACTTCAAGGTTGGAGACATAGTCCTCAAGTGGGATGAGTTTAGGTCTAGACCTGGCAGGCACACAAAATTTGACTCCTTTTGGGGTGGACCATTTGTAATCACAGAATGCAGGGGCTCCAATTCTTTTCAACTATCAAATATGGAGGGAGTCCCCTTACCTATCTCTGTGAATGGTTTCCACTTGAAACCTTGTTTTGAGGTTAACCCCTCTTTATAAATTTTGTAAAAGTTTCCCTATTTTCTTTCCTTGCTTTCTAGTTTAGTTTCCTACTTTTCAAGAAGTGCTCTGAGCACATTTTCAATTTTGTCCCTCTGTAGAGAATTTTTGTTCCTATAATAACCCCATGCCCAATGGATTGTCAAGGTCACTGGTTTCCCATGTCTAGCAAGCTGACATCTAGCAGAAATTGCCAAAATGTTACCCAAATTTTCCTATGCATACAAATTTGGCAAAGAACCATACCCAGGCCTCTGTTTTTATCTTTACAAACACCCCAAAAATTTTCATGAGTCTACCTCTTTTCTCCTGGTCTCTGCAATATCTTTTAGGTCTCTGGCTAGAAGAAAAACCCTTAGAAAAATTCATAAACTAGTCGTTACCCTGCAAAACCCTTTGGCTGCGTTATATTTTTATGTTACTTTATCCCGGTCACTTAAGTTCTCATATTTCCATGCACATTTTAAAAATCCTTCAGTCGCCAAGTCTTTGATTCCCGGCGGTTAACCGCTTAACATTTAGCAATCTCGCAAGTGGTTACCATTTCGATTGGTGGTCTCAGATCAGCGGCCAGGTCAAGATTCTAGATCTGATGATTGTCACATGATCTCATGGCCCTAGAAGATTCCATGAGATCTTGTGATGATTGTCAATCTTCCTGCCTACAAAGTTCATCTTGTCAGTGGGACCGGTGCCACCTCATCTTATTTGGCAGTTCCTGATTCATCGATGATGTCTGATTTGGCAGCTTGTCAGTGGGGCCATCTTCTTTGGCAAGTTAAGTTCTGACTTAATCATGTGGTCATCATTATACCAGGGGCTCAAGATGTGACCTGGTTAATCTGGCGGTATAGCGACAGCCGTTGATCCTCCTTCGTCATCAGAGCTTTTGACAATGGGTCCTGTGTCATGGACAGTTGCAACATGGATCCATTTTGGTGGCTTGTGATTGGCTGAGGTTGAATATAGGTGGAAGGATGTCAGTGGGGCTGAGTATCTACAAATGTGTTTGAAAGACTAGGATCTATGGTGGTCATATGATCTCATAGAATCTTCTGACCCTATGAGATCATACCCTTGCCATTAGATCAGAATCTCAGGCAATGGGTCCGATGTCAGAAGGATGCAACATGTATCCGAGGGGGCGGCATTTGATTGGTTGTTGAGAGTGCAACATGGCTGATGTCAGTGGGCCCATGGGGTCTGGGGTTTCTAATGAAGTTAATGCGTAATCAGATCTCACAGCTATCATTATACCAGAGATCCAAAAAGCTTGATCGTTATCACAGAGGTATAGCGACAGCCGTCCGATGGTGTTCTCAGAGATGTGGGTACAAGGTCTGTCAGGGACGTTGACTTGCTCACCAGTGATTGGTTGCTGACTTCCATGGTGGTAGTTGACTTGTCAAAAAGGTTTTAAACTATTTTAAAAGGTGCATCTAGGCCGTTCATCTGATAGGAGGGTTTTTTGATTGATGGTTGCATTTTAAAATCGACCAGGCTAGCTGTTCTTTTTCAAATTTAAATATTTCTTCTTCTGGCTTTGCTAGGGTTTGCATTTTGTAGCCATGCATGACAAATGGGTTGCTGGAATTGAATTCCTTAGGAAAGTGAAGGTTGAGGGGATGATAAAAGAGCATCTGATCATCAGCACCATAGATTTTATAGAGTACCACAACATGCTAAAAGCTTTAATGGGCTTGTCGCCACCTTTTGCAAGGTTAATATTTTAGAAACCAAATATCTATAAGATCAGATTGTGAGCATTCATGGCAAGGCCAAGTTGCAGGAGGGTATATGGATCAAGTTTGATGTAGTACAGGCATGGGCATGCAACATATCTGATTGGCCTTGATGCTACAGAGATATTTTTTATGATCAGATTTGATAGGCAGTTAGGGTTTTCTATTTTATTGTAAAATCATGTAACCCTAGTTAGGTTTTGCTCCTACCTGTGTGCAGGAGATGTATATATTGTATTTTTGGAGCCTTAGTGCTCAAGAGGTTAGAGAGTTCTCATTTTGTAAGAAGAAAGTCTCTTTCTTAGAAGGCTATCTATGGTATTTCTTTCCCTTTGGTCTTCTACATTCTGTAACCTCCCATTGGTAATTCAGAGATTGAAGATATTTTGTGACATTTCTCATGTCCCTATGCCTTTTTTGTGTGAGTTATCTCTTATTGAATCAAAGTATTTATATGTTTCTCAATGATATCTTAGGGTTCTTGATCTTTCTTTCTTTTTGCAATTCATGTGTATTATTGTGAATGATTTGATGTGAACACTTTTGTGGGTATACTACAACCCCTTAACAATCTTGTCTCATTCCTATACCTAGTTGTAGAGGTGAATGTTTGCTTGCAGGTCATAGATTGTTGTCTACCCCAAGGAGTGTCATTATTTGTGAAAGAATCTCTTTCTTTCCCTGAATACCCTCTTTGTTTGTAGAACTCTCCTATGAAATACTTATGCGAGGCTATTCAATAAGTTGTGACCTACTAGACCTAAGTCTCTCATTGAGTTCATCCTACTTATTGAGATTCAAACCCTAGTTTTGGTGCATCACCTAGTAGGTAGTTTGCTTTCAGTCATTTCCCTTTCCAAGCATTCCTTCTATCCCTTTCTCTCAAAATATTTACTTTCTATCTAGAAGCAAATTAAGGTGATTATCCAAGAGGAACTAGCCTAGAACCTGGAGGTCTCATCTCAGTTAGCAAAGGTCCCACAACTTGGAGATGATTCCCATGTTATACTAGGTTATCAAGACTATGAGAGCTTGAGACAAAGGCACAAACTTAGTGTATAACAATTACATCCAAAGATAATAACATCAACAGAGTATGAAATAGCTTTCACCATAGTATGATTTTGTCCTTGTAGGTCCACACAGGTCTATGTGTACTAGTTCCAACTTCTCTCTTGATGTATATGCTTTTCTTTTGTAACTTATTCTAGTCTATTTTCCCATGACACACTCTTTGCAAACATTGTTAGATGGTTTCACAATCTTTGGAAGATCTCTTACTGCATTATTCAGATCTCTTACTGCATTATTCATACTTTCCTTTATAATGTTATCAAAATTAACATGAAAAAATCTCCTATGCCATAACCAACTATCATCAACCTTCACAACAAAACAAGAGGCTCCAGATGTATTTAATTCAAATACATTACCTCTGGATTTAGTACCGGTTCCAATAAGCTTACTTGCCTTACTTCTGATAAAATATTTACCATTAACAAAACTTAATTGAAACTCTTTATCCATTAACTATCCAACACTCAACAAGTTATGTTTCAATCCTTCAACAAGCAATACATTACCTATATTAGTCTTTCCATCCAAAGTGATAAATCCTACTCCTATGATAGATTTAGGAAGATTGTCTCCAAACCTCACAACACTAGCATCATACTTTACTAATTTAACAAACTTGTTTTTATCTCTAGTCATATGATGAGAACAACCACTATCTATTATCCATTCAGTTTTCTTGTCAACATGAGATACTAAATCTTTTTCCTCATGCATTGGTTCATCTTCAATAGCAACAAATATAATCTTTTCATAATCTAAATCATCATAAAAAATGCCTTCACTTGCATAATAGCATTCTTTATCCTTTTTACTCTTAGAAAAATTTGGTTTGTACTTAGGAAATCTTGTAGGACATCTAGATACAAAATGACCTACCTTATTGCATGAAAAACATTTCAAGGGTAACTTGCCTTCAAATTTGCCCTTACCTATCTTTTCTCTTCTAGCAATCAGTGCAACAAGTTTATCCATCTTTCTTTCTTCTTCCATTATCTTTTCCCATTCCTCAACATACTCACCAAGCTCTTCTTTTAGGTCTTCATTTCCAGTGCTCAGAAGTGTAGACAATTTCTTGTGTGCATATGCCTTAAATGCAAATTCAACTTTAGGTACAACCTCTCCTAATTTTGCAACTAGTTAGCTTTGCAATCAACATATCTCTGCTAAAGTTCAGAGTCAGAGGTATAGTTTCTTGAATAGACACAGGTTTGAACTTGTAAGAAGGTGTCAATGATCTAAGGATCTTTGCAATAACTTCATCTTCATCATAAGTGCCTCCGCAATTTTTGATTCCAACTATAGCTTTTGTAACCCTTTGAACATAATCCCTAATGCTTTCATCCTCATTCATTTGTAGCTTATCCATCTTTGTCTTCCAATTTTGTAACTTTGATTTTTTGGTATACTTGTCTCCCTCATATAGTGCTTCTAATCTTTCCCAAATCTGGTATGCCAAATCCAGGTCTTTAACTTTAGTAAACTCTCCTTCAGAGAGTGCACTGATCAATGCTTCTATTGAAATCATGTTAAGTGAAAATATCCTCTTTTCATCCTCAATAGCAGTTGTCAACTAATCTTCAGTCTTTATAGATATCTTGTTCCTTGTAATCAACCAATAGTCAATCCCCAAACAAAATAGGTGAGTTCGCATTTTGTTCTTCCAACTGTCAAAGTTTTCAGGATCAAATTTTGGACTATCATTCCTATAGTATGCCATCTCTAGAATCACCTCAAGTTGTTAAGCTTTTTCTCTAAGGACCACTTGCTTTGATACCAATTGTTAGGAATAACAGTCCATAGTACAACTAAGAGGGGGGTGAATTAGTTGTATGGAAGATTATTAAACCTTAAACTTTAAGCAACAACAATATCAAATCCAATGAACACAATAAATCCCAACACAATAACACAATATTTTGGTCTCGGGGAAACCCGATTAAAGGTAAAAACCCCGGTGGGAATTAGCACCCAGAAATGATGTACTGAGAGTATAGTTATCCTTGTTAGAAGATATAGCCCTATTAGGAGATTAATGAAACATTACAATACATATTCCTTATTAGAGGATAGACCCTATTAGGAGTCAAGAAGAAAGGGAGGGCTCACTGCCCAAAGAAGGTTAAATCCACCTTCAGAACTCACTGTTCACAATACAAGTGTATATGAAGAAATACACAATCTTTTTGAATTGTATGGCAGCAACTATCTTTGCTTGATCAGTTCCAATGAAGTCCACTAGTACATCTCTGCTCTACATACAAAAGACACAAGCTCGTAGCTTTCATAACCTCTTTATATCATCTTTTTCCATCCATTTCTTTTCCAAAGAAAAGACTTTCATTTATACCTTATTACAATTCTCATGAATAGGTCGGCCCACAAGGCTTTCCTAATTACAAATAGTTACATAAACCCTTGCTAAGTTGCACACGGTATCTAGAACAAGTATACAATGATTACATTACAACAATTAAGGACCGACATCCTTAATTCAATCTCACTATCCATCATACATGCTACATCTATGTAGTCGGCTTCCAAATAGATCACCTCTAGAACACACACCACAACTGACATCATCCTGCTTTTTGTACCTTGCACAATTCATAAAACATTCTTCAATACTTTTTTTTTCATCTCTTAAGTTCGCATAGACTGATTCCATATAGCCTGTAAGCTATACACAAAACACAGAGACTAACTCTGTCATTTCTCACTGTCATAGTCAGTGACTAGTCTTCACCAAAACATCTGTAACTTATCAAATATGAAACATTACATGATGTGATCTTGGATATAAGATCACAACACCCTCCTGAACTATCATCTATCTTTGCAGCATTTGAAACATCTGTACAATGTCCGTACACTATGATAACCAGTCTGATCTCCTCACAAAAACATATGTTGACATCAGTGACAAAACATAGATGACAACAATATGAATACCCATTCAGTAATGTAGTGATTAAACATATTAAATGTCTCAATCACCTTCCCATGCATTAGCAATATCCCACAATTTCTCCCACATAAATCACTATGTTGTGGTATGTGTACTATTTATTTTTATTCTTTCTAAGTTTTTGTAACTATTGTTATAATTTGACATTTTTTTGCATAACTATCATCTCAAGGCTAGTGTATGAATTTGTTCTGCTACCTTAACTTCCTTTCAAGTGGTATTAGATTCTATCCACTTTTAGTTTTGGATAAGGGTTGTAGGTTTTCTTTAGCTAATCTAGATTTGAGTTGTAGATATTGTAGAATATAATTTGTGATCTTATTGCAGGTTTTTTTAAATGCAAGTTTGTTAGGAAGAATAAGGGTGGAGAAATTATTTGGAAATTTTTTTGAGATGTAGAAGCTAAAGATGGAGGATCTATTAATAGATCGAGATTTGTGGGATGATATGAATGAGCTTTTTTTAAGATTCACATCATATTATAATTTTTCAATATGATGTTATGGACTATCAAACTAAGGGCCTGATTAGATTGTGCTTTGCAGACTCTATTTTAATCAATGTCCATGAAGAGTCCTCTGCAAAGAAGCTATGGAAGAAACTTGGTGAGATGTATCAACACAAATCTTAAGTGAATAATATTTTCTTGAGGAATAAATTGTATTCCTTGAGAATGAAAAATTTTGGACAAATTAGAGACTACTGAAAAGCATTTAATATGTTGGTTATTGAAGGCACGTGTTAGTGTCAAGATGGACGAGGAAGATTGTAATAATTTGCAAATAGAAAATATTGAACCAAGGATCTAGAGGTTAAAGAATAGCACAAGTACAAGAGAGATGATATGAATGCAATGATTGATCCAATGAATTGATTTATTTACTTAATAGGCCTCCTTATATAGGAAAGGTGATAAGAGACAATGATAAGGAGTTGATAAGCTATCCCCTATGGAAGGTGTAATCACATGTCCACCAAATATGGATCATCCTCCATTATGCATTGAAGTATGTGCAATAGGATGAGGATGATAATGTGATATGTGCACTAAAGGTGGAGCACACACATAAAGTAGAATTTCTCCTACACCATGTTCTTAATTAAGGTGCAAACTCCTAGGTGTCTCAATGAAAAACTACTATGCAATGCATTATCCTAAGTAAGATTAAGTAAAGTGTAATTAGAAATATTTAATTACACAAACACCCCCCCTTAAGTGCAACTTATGAGAATGAACTTTGAATCAAAATGCAAGATGAGTCCCGAATACTAGGCCATGTTAGGTACCCATGTACAATATAAAATGCAATACATGAAATGCAAAGCTCTCATAAAGTGGAGAAAGAGGGAAAACCTCATGGGAAAAACCCTTCCCCCAAAAGAGAGAAGAAAACAAGATGCATGGATGGATGGAGTACTCAAGACCCCCCAAGAACAACATACATCATGTATATATAGAGAATTATCCCCCCATAAGAAGGATAGTTAGAGACATGATATCCCCCCATAATGAAGAAGCTCCCATGTTGATGAAGAGTACTTGCAAAAAATAGATAATTCAATGCTTACAAGAAACATGTCTCCCCTTAGGAAGAAATAGATACATATTGCATTGAAGTATGTGCAATAGGATGAGGATGATAATGTGAGGATGATTTATTCCTCTCTTAAAGAGGACTTGGATTCAGAAGTATTGTGTGAAGGAGATTCATTACCTTTTTTCATGAGGCTTAAAATCCTTATGTTGCTTCTTTCCTTTTCCATTAGAAGCCTTTAAAGTGGATTCATTTGCAATCAATGCATTATGCATTGAAGGATTCAATTGACCCATGTGTGCCAACTTTGCTTGTTCCCTTGTGAGTTGAGCTACAAATTTATCAAGAGAAGGCAACTTGTATGCACTACCAAGAGCATCCATAGTAGCATAGAAAGTAGAAACAAAGATAGAATATTTAGGACCTAGCTTGGAAATAATAGAAAAGATTAATTATTCATCCCCTTTAATAATGCCACAAGTAGAAAGCTCCAATCTAATAGAATTGAACTTAGAGAAAAAGTCTTGAATATTATCAAAATCACTAGGATTTAGACCTATGAGCTCATTCTCTAATATAAATTTTCTAATTGTATCAAGTTTACCAAAGAGTCCTTCGAATATGACCCAAGCATCATGGGGATGTGTGCAAGATGAAATATGGAATAACAAATCATGAGAGATGGATTATCTAAGAGAGCCAAGTTCTTTATCCCTTTGATCAAATGATTTTCCCCTTTCTGCAACACATGTAGTTGGTTCTAGATCCTACCGAAGAGTCATTCTAAGCAATCCAATACTGAACAAGTGATCACATAAAGATCCTTTCCATTCATGGTAGTTATATCAAGTGAGGATTTTTACCTTTGAATTATCCATAATAAAACTAGATAATCATCGATAACTACTGATAACTCCTTCAAATGACTAATGAAAATTAGAAAACTGAAATCCAAGGATTAACCAAGTGCAAATATAGCCCCAAAATGACCTATTTCTAAAAGTGATGTGTCCACCCCAAATCACTAAAATATGATTACAGATTTGGAAAGTAGACGAAAAATCATGCACTTTCAAAAAATAATTCACCTCAAAATGTTATAGTATGTGCCCAAACAAAGCCCTAGAAGTTGCAGAAATCAGGGACAGAAAGGAACTGTCATGAAAATCTGCAATTTTTAATTAATTTGACAACCAAAATTAAAAAATAATACCACCATTAGAATCTTCAGGAAATTCTACCCCAAATAAAAAAAATGCTCAAAAAAGGAGCAAAATTGAGCAAGATATGGCCCTTTGAAATTAGACTACAAATCAAAAAACTCCAATGGTGAAGGCAAGAAAATTCAAACCCCTGTTGATGTTAAAAATTCATTGTGTTAAATTTGATGATCATATGGACGTCACATAAAACTACCAATATGCCATCTTTGATAGCTAGACGACTGTCAATTTTAGGATCGCGGATAGCCAACATGGCAAAAATCTGGTCAGTATGCTAACGTGGTAGCTGATTAGGCAATGACATGTGCATTTTGTACGCTGACATGACATGCTACATGGTAGCTTCTATACCGATACACATGGTCCTTACGTGACTTATGGCATGATAGTGTTGCCACGTGTTAGCTTTGAATAGGGTCGCATGGTGAGGTCGACATTGACTGGATCGAGCTAAAATATGGGTAGCGCCACTGGGCTGGTGGTGAGATCCACCACTGGTCTTGGCAACGCAGGAGCGATGCTATGGATCTTTTTCCCACATTGACTTGTGGGATGGTTTTTAACTCTTTTTCTATGCAAGGTCACACTTAACTAAACAAAGAAGAGCCCTGGGAAGGGCTCGGGTTGGGCCTCGAGCACAGGCTTAGGCTCTTTTTGTTAAGATCATGTTGTGTGGGGAGCGATCGAGGTGATCTATGTCCCAACTGAGGTCGATCTCTCATGCCAAGTTAAACCTTTGCGGGGAGCTCAGGCGATGTCGTGTTGGGAGGTCATTGCAGGGTAGCTTGCTGAGGTAAGCTAGAGGTGGAATCTCATTGTGGTGACCTTTTAAGTTTTTTCTTGTTGGGGATTAGTCCCACATGTGGCAAGCAGGGGCCTTTAAACTTGTTTTTATATGAAAACCCACATATGGTAAAATAAACAAGTGAGCCTGAGGTCCCGCTTGAGCATGGGCTCTGGCTCTAGGCTCGATCTCAGGCTCTGAGTTGTGTGGTTGGCTAGAGTGTGAGGATGGTCGAATCTTATGATGTAACCATGATGTCAACTTGTGATTGAGTGATGATGTCTGATCTTCAGGTCGTGACTAATGATGTCACAGACATAAATCGGGCTCGTACCAAGCCCAAACAAATTTTGCAAGAAATAAATTCTAAAGACAACAGAATAAAATAAAATATTTCCAAAATCATACTGCAAAGACGTAGATCAGGTCATACAACTCGATTTGCAAAAAAAAAATTACCTCGATTTGGCCTTTCATCGAATATGAATGAGTTTATAGTCATTTTAACCGTAACAACCTCCCGGATGCAATGGCAAGGTCAGATCTAACCCAAGAAGCTTTCACAACATGTTGGTCTTCAGATCTGAGATTTGGACCTCCAATGCTTGCACCAAGATCTCTCCAAATAGGCTAATCAAAATACTCCAATGGCTCTGATACCATATAATAATTTGTAAATAGAAAAGATTGAACCAAGGATCTAGAGGTTAAAGAATAGCACAAATACATGAGAGATGATATGAATGCAATGATTGATGATTGATGATTGATTGATCCAATGAATTGATTTATTTACATAATAGGCCTCCCTATATAGGAAAGGCGATAAGTGACAATGATAAGGAGATGATAAGCTATCCCCTATGCAAGGTGTAATCACATATCCACCAAATGTGGATCATCATCCATTATGCATTGAAGTATGTGCAATAGGATGAGGATGATAATGTGATATGTGCACTAAAGGTGGAGAACACACCTAAAGTGGAATTTCTCCTACACCATGTGCTTAATTAAGGTACAAACTCTTAGGTGTCTCAATGAAAAACTACTATGCAATTCATTATCCTAAGTAAGATTAAGTAAAGTGTAATTAAGAATATTTAATTACACCAACAAAGATAAAAGTTAGATCTTTCTTTTGTTCTTTTCCCAATTCATGTGATTCTCTTGTGATAGCTGTTAGAAATACATCTATTATTTTGAAGACTAAATATATGGTGAGTTCTTTGAATTTTGAAGAGATGAGAAGGTATCCATCAATATCAAGGAGTTTATAAGTGTTCATGGAATATCTTAGGAAAAAATTAAGAAGAATGAGAATCATAATAAGCCCAAGTTTGAGGGGAGATCCAAATATCATAGAAAGTCCAAAATTATTTGTTGGAATTATAGTAAACTTGGATACTTTTGTAAGGAGTGCAAAGAAGAAAAAAAAAAAAGAAGAAATTTGATTCTGATTCAAAGTCAAAGAAGGAAGATGGTGATGCATTCATTGCATCTTTGGCCACTCGTGTAGGCATTGATGAATGTTTAATAGAATCGGGTGCATCTTTTCTTATGAACTCTAATAGAGATTGGTTTTTTGAACATGAATAATTTGATGGAAGTAAGGCATACTTAGGTGTTGATTCTAATTTAGATATCATTGTTCATGGTAAAGTTAAATTAAGTTTAAAGATGGTATAATTAAAAGGATTAAAGGTACATTGCATATCTTTAGACTAGAACAAAATTCATTATCTATGAGAAAAATAATTTAGATGTGCAAGTGTAGGCAATCTTTTTTGTGCTATGGTGATTGCTAGAGGTGTCAGATTTGTCACATTGTATAATATAGATATATACACTATTGAATGCAATAGTACTTCTATAAAAAATAGATCTTTGAATACTATGTTGGAAAAAGTCAGGGTTTAACTTTCAACTGATGGTCATGGCATTCAGGTACTTGAGGGATTTATTTCTACTAAATCAAAGCTACCTAGATAAGACTATGTTATGATACTAAAGAATTCACTACATTAGAGAAAATGGTTTACATACCTTTTAAAATAAAAATCTTGTTGAATATTTGAATGATTTTAATATTGAGTTTGATTTTTGCAAACAATACATTTATGAAAAATAAAATTGTGTTCAATTTTACTCAAGTTCTCATAAACATTGTGGTGTGTTGGATCTTATTCATTCTAATGTGTGTGGTCTTGTAAATGTTCCTATCAAAAAATTGGAATCTCGGCTTTACAATTACATAAGGTTACTATTTTTATTAAGTTATTGTCATAAAATTTTCCTAAAGCTACAGATTTGCTAAATAAACATTTCGGTAAATTTTTATTACAAGATCATGTCTAGAGATTTGAAGATATTAAGTCACTATTTTTTAAAGTTGTGGATGAGAGTTTTGAAGTCAATTTTGAAGGCCTTAGAGGCTTCAAAATGGCTCAAAAGTGGTTATAATTGATATTGTGACTTATAGATTAATAGAATGTTTCACAATCTTTTTGGTCCTTCAAACAATTTATCAATTGGACTCTTGGATCAAAAGTTATGGCTTTTGGAAGTTGGATCTGTATGCACCCTTAAATGGTCGCCTAGACTTTGGGCCCCCATTCATCAATTTATCATTTCCTGAATCAATGTCTTGCAATATTTTCAATTCAAATCAATTTCCTTGATCAAATCATAATTAATTCAAATATTTCAATATTTCTTAAGGTTTGATAATTTTATCCTAAATTTTATTTAATTAAAAGAACATGCTCCCTTTTAATTAAATAAAAAAAATCTTTTAATTAAATAATAAAATCACTTTATCCTAAGCCACATTTAATTAAAAAAACAAATCTCTTTTAAATAAATAAAAAATCTTTTAATTAAATAATGGAAACCACTTTGCTAAAAATAATAAATAAATAATAAAATATTTAAATAAAAAGAAAAAGACTTTTTGTCTACACATTGAATGCACACTGATGAGACAAATTAATATCTCAATTTTGTTATAATCTTCATACTTTGTTGACACTCTTTATGCTCTTATAGCTATTTCTAAAACACTTATGACTTATACCTATGTGAACTTATGCTAAGTAAACTAAAGCCACAAAGCCTATGGGTAGCTTGAATGACATGTTTTGCTGACTATTATAAATATAATGCAGTACTTCATATAGTTATTTTAAGTTGTGTTCTAACATTTGAGTAGGGGTTGAAATGTTGACTTGCATATGTGTACTGAATGTTACTAACCTTTCAGGTAAACAAGTAGTAGTTTGTAGAGTGGTGCAACCACATTAAAGAAGGAGCGTTAGAAGACTAGTCACTAGTACATTTGAGACCTTTTCCTGATGGCTGAGCATCCAAATTTAGATAGTAAATTATCAATTAAGTGACACCACCCGACATCGTAGTTTTGTAGTCAGAAAAATAGACAGTTCTGTCAGGCGTTGTAATTACGACAACATTGGTCATCGCTAAAAGAGGGTGCCAACACAGTGAGAATGTTGTCGAACTTATGGCCATCACAATTGGGACACCTACTCATCGCAACAAATAAAAAAAGACGGCAACTCATCAAAAGATTCCAACGAGTAGCTGTCGTTCGTAACATGTTCACTGACATAAATGCTTTTAATGCAATGGATATCCGTCATAAGTTTAAAATGCATATCTGTCATTTGTGATTTGTAACGACCACTATGTTGTATGTGTGACGAACATGCATTGGACAGTTACGACGGTTATCCGTTGTTTATGGTTGTTTTCTGACAGCGATGCATTTAATGTGACGGATGGATGTCAGATGTTTGTGATGGGAAATCGTCATTGTTTTAAAGCCGTTGTAGTTATGATGACAATGAGTTTTTTTTAAATATATATATATATATATATATATATATATATATATATATTTGTCAATTGAGTTGGTATCGATTTAGTAAGGTGTTCTTGTAGATCTGGTTCCTACTCGTGATTTGGTCATGGATCATTTGGAGATAACTTTGCAGTAGATTTGGTAGCAGCACGTAGATTATTGTGTCAAGTCTAGAGACTTGGATTTGGAATGGATCCTACTGAATCAAGACTTGTGACAATGACTGCTCCAGTACAATTCAAAGATAACTTTGTAGTAGATTCGATAGCAGCTTGTGGATTATTGAGTTGAGTCTAGAGACTTGGATTTGGAATGGATCCTACCGAATCAAGACTTGTGACAGTGACTGCTCTAGCACAAGAAGCTAGTGCGGCGATCAGAGATGCATTATTCCTGATGTGTTCATGGGATATATGCAGACCTGATTGCATTAGGATCTGATTCGAGTGAATTCTTGACTTCTTTGGTCTGAATTTGATGTGCGGGTTCACGGTGCAGTCGATATATATTTGTCGTACGTGGATTGAGATCTTAAATTATTGAGCTTCTCCTTGTTTCAAGAATAGTTTAACATTCTCTACTTAATAGGGCCAACCACGTGAAGGTGGAAGCTCATCTGACCCCTCTTAGGAGCCTCTTATGACCCTTTACGACATTTTAAGATGTTGATGAAGGGTGATCCCCTTAATACCACAAACACATAACAGAATCAGAGAAACAACAATGATTTGCAAGAACAAAAAATGGGCTTCTTATTATCTCCACAAATGTGGAATTACAAATTTTTAGAATTACAATGTGCAAAGCCACATGGGCATTTTCCTTACAATATTCAGAGGAACAAAGCCTCGAATTATTACCCAAAACTACTCTGAACTACCCTGACTACCTAAGATAACACTACAGCCTTCCTTATATAGGCAATTTTCCACCGCCTAGGAAGGTTCTAGAATTTTAGCCTCTAAGGCCGACCAAACTTAAAATTATTTTATTTTTCATTTTATTACATCAGAGTCGGCTCAAAACAACTTTTGAAACTCAAACAAAAATTTTGAAAAAAAATTATTTTCCGCCATTTTAGGTGATCCAACTTCCAAAGATCATAAGTCATCACCCATTGACCCGATTGACTATTATGACCCCATTTTAGAAAGGGCACAAGGTGCTCTACAACATCTAAGTCAAACAAGCTTCATTTAGGCAAAGTTTCATCCTCATCTGGGGCCTCTAAAGCCTTCAAAACTGAGTTCAAAATTTTTGTACCCTACTGCCAATACTGAAAATTTTTAATATCTTTAAAACTAGACTTGATCTAGCCATGAAACTTTATTGGCAAGCTGATATAACCAAAATGAACCTCCAAGGAAGAAAATAGACCATTATGAGCTCGAATGGAAAACTTACTAAAAATAGTAACTTTCCAAAAATAGCAGCTCTGCATAAGATAGCCCTTATTGAAAAGAAACCAAAAATATTTTTGGGTGATGCAAGATCTCTAAGATGTATTCTTAGGGATCATAAATGGTCGTAAAGGGTCATAAGGGGTCCTAGAACACAACATCTAAGAAACATAAATGTAGGTATCATGGTCACAATTTTTTGGAAACACAACATAATTGAGTGGTATACCCAGATGATGCAACACAACTACTTCTCTAGTTCCATGTCTACACTGCATAAACAAAACCCAAAGATGAAGAATAAATTTAGAGAGCACAGGAGGAGAGAGATAACAACCAAAATAATATAGGGACCTATATTACTTTGGTCATTCTCACTCTCCTCCACTCTCTAAATTTATTTTTTATCTATGGATTTTGTTTACTGTAGTGTAAACTTGGAACTAAAGGAGTGATATATAGTTGTGTTGCATCGTCTGGGTATACCATTTAATTATGTTGTGTCTCCAAAAAATTGTGATTATGATGCCTACATTTATGTTTGTCAGCTGTTGTGATATCTACGTTTATGTTTCTTATTTTTCATGTTTGTGCATGTTCTTTATGTGTATCTACTAGAAATTCTATAAAAAAATTTAGTATCTAAAATAGCCCTCTATTAACCATATTTACACATATGGTCCCAACAAAGTAGTGCACAAACTACACAAAGAAATCATCGTAGAAATATGATTTCTGCTTTCACCATTGAAGCAATCTTGGCTGCACTAGCTGCCTCTTGAGCCTTGCACAAGTTGCACTCATTTCCTACATCAGGTATAGATGTAGATGGGGTAGATGTAAATGTGGTTTGATCGACCCACCGAAAGTATTGACATCCAATATTTTCCTCACAATACCAAATGTACATTAGTTCTTCATAAAATGATTAGTTGTCACATTATTTTAAAACATAAAATATAATTACATATCCAAACCTTTTTCCTATTTGGGCAAACCCAAAATTGACGCCCACAATTACTTGTTGTGCATGACATCTTCAACATGCATGGGCTAACACCACATTGACACATAGGCACATTGATCAAAGTCATCGACGCTATTTCGACAAATATTGCATTATCACAAATATTGCATTGTCATTATTTTGTTCATTCATACTAATTATAATTACAGTTAAAAGAAACATACTAATGTAGACTTGCACATTTTTTGGCTAAGTCAAAGTCTTTGGTTTAAATCACTAGGCATTCAAAATAAAATGACAAACCAAAGACAACCATGTAATTGTAAAGAAAGGTAATTTTCTTAATCACGTCACTAATTTTTGCATGTCTAAATATTGGTGTCTTTCAAGTGATTTGATTCTTGTCATGCCCACTACAAATGAGAACAGTCTTAACTAGTGAGGTTGTTTAAGCATATAGAGATTAAATACACTCTTTTAGAATGAAGTTTCTCTTAACAAAAGATCAAAGATATATAAGTAGGACATATAAAACATGGTGAATAAG
The DNA here is from genome assembly GCA_027943335.1 of Chamaecyparis obtusa. NCBI lineage: Eukaryota > Viridiplantae > Streptophyta > Pinopsida > Cupressales > Cupressaceae > Chamaecyparis > Chamaecyparis obtusa. The sequence goes on from BSBK01002026.1 coordinate 367,602, forward strand.
AGTAGTACATATAAAACAATCATTAGAACATGCCAAACATCTAGCATAATTGTACATTTCATTCATGTCATTGATATTCTTCTTCATCTATCTCATCATCAAGATCATCGTCATCGACAACATCATCACCACCACTATTTTCATCATCGTCATCATCACCATCACCATCACCATCATCATCATCCTCATTCTCATCATCATCATCATCCTCATTCTCATCATCATCATCATCATCATCAATAGCAGCATCATCCTCATCAGTAGCAGCATCATTGTCATCTTCTTCTTCATATTCTTCTTCATATTCTTCTTCGACTAGCTCTCAATCGTGATCTGGTTCTACATCATCTTCCACTTCTTCATCTTCCTCGGTATCTTCTTCCATCACATTATACTTTATCAGTCTTGCTCTTGGATCATGTCTAACAACAAATGACCAACCTGATTTATGTGGAACCTCTGAGTAAAATACCTGCTCACATTGGCTTGGAAGAACATAGGGTTCTTCTCCAACTGGTTCAAACAACCTTGTATTAATCATTTGAAATCTATTGTCATGTTCAATAACAGTTCTATCAGGATCATTTTTATTGAGTTGTAGTCTGTACTATTTCACAACGAAGAGAACTAATTTGAAAGAATTGAAGTCACAGTCAAGTATATCAACCAAAATACCATAGTATCAATTTTGTGACTCTCGATGACGTAAGTTATTTCTAGATGAAATATTAGTCACCTGGAACACTGCACTTATCCCAGAATCACAAGTTCTCTTCATGTCATCCAACTTTTTGATGCAAAATTTATAACCATTGCAAAACATAGCCTTGTGGTGTTTCACCTACAATAATGTCAAACATGTATAAATTATTGCATCACGAGTTGAAAAACATATGATTGATTAATTAACAAATTTATAAGTACCTGGTGATCTCTTAAACCATATGCTAAATCTATTTCCTTTTGTATAACATTGGGATCTCCATTGCGATGAGCTTGTATAACCAATGAAGACATAGATTCCTATGTTAATCTATGACTATCATGTTGACATCGTTCAATCCATGCTATCATCCGATCTTGATTGTTTGCAATAAACAAATGTATTGCATCCCACTCTTTAGTAGCTGTACAAAAGTAAATAGATGACTTACAATAGATTTATTTTGAAGATTAAGAATTAATTTACTACAATAACATCTCATAATTTATTACCTTTCAGTTTTCTAAATCTACCGTTGCCCACCAAGTACTCCCCTTCAAATTTTTTAATTGAGTCAAGATCCCAAATACAATCTATATGGGTCTTTGCTGCAAGATTAGGAAAATATTGAGTAACGTACACCATCATCTGATATACCCTATATCCCTCAACCATAGAACCCTTAGGATGTGCTCTTTTCTGTACCAAACCCTTCAAAAATTTCAAGTGTCTCTCAACCATCCACATTGACCTAGCATGTACAGGTCCACACAATTCAATCTCCTCAACTTGGTGTATGAGGTAGTGTTCTTGTGCATTGAAAAATGCTGGAGGTAAACACTTTTGCATTTCACACATTAATCGATAAAATATTTTCTTCCAATATTATATATCTTCTTTATGAATTTATTTAGATGACAACCACCTACAAGGGATTCAAGACATAAATATATAAATACAAGACTTTACAATATTACTTGTTTGATATATTGAACAAATATCACTGCTTACCTCGTGTATTTTCCAAGATCATATATCACTTGTTTGATATTATTGTCGAAGTTCTCTGGGAGAGATAAGGGTAGCAAATACTGCAAAAATTATCAATGGATCATTTCATACAATGAAAATTGAATGCAATTACACAAATATATTGTAAATACAAAAGACCATGACTTACCTTGATGAAGGTATGCCAATCATGTGTTTTCATCCCTGACCCAAAATTATTTTTCTTTGATATGAGATTGCTTATATCCGCAGAAAATTTTGTCGGAAATCAAATTTTTCGGATCACTTCTTTTATGGCATTACTTTGTTTCTCTGTTAATAACCAACGAAGAGCACTTACATTAATCCGGTCTGCATTGCTATTTGATTCAATGATATTTTTCATTGCATGATTGGAATCATGAATGTCACTACAAATTTTGCCAAGTTTTTCTTTGTCACGTCTTCTATCCAATATTTTCCACAGCGTCTCTATTACATTCTTTCCAATATGCATAGTATCAAACAAATGCATAATTTGTAGATGCTAATAGTAGGGCAGCCTACTAAATTCTTTGGGATAACATTTTAGTCCCTTTAGAAGCTGGTCGGTGATGCCTTCACAACCTTCAAGATCATCAACTACATAATTAGCCAACAAAACATAATCAAAATATATAATTTTCAAACATCGACCATTATGTGAAATGATATTACCTTGAATTCTATTATATTCCAACTGCCATAGGTGAGGTGTCATTCTTCAGAGCTTTGATGTAGTCTCTTCTTTTCCATTGAAAAGATGACTTTCTGCACTTTGATACTTATGATTTCTGGGGAGGAACTGCCTATACTCATCAAACACCTATTTTCTTAAACTTTTGGAATGACAGGATTTCATCTTTGGACCACACATTGGACATGCAAATTTTCCCTTTGTTTGAAGACCTACAAGATAATGATAAAATTAGATTAAATATGTATATTTTTAAAATTTGAATTATCCTGTACAACTAGAATTCACCATAACATACCACAGAAATGTGTCAACCCTGGAGCATCATGAATTGTCCACACAAGCATTACATGGAATTGAAATTCTCTTTGTCCAATTGGTCGAGAGATGTCATACATAGTGAAACCATTCCATAACACCAATAACTCATTGATAAGAGGTGCAATATGTACATTCATATCTTTGACTTAGTACTTACCTAGTTGAATTAACAACAACATCAGATAATTATTGTGGCAATTTCACTCCAAGACTTATAATTATATGTAGATAACTATAAAATAATAAGATATCTGGAACAATGATTGCCAACATAATGTGCTCCCTCTGTATTGACATCCATGGAGGAAGGTTATTGTTTATAACAAAAATAGGCCACACTAAGAAAAGGGATCTCATCTCTCCATGCAGATTGACACCGTCTGCTGCTAGAGAAAGCCTGAGATTTTGAGGTTCCTCTTTAAAGTGTGGCCACTTTTCCTCTATGTCCATAAATGATGAACCATCCGTAGGCATTTGAATAATGTCATCTTGACTCCTGCCACATGCATGGTAATCCATAAATTTTGCCAAGCTATTGCACCTAAATAATTGTTTCAAACATGGAATAATGGGGATGTGACAAAGAACCTTGCGAGGAACCTTTTTTGTCACTTGATCATCTCGATATCTTCTCGTATGACATTCAGGGCATTCTGTTGTATTTTTGTGTTCTTTATAATAAATAATATGATCTTTAGGACAAGCATCTATTGTTTGATACTCTATTCCAATATGTTTCATAGTGGCACATAATTCTCGGTACGAGCGAGGGAGAACATTTGATGGTGGTAACAGAAAGTCACCTATCAATCTACAATAAATAATATAAGTAATTACTATAAACAATCTTAATGGTACATGTTTCACCTTTTATAGACTATAATGACATGTATGACAAACCTTAGCATACATGACATTGCTATGCTAGATAAACCATTCATAACCTTCAAATTCACCAAAAAACAATACAACAGAGAGAAGAGTAGATTGGGAGCTTTCGTAAAGGGTCATGTCTGCCTTCTCAAGTAGAGGTATATCATGGACATCATCAATGTCATCATCATCATCATCAGTAGCAATAGCACCAGCAACACCAGTGCCAAATGTGTCAATGATCAATGCATTCATACCATCATCTTCAAATGTGTTTTCTGGTGCATGATCGTCATCTTCCATGGGATAATGACCTATAATGTTAATACCTATAATAAATTGGCAATAAGCCCTTAAAGGCCTAATAAGCCTTAGGACCAATTTAGGAGTCTAGGGTGAGTTTTTGAGTTGCAAGCTTATAATAATTTAGATTTGGTTTTAATAAGGTTTAATAAGTTTATTTGGATCATATCCCAAGGTCTTAGGATTCAAAAATCTTAAGAAATGATTCATTTGCAATGTTGTTAATTCAAATTTTTGAATAAAAATGATCACTTGTAAAAGGAGGGAAAAGGGGTTTTTATGTTTAATTAGTCTTAATATAATTTTCCAACCATCAAAGTTGGTTGAACAGACTTAGAGGAAGTTATAAATTAGAGGATCAAGCCATTATATGGTCATGAATTCATTAGATGTCATTAAACAGAAGCATTAGATGCATTAGATGTCATTAAACAACAACATTAGATGCATAGGACAACATTAGATGTCATTAAACAACAATCAATTCGAACATTATAGATAATTCAGACAATTACTTTTGATGCAATATTTGTGTGAAGAACAGGAACAAAATGGTGAATGAGTGTATTTGACAAAGATAAACATGACACATTTTATTGGGCTGATTGGGTTGGCCTGGTACCATTTACATGACCTAGCCAGATATTAAACATTGAGCTCTTGAACAATGTATGATGCCCTAGCTTGCAGCCTGCGAGCCATCAAGACATTTCCTCATGAAATGATCATAAACGGGGAGTACCACATAGTGAATATCAACACCAAAACAAATAAAGAAAGATCAAACACTTCACACAATGCCTTGAAGGTAATAGAAACGATGCCCTAGCTCTCAAAGCTCGCAGGTCATCAACCATTCCAAATGAAAAGATGTAAACAATGCTAGTATTAAAAAGTGAACTCATGAACAATGTATCATGCCCTAGCTTGCAGCAGCCCACGAGCCACGAAGACATTTCCTCATGAAATGATCATAAACAGGGAGTACCACATAGTGTATTATTTTATTAATGATGTCCCTATTTGATCTAATAGCATCAATATAACTAACAGAGTACCGACCAATCAAATAGGGACATGAGGTGCTCAAACAGTGAGCTCATAAAATAATATATTTAGTCTTAATAAAATCTTATAAAGCAACATATATTGTGTCAAGTGTTTGATCTCTCTTTATTTGTTTTGTTATTGATATTCACTATGTGGTACTCCCCGTTTATGATCATTTCATGAGAAAATATCTTGATGGCTTGCAGGCTGGAAGTTAGGGCATCATGCATTATTTATGAGCTCACTATTTGAGCACTGACCAATCAAATAGGGACATGAGGTGCTCAAACAGTGAGCTCATAAACAATGCATGATGCCCTAGTTTTAGGTAGTTATCTCTTCTATAATGATGGAGGAGTGAAAGGTAATGATCAATGGGGTTGTTGCTATTAGATCATACATTAATACACTTACTATTTTCAATTTGAGCTCGGGCATCATGCAATGTTATTGTTGGCATTGCATGCTTGCTGCTATTGTGCACCATATATTGTTTTATACACTATTTATTTCATTGAGACTGTGAGCTATTGTAGTTGACTGTATTCTTTTGGGGTTTGATCTATTGTAGTTGTTTCTTTTTTCTTTGAATCATTGTTTACAATTACTTTTGATGCAATATTTGTGTGAAGAACAAGAACAAAATGGTAACGAGTGTATTTGACAAAGATAAACATGACACATTTTGTTGGGTTGATTGGGTTGGCCTGGTACCATTTACATGGCTTGGCTAGATATTAAATAGTGAGCTCATGAACAATGATGCCCTAGCTTGCAACCCATGAGCCATCAAGATATTTCCTCATGAAATGATCATAAATGGGGAGTACCACATAGTGAATATCAACACCAAAATAAATAGAGAGAGATCAAACACTTCACACAATGCCTTGAAGGTAATAGAAATGATGCCCTAGCTCTCAAAGTTCGCAGGTCATCAACCATTCCAAATGAAAAGATGTAAACAATGTTAGTATTAAACAGTGAGCTCATGAACAATGTATTATGCCCTAGCTTACAGCAGCCCATTAGACACCAAGATATTTCCTCATGAAATGATCATAAACAAGGAGTACCACATAGTGTATTATTTTATTAATGATGTCCCTATTTGATCTAATAGCATTAATATAAAAAATAGAGCACCGACCAATCAAATAGGGACATGAGGTGCTCAAACAGTGAGCTCATAAAATAATATATTTAGTCTTAATAAAATGTTATAAAGCAACATATATTGTGTGAAGTGTTTGATCTTTCTTTATTTGTTTTGTTGTTGATATTCACTATGTGGTACTCCCCGTTTATGATCATTTCATGAGAAAATGTCTTGATGGCTCGCAGGCTGCAAGCTAGGGCATCATGCATTATTTATGAGCTCACTGTTTGAGCACTGGCCAATCAAATAGGGACATGAGGTGCTCAAATAGTGAGCTCATAAATAATGCATGATTCCCTAGTTGTAGTTAGTTATCTCTTCTATAATGATGGAGGAGTGAAAGGTAATGATCAATAAGGTTGCTGCTATTAGATCATACATTAATACACTTACCGTTTTGAATTTGAGCTCGGGAATCATGCAATGTTATTGCTGCCATTGCATGTTTGCTGCTATTGTGCACCATATATTGTTTTATACACTATTTATTTCATTGAGACTATGAGCTATTGTAGTTGACTATATTCTTTTGGGGTCTGATCTATTGCAGTTATTTCTTTTTTCTTTGAATCATTGTTTACAATTACTTTTGATGCAATATTTGTGTGAAGAACAAGAACAAAATGGTGAATGAGTGTATTTGACAAAGATAAACATGACACATTTTGTTGTGCTGATTGGGTTGGCCTGGTACCATTTACATGGCCTGGTCAAATATTAAACAGTGAGCTCACAAAAAATGTATGATGCCCTAGCTTGCAGCTCGCGAGCCATCAAGACATTTCCTCATGAAATGATCATAAATGGGGAGTACCACATAGTGAATATCAACACCAAAATAAATAAAGAGAGATCAAACACTTCACACAATGCCTTGAAGATAATAGAAATGATGCCCTAGCTCTCAATGCTTGTAGGTCATCAACCATTCCAAATGAAAAGATGTAAAAAATATCAATATTAAATAGTGAGCTCATGAACAATGTATCATACCCTTGCTTGCAATAGCCTACGAGCCACCAAGACATTTCCTCATGAAATGATCATAAACAAGGAGTACCATATCATGTATTATTTTATTACTGATGTCCCTATTTGATCTAATAGCATCAATATAACAAACAAAGCACTGACCAATCAAATAGGGACATGAGGTGCTCAAACAGTGAGCTCATAAAATAATATATTTAGTCTTAATAAAATCTTATAAATCAACATATATTGTGTCAAGTATTTGATCTCTCTTTATTTATTTTGTTGTTGATATTCTCTATGTGGTACTCCCCGTTTATGATCATTTCATGAGGAAATGTCTTGATGGCTTATAGGTTGCAAGCTAGGGCATCATGCATTATTTATGAGCTCACTATTTGAGCACCGACCAATCAAATAGGGACATGAGGTGCTCAAACAATGAGCTCATAAACAATGCACGATGTCCTAGTTGTAGGTAGTTATCTCTTCTATAATGATGGAGGAGTGAAAGGTAATGATCAATGAGGTTTTTGCTATTAAATCATACATTAATACACTTACTATTTTGAATTTGATCTCGGGCATCATGCAATGTTATTGTTGGCATTGCATGCTTGCTGCTATTGTGCACCATATATTATTTTATACACTGTTTATTTCATTGAGACTGTGAGCTATTGTAGTTGACTATATTCTTTTGGGGTCTGATGTATTGTAGTTGTTTCTTTTTTCTTTGAATCATTGTTTACAATTACTTTTGATGCAATATTTGTGTGAAGAACAAGAACAAAATGGTAACGAGTGTATTTGACAAAGATAAACATGACACATTTTGTTGTGCTGATTGGGTTGGCTTGGTACCATTTACATTGCCTGGCCAAATATTAAACAGTGATCTCATGAACAATATATGATGCCCTAGCTTGCAGCCCACGAGCCATCAAGACATTTCTTCATGAAATCATCATAAATGGGGAGTACCACATAGTGAATATCAACACCAAAATAAATAAAGAGAGATCAAACACTTCACACAATGCCTTGAAGGTAATAGAAATGATGCCCTAGCTCTCAAAGCTCACAGGTCATCAACCATTCCAAATGAAAAGATGTAAACAATGTTAGTATTAAATAGTGAGCTCATGAACAATGTATTATGCCCTAGCTTGCAGCAGCCCATGAGCCACCAAGACATTTCCTCATGAAATGATCATAAATAGGGAGTACCACATAGTGTATTATTTTATTAATGATGTCCCTATTTGATCTAATAGCATCAATATAACAAATAGAGCACCGACCAATAAAATATGGACACAAGGTGCTCAAACAGTGAGCTCATAAAACAATATATTTAGTCTTAATAAAATCTTATAAAGCAACATATATTGTGTCAAGTGTTTGATCTCTCTTTATTTGTTTTGTTGTTGATATTCACTATGTGGTACTCCCCGTTTATGATCATTTCATGAGGAAATATCTTGATGGCTTGCGGGCTGCAAGCTAGGGCATCATGCATTATTTATGAGCTCACTATTTGAGCACCGACCAATCAAATAGGGACATGAGGTGCTCAAATAGTGAGCTCATAAACAATGCATGATGCCCTAGTTGTAGGTAGTTATCTCTTCAATAATGATGGAGGAGTGAAAGGTAATGATCAGTAAGGTTGCTGCTGTTAGATCATACATTAATACACTTATTGTTTTGAATTTGAGCTCGGGAATCATGCAATGTTATTGCTACCATTGCATGCTTGCTGCTGTTAGATCATACATTAATACACTTATTGTTTTGAATTTGAGCTCGGGAATCATGCAATGTTATTGCTACCATTGCATGCTTGCTGCTGTTGTGCACCATATATTGTTTTATACACTATTTATTTCATTGAGACTATGAGCTATTGTAGTTGACTATATTCTTTTGGGGTCTGATCTATTGCAGTTGTTTCTTTTTTCTTTGAATCATTGTTTACAATTACTTCTGATACAATATTTGTGTGAAGAACAAGAACAAAATGGTGAACGAGTGTATTTAACAAAGATAAACATGACACATTTTGTTGGGCTGATTGGGTTGGCCTGGTACCATTTACATGGTCTAGCCAGATATTAAACAGTGAGCTCATGAACAATGTATGATGCCCTAGCTTGCAGCCCATGAGCCATCAAGACATTTCCTCATGAAATGATCATAAACGGGGAGTACCACATAGTGAATATCAACACCAAAACAAATAAAGAGAGATCAAACACTTCACACAATGCCTTGAAGGTAATAGAAATGATGTCGTAGCTCTCAATGCTCATAGGTCATCAACCATTCTAAATGAAAAGATGTAAACAATATCAGTATTAAATAGTGAGCTCATGAACAATGTATCATGCCCTAACTTGCAACAACCCACGAGCCACCAATACATTTCCTCATGAAATGACCATAAACAGGGAGTACCACATAGTGTATTATTTTATTATTGATATCCTTATTTGATCTAATAGCATCAATATAACAAACAGAGCACCGACCAATCAAATAGGGACATGAGGTGCTCAAACAGTGAGCTCATAAAATAATATATTTAGTCTTAATAAAATCTTATAAATCAACATATATTGTGTGAAGTGTTTGATCTTTCTTTATTTGTTTTGTTGTTGATATTCACTATGTGGTCCTCCCCGTTTATGATCATTTCATGAGGAAATATCTTGATGGCTTGCGGGCTGCAAGCTAGGGCATCATGCATTATTTATGAGCTCACTATTTGAGCACCGACCAATCAAATAAGGACATGAGGTACTCAAATAGTGAGCTCATAAACAATGCATGATGCCCTAGTTGTAGGTAGTTATCTCTTCTATAATGATGTAGGAGTGAAAGGTAATGATCAATGAGGTTGCTGCTATTAGATAATACATTAATACACTTACTTCTTTGAATTTGAGCTTGGACATCATGCAATGTTATTGTTATCATTGCATGCTTGCTGCTGTTGTGCACCTTATATTTTTTTATACACTGTTTATTTCATTGAGACTATGAGCTATAAGCAACATATATTGTGTGAAGTATTTGATCTCTCTATTTATTTGTTTTGTTGTTGATATTCACTATGTGGTACTCCCCATTTATGATCAAATAGACAAAGCTCAAATGCCTACCTCAAGTGTCAGTTCCCTCTTCCCACACAGTGTCGGCCTCTTCAGGCACGCCAAACTAGAATGCCCTCTTCGCGCCATGCAAAAGTGCAGTGTCGTGTTTGCGGAAGCTCTTTGAATTCACAAATTAAAAATGACACTTTATTTTTCTTTTTTTTTTGTTTATAACCAAATGGGTGTTGCAATTTATGAGCTCACTATTTGAGCATTGGCCAATCAAATAGGGACATGAGGTGCTCAAAAAGTGAGCTCATAAACAATGCATGATGCCCTAGTTGTAGGTAGTTATCTCTTTTATAATGATGGATGAGTGAAAGGTAATGATCAATGAGGTTGCTGCTATTAGATCATACATTAATACACTTACTTATTTGAATTTGAGCTCGGGCATCATGCAATGTTATTCTTGCCATTACATGCTTGTTGTTGTTGTGCACCATATATTGTTTTATACACATAGAACAATAGATTTGGGACTTAGACTTATGTTCAATCCTTAGTAATGGTTTGGGGAACTAATTACTAGATGAGTGACTATAGTACCCTAGTTTGCATTATTAGATGATCTTGTTTAATTTGTGTTAATTTCATGCAAAGATACATGTAAAAGAAAAGAAATTTTTGCATCTAAAGATTACATGTATATATATATAAAATAACTTGTATATACTATACAAGGAAAATAACTTTCAAAAGAAAATGCAAGAGTACAGACATACATAAGAGGATGAACATAAATAATAAGGGTGCCTGACATTGCCTGAAGTGATGAATTTTTGACCTGAGTATGAATCTAGTGTACTCCTGTGTGATCCTGAACCTGCAAAGAAAAGAGAGACGGGGGTTAGATAAAAAAACATCTAAGAAATGAATGACATCCTATTACTGATCCTCATCTACAATTATGCATGTACATAGTCAAGCCATACACTTTTGAAAGAAAAACCAAGCTCACAGTCTCAATGAAATAAACAGTGTATAAAATAATATATGGTGCACAATAGCAGCAAGCATGCAATGACAATAATAACATTGCATGATGTCCGAGCTCAAATTCAAAATAGTAAGTGTGTTAATGTATGATCTAATAGTATCAACCTCATTGATCATTACCTTTCACTCCTTCATCATTATAGAAGAGATAACTACCTACAACTATATTTCATAATTCTTCCTTTGAAGTATATATATATGGACATGAGGTGCTCAAACAGTGAGCTCATAAATAATGCATGATGCCCTAGCTTGCAGCCCACAAGCCATGAAGACATTTCCTCATGAAATGATCATAAACGGGGACTACCACATAGTGAATATCAACAAAAAAACAAATAAAGAGAGATCAAACACTTCACACAATGCCTTGAAGGTAATAGAAATGATGCCCTAGCTCTCAAAGCTCGCGGGTCATCAAGCATTCCAAATGAAAAGATGTAAACAATGCCAGTATTAAACAGTGAGCTCATGAACAATGTGTGATGCCCTAGCTTGTAGCCCATGAGCCATCAAGATATTTCCTCATGAAATGATCATAAACAAGGTGTACCACATAGTGAATATCAACACCAAAACAAATAAAGAGAGATCAAACACTTCACACAATATATGTTGTTTTATAAGATTTTATTAAGACTAAATATTGTTTTATACACTGTTTATTTCATTGAGACTATGGGCTATTGTAGTTGACTGTATTCTTTTGGGGTCTGATCTATTGTAGTCATTTCTTTTTCTTTGAATCATTGTTTACAATTACTTTTGATGCAATATTTGTGTGAAGAACAAGAACAAAATGGTGAACGAGTGTATTTGACAAAGATAAACATGACACATTTTGTTGGGCTGATTAGGTTGGTTTGGTACCATTTACATGGCTTGGCCAGATATTAAATAGTGAGCTCATGAACAATGTCATCATTAAACAGTGAGCTCATGAATAATGTATGATGCCCTAGCTTGTAGCCCGTGAGCCATCAAGACATTTCCTCATGAAATGATCATAAACGGGGAGTACCACATAGTGAATATCAACACCAAAGCAAATAAAGAGAGATAAAACACTTCACATAATGCCTTGAAGGTAATAGAAATGATGCCCTAGCTCTGAAAGCTCGCAGGTCATCAAGCATTCCAAATAAAAAAATGTAGACAATACTAGTATTATACAGTGAGCTTGTGAACAATGTATCATGCCCTAGCTTGCAGCCCGTGAGCCATCAAGACATTTTCTCATGAAATGAAGTACCACATAGTGAATATCAACACCAAAGCAAATAAAGAGAGATCAAACACTTCACATAATGCCTTGAAGGTAATAGAAATGATGCCCTAGCTCTGAAAGCTCGCAGGTCATCAAGCATTCCAAATAAAAAAATGTAGACAATACCAGTATTATACAGTGAGCTTGTGAACAATGTATCATGCCCTAGCTTGCAGCCCGTGAGCCATCAAGACATTTTCTCATGAAATGATCATAAACGTGGAGTACGCACATAGTGAATATCAATAGAAAAACAAATAAAGAGAGATCAAACACTTCACACAATGCCTTGAAGGTAATAGCAATGATGCCCTAGCTCTCAAAGCTCACAGGTCATCAAGCATTCCAAATGAAAAGATGTAAACAATGCCAGTATTAAACAGTGAGCTCATGAACAATATATCATGCCCTAGCTTGCAGCCTGTGAACCATCAAGACATTTCCTTGTGAAATGATCATAAATGGGGAGTACGCACATAGTGAATATCAATAGCAAATCAAATAAAGAGAGATAAAACACTTCACACAATGCCTTGAAGGTAATAGCAATGATGCCCTAGCTCTCAAAGCTCGTGGGTCATCGAGCATTTCAAATGCTAAGATGTAAACAATGCCACTATTAACAATGCTAAGATGTAAACAATGCCACTGAAATTGATTTAATGAGAAGACAAAGCTTGAATACCTACCTAAAGTGCCAGTGCCCTCTTCTCACACATGGGTGCTGGCCTCTTCATGCACACCAAACTGGAATACCCTCTTCGCATGACTCAAAAGTGTTGTGTCATCTTCACGACAGCTCTTCGAATTCACAAATTACAAATGACACTTTCTTTTCTTTTTTTTGTTTATAACCAAATGGGTGTCGCAATTATGACAATATCATCGCTATTACAACACTGTTGGGGGCACTTGCAAAAAAAAAACACAAATTGTAGTGTCATTGAAAATTGGTGTCAAAATTTGACCCCAAATGTTGTAGTGAGTCATGGTGGAAGAATCCAGCATAGTTCCAAAGTATATGCTGCGCCTAGAAAGGAGTTGTTGTTCTAGAGAATATAAGAAATAAGTCTTGCTATATTTCCATAGAAGTAGTTATTCCGTTATCTGCAGTAATTTTGGGGAGGTTTAGTCAGATTTTTCTATTATATTTTCAATAAGCGTCAGTCCTCTTTATAAAGGGATTTGATCGACTTATTTAGGTAATGAGAAAATATAGAATGATGTATTCAATATAGCAGAAGTTACTCTTTTCTATTCTTCATGAGTTATTCAATTGTTATGTAACCAGTTAAGAAGAATTTAATGGAAGAGTGATTTTGGATTATTTCCCATGTTGGTAGTTAGTAGAAGCCAACCAAGGGGGCCCACTTGGGAGGTGGATTAGATTAAGTTAGAGTAGATTTGTTTCCTGTATTTTCCCTTCTTTCAAGTAGAGTTACTATTTTACTCCTACAACATTACTATTGTGGATGTTCCTGCAGCACTTGTAGAAGATAGACATAGTGAATGTTTTGAGTTGTTAGACAGGCTTAGATTCATTTTACAAGCTTTTTGTCATATTTCATTAAGTAGTCGAGTGTGTTTACCTTTTTGCAAAAATAACATAGATTCCTTTCATGCATTTTATCTTCCTGTAGCATAGGTGTTATGACTCCTAAAGGAACTTAGTGCAAAAACTATGATGTCCCATTTCAAGTCTACATCCCTGGGTTGACAATCTAAATGCATTGCATGATGGGAAAGGTAATCCTTAGTATAGATATGTTATTCCTAAGAGAGACAATGGGATGATTATTCTTACCTATTGTGAGACTGTTCATTTTTGGCGTCGTTGCCAGGGATGATGTCTAACTAGGAACCTTAATGAGTCCTTTATTTTTTAGATTAGTTTCTTGTTTTTTAGTCAAAATAGAGTGGTTGTGAGCTTGCTTCATAAGTCATTAACTTACTTGCATGCATCGAAGAAGGTGAGATGTTAATGGTAGATTTCTTCCAAAAGAACCTGTTAAACTAAAAGAATAATTTGAAGAACTTGAGTTACCATTTCTCGACGTGAGTCCTGAGTTTGATGCATAATCTTCAATAGAAGAAGACACTCATCCAACATTTGACCTTCGTCCTTTTGCAGAAATATTAGACAGTTTCCATAATAATCCTACTCTAGGACCACTTGCTGTCCAAAACCTCCAGTCAACAATACTTTCCAGCCATAATTTCAATATCCAACATCTCCAGTAATGGCAGCTCCCACATTTCCACTTCCTATTCCAAGTTTTATCAACAATCCTAATCTCAAGAACATACCTACTTCAGCACTACCAAATTTCTATGGCCTCATCACAGAGGATCTTGACACCTTTTTATTTGAATTTGACTTACTGTGTCAGATTTTTTACTACAATACTGATAGTCATAAGCTTAAGTTATTTCCAGAAACACTGAAGGAGTCAACTCTCAGATGGTTCATGGGCTTAGGAGAAAATGCAGTAGAAAATTGGGATGGGATGAGATATTTATTTCTAAGGAAGTATAAGGAATACTGCAAAGGAAGTGATTCATAAGGAGATGACATCTTTTGTATGTCACAAACGGAAGATGAGACATTAGAGGACTACATATCATGCTTCTTATTTAACTTACAAAAGAACCCTCAACATGCATTGTGAGAGGATTCATAGAAGCTAATTTTTCTAAGAGGAGTGAATGAAAACTATCTTGAAGCCTTGTACCTCATGGCTGGAGGAGATATATCTCAGTCTTCCTGGGATGACCTTCAGAATATTTGTATGAACTATTCTAGAGCAGCAGTCAAGAAAGGAAGGGGATTTCTCTAAATGGTGGCTAAAGTAAGTGGCTCTAGTATTTCAAAGATGGAGATTTCAAACCTATTGTCAGACTTCAAGAAAGACATCATAAATGATGTCACTATACACCTAGACATGATGACTGCCAATAAGAAGCATGTAGACACAAAGGTGCAACTTAGTCGCAAACCTAGAGAATCAACATCTTCCAATTGAATACTTAAAGATAGAAGGAGAGGACGAGCAAGTATTCTCTATTGCTCAATGTTAGCCATGGGCCATGAGAAAAGGTATGCCTCAAGACCCATTACAAATTTCAAATCCTTATAATATTCAATGGAAAAACTGTAATGTCCAAAGTCCTCCACAGTATAATCAACCCACTTGGAATAATGCTTGGCCAAATAATCAACAGAATCAATGGTATCCTCCACAACAATCCCAATGGCCACAATTTCCAAACCAATGCCAAAAACCACAAGGGAATTAGTAGCCCACTAATCAGTGGACATGACCTCAGCAATGGCCTAATCCAAATCTTGGATATCCACCTTTACCACCTCCAACAAATATACTTGCAATAATGTGACCACCTACAAATAATGGCCCTCAAAATCAAACACAGTTACCTACTCAACCACAACCGAATCCCAACAGTCAACAACCACAATAACAAATGTATGCTACTGATGCTCAGTAGTACCCTACCTATGCACTTAACATAGCTGATATACATTTAATATCAGGTACTACCTTGCCTGCACCTAAACCACCTCTTATCATTGAAGTGCTAGACCTTCCCGCAACATCAGTACCGATTCCATAGAATGCTTTGCCAAATACTATTGCCCCAGAGAATGTTTCCAACTTAGCTAATGCTCATACATCAATTAAACCACCTTTTCCTCAGAGGCTCAGCATGGACAAGCCCATACCAAAAGAAGACCAACCATTTGATATCATTGACCAGCTAAAGAACATGCATGTCCAGATTACCCTATTTCAAGCAATAAAGGATGTTCTTGTTTATGGAAAAGCAATAAAAGAAGGTTGTCTTAAAAATCCTAGAAGAAAGAAAAAGGATCCTACAACAGTTCATGTTATAGGACAATTGGTTGATATCATACTAGGAAAACTGGTAATACCAAAAAATTCAGATCCAGGGAGTCCAGTTGTGAACATCATCATTAATGTTCAGTCTGTAAAAAATGTATTAATAGACTTAGGTGCTGCCATTAATGTAATGACTAAGGATACTATGAATAAACCGAGCATTGAAGGGTTGAGAGCTACTCCAACAATATTGCAACTAGCAAATAGTTCTAATGTCACCCCTGATGGAATGATAGAAGACATAATCGTTGCCTTAGATTCTTGGGAGTACCCTGCTAATTTCATGATTCTATCACCAAAGGTCAATCTTGCTAGTTACCCTATTATCCTAGGACGTCCCTGGTTGGAAACAATTGATGCAAACATAAGTTGTAGATCAGGGATCATGACAATATCAGATGGGCAAGCCACTAAGAAACTAGCATTGTATCCTCCAGCTCAACCACAACCAGATTTAAGTACACCTATATGGCCAGATTTAGGAGATGGAGAAGAAGAACTAAATTATGTGGTTTGGCTCATGATGTTACATAGGCAATCTTTTCTAAAGCTGCAAGAGGAAGATGAAGTCATTTGGAACATTCTTAATAATGACTATGTTGTAATCAAAGATATATCTGAAAGTTCTGTGTTAGAGTTAACTACATATGAAGACAATTTTGAGAATTGTCTATTACCTTCAAAACCCAATATTATTCATTAGTTTCTACCTAGTGAAGTAAACACAAGTCCTGTCACTGAAGTGTCCATGCTTGACCTTACAACTACCGTTGAGCTTGCTAAGGGTCATAATCTCCATGTGAATAATAAGCTTCCTTCACAACAGATGGAGAAACTAACCAAACTATTGCAAACACATGAGAAAGCCTTTGCATGGGACTATGGGGACATGAAGGGATTAAGCCCTACACTACGTACTCATAGGATTTATATAAATGAAGGAAGTCTACCACTCCGTCAACCTCAAAGGAGGATTAATCTAGCATTAAGGGAGATAGTTAAAGCTGAATTACAAAAGTTATTATATGTTGGCTTTATATATCCTATATCTGATAGTAAATGGGTATCACCTTTGGTTATAGTACCCAAGAAGGGGGGTAAATGGATAATCTATGTGGATTACATGGAGTTAAACAAAGCAACAAAGAAAGATCACTTCCTATTACCATTCATTGATCAAGTACTTGACACTTTAGCTGATAAGAAGTATTTTTCCTTTCTTTATGGATATATTGGATACAATCAGATAACTATTGCTCTAGAAGACCAGGAGAAGACTACATTCACATGTCCATGGGGGATATATGCATATTTAGTCCTACCTTTTCGGTTGTGTAATGCACCAGCAACATTCCAGAGGGTTGTAATTAGTATTTTTGCTGACATATCACATGATTGTATGGAGATATATGGATGACTTTACAACATTTGGAGTGACATTTGAAGAGCCTTTGAAGAATTTTGAAAAGGTACTAATCCGATGTAAGGAACATAATCTATCCCTTAATAATGAGAAATGCTTTATGATGATGTAGGAAGGAGTGGTACTTGGGCATTTTATTTCAGCAGCAGGAATTCAAGTGGACCCAGCTAAAGTTGAGGTAATACTCACATTACCTACCCCTACTAAGCAAAAAGATGTAAGATATTTCTTAGGACATGTTGGATACTATAGACGCTTTATTCAAAATTTTAGTCAAATTGCTAGTCCTCTGTACACACTGCTAACAAAGAAGCTGAATTTATATGGACACAAGCATGCGATGAGTCCTTCCTGCAGCTAAAGAAACTTCTAACCACTGCACCAATCCTCAAAGGACTAGATTGGTCTATCCCATTTCATATCCATACAGATGCATCAGATTATGCCATAGGTGTTGTGCTAGGAAAAAAGCATACCAACCTTGAGAATGCAATTTACTATATCATTAAAAGCCTCCATGGCCTTGAATTGAACTACACAGTTAGTGAAAAGAAACTCCTACCTGTAGTTTATGCATTGAACAATTCTGACACTATGTCACAGGCTATCCCATTTTTGTTCACACTGATCACTCAATAATAAAATATCTGATGACAAACCTGTTATAATAGGCAGACTGGCAAGATGGCTTTTACTATTACGAGAATTTGATATAACAATTGTTGATAAGCCAAGGAAGGAAAATGTAGTTGCTGATTGCATGTCTAGACTACAAAATGCTGATGAAGACACCACTCAGGTCAAAGATACATTTCCAGATGAACACTTGCTCCACATAGAAATCAAAAATCCATGGTATGCAGACATAGCCAATTATCTTGTAGCAAATAAGATGCCCCCACATTTTTCTCAGAAGGATAAGAAAAAGCTTGTAGAGAAAAGCTTTCAATTTTCATGGATAGATAACAATCTATTTTACACTGGTCCAGATTAGATCATGATGAGATGTGTGAGAGAAGATGAAATATATGATATAATCCATGCTTGTCATGATGAGCCATGTGGAGGTCACTTTGTAGCTAAGAGAACAACCCTGAAAATATTAACAACAGGATATTATTGGCCAACATTACATAAAGATGCAGCCAATTATACAAAAAAATGTGATAAATGCCAAAGGATGGGTCATCCAAAAAAATCAGATGAGATGCCACTTAATCCACAAGTGGTGATGACACCCTTTGATAAATGGGGTATGGACTTATGAACTACAACTAATTTGGAACACCGAATGAAGAATCTGTAATTTAAGATTACTGAGGAGTTTTTGATTAGATATGCAAGATGATTAAATCAGTAATATGTTGTCATTGATGTCAACTAGCTTGACAGTACTTATCTTGTAAGTTACTATACCGAAACATCTAAAGAAAGGTGAAAGAGATGAAGAATAGAAATATCTACATGAGGAAGATGTATATATCAGATGAGGATAAGAAATACATTGAGTAACTTGTTGATGAGTCTATGACTTGATGAAATTGACTTTGTTATGTTGCATTCATCTATGATGAAGAATAGAGTTGAAATACACAAAGTAGTGTTGTCGGTAAATGAAGCATTCTAGTGTACACTGATGGAGTATAGTGTATACCGAGTGTATTGTTAATTGAGCTTGTGTTCACCGATGCATTTCTTTGTTAACTGAGAAAAATAGAAATGAATTAAATGATCATTTTAGTCGATAAAGTGATGAACTGTAAAGTGTATGAAATTGAGGTAACATATAAGGTTTGTTATGAAGATCGACAGCTAACAAAATTCAAAAAGGATCTAATGGAGAAGATTGAAATGTGTTACTGACACATCAACTGAAGAAGGTTAAAGAAGAAAAATCAATGAATGAGTTTAAGTGGCAAAATCTGATGGAGGAAAAGAAAATGATTTACTCATCTATATAAGAGACATTGGTTTCATTGTTGAAAATTTTCAGAAGAAGAAGATATTGCAGAATTATCACGTGAAGAAGTTTTCATGCATTCTGATCATACTGGTTAATAAGAACTGAGCTGCAAAACAATTACTGAGCTACAGAGGGTAATTACCAATGGACAATAAGTTGATATAATATTGAATCTGAAGTGACATATTGATCAGAAATATTTGAATGAGCTGAACATTGATCTATAAACTACAATTGAAGTTGTTTCAAGGTGGATCATCTACTGTTACATATTTAACCATTGTACACAGTCAAATCTCTTAATCGAGTGGACTAAGAAAGTCTTTTGATGTTGCATTCATAGAGTGAACATTGTTATCCTATCAACCCCTTAGTGACTGCTGGTTGGACGATGACTTCTGGTCTAAAATCCTCTAACAAGGTCACACCTAATAGTGTGTTTGTAAACCTTTAACAAGGTTGGGTCTTCACCGACCTCACTTCAGAAGAGTGAATATTTTGGGTTGTCGGTCCCAAGTGGTTTTTCCCTTCACAGGGTTTCCACGTTAAATCTCTTGTGTTATGTGTTGATTGTGATATTTGCTTGTTATCATACTTTGCATATTACATGTTAGATTTGATCAGTAACTACTATAAGTTTTAGACTGACAATCGGTAAAAACAAAGATAGTGAAAGTATTTTATGTTTACCGAGTAGCTGAAGTTGAAGAATTTTTTTTGGATTATACATTTTGTTTTGGGACACTAGATAACTGATTCACCCCCCTTTCAGTTATTCTAACAATTGGTATTAGAACTTCGATTTCTTAGAACAAAGTTTTAAGGACTCCAGCAAAAAGGTCTCAAGATGTATAAGAGGGAAGTGCCAAAGCTGAACAAAGAGAACTTCATAGTATGGCAAAGCTGGATGAAGTGGCACATATCTGGAATTGGGAATTCTGCACTAGAACTGATGGAAAATGGCTACATTGAGCTGATACCAGGTCCCCTGACACTTGATCAACTAAAGGACAGGCATGAACATAATATTACTATGATGGAACTTGCTACTGCTTGTACTGATGCTGAATTTGAAGAAATTAAGGGATGCACAACTGCCAAAGCCATGTGGAATAAACTATGGAGATGCGAATGTTAAGAGAGCCAAAGCAAAAAGCCTAAGAGGTCAATTTGATGATATGAAGATGAAAGAAGGTGAGAACATTGTGCAATACACAAATAGACTAAAAAAGGTAGTACATGCTATTAGAGCATCTGATGGAGTTATTGAGGATGAAATAGTGATAAGCAAGATTCTCAGAACTTTGCTACCAGTTTATGCAATCAAGATCTCTGTAATTCATGAAACAAGGGCTACATCCAACCTTACTCTTGACACATTAATCGGTAAGCTTACAACCTTTGAATTGAATAACTTTGACAATAGTGTTGTACCATTTGTTGAATCCAATTTCATGTCTTCTTTGAAGATTGGTAAGTCTAGCAGGAATAGTAAGAATAATGATAGTGGTAGTGGTACCGATGAAGAACTTGATGAGCTTGAAGCTCTTATGGCCAGAAGATTACCTAAAGGTAAAGGAAGGTATAGAGGTAAGCTACCTTTAGCATGTTTTAATTGTAAAGAAGTTGGCCACATCGCTGCTAGATGTCCAAATAAGAAAAATGATGATAGATCCAAAGACTAATCCAAAGGAAGCTATGGGAGAAGAGTCAATAGAGGCTACCGACACAACTACAGAGATAACCGAGATAACTATGACAAAGGGAAAAATGTATGTTACATAGCCAAAGAATTTGAATCTAAATCTGACACTGATGATGATGTAGAAGTAGTATTTGTTGCTATGAAAGATGACTCAGAGGAAGAGAAACATGAAGAAATAGCACTGATCTCTAAAGTAAGTAGAAATGATACATGGAACATAGACAGTGGTTGTACACATCATATGATTGGTGATATAGAAAAATTTGATCTACTTGATGAATATGATGGAGGATCTGTAAGGATGGGAAATGATACACCCTGTATGGTGAGAGGTAAAGGTTCACTGATGATTAATGATAGAATAAAATATGAAAATGCATACTGGGTAGATGGACTGAACTATAATATGTTAAGTGTGGCACAGCTAAATAACTCAAGCCACCGACTTGCTTTTGAGAGCAAAAAGGTAAAAATCTATGATGATGGAGGAAGACTTGTTGGAACTAGTATACAATCCAGAGGTAATCTATTTTATCTTGATATTGATCAATCTTCTTGTTTATCAATGAAGGATGAAGATGCATGGTTGTGGCATAAAAGGTTATGCCATGTGAATTTTGATAACGTGACCAAGATTAGTAAGAAGAAAATAGTTAGAGGGTTGCCTAACTTATCAAAACCGGATCATGCTATGTGTCATGAATGTCAGAAAGGTAAGATGACTAAGTCTAGTTTTAAAAGCAAAGACTACTCAACAAAGAAGATACTTGAGTTGGTTCATACTGACCTATGTGGTCCTATGAGAACTCAGAGTTATTATGGTGATAGATACTTTATTATTTTTGTTGATGACTATACTAGACTGATGACATTTATGTTCTTGAAAGAGAAATCTGAAGCATTCAAGATGTTTAAGTGGTATAAGGAAAAGGTAGAAAAAGAGACTGGAAAAGAGTTAAAATGCTTAAGATCTGATAGAAGAGGTGAATTTATCTCTGATGAATTTACTAATTTCTATAATGAGCATGGTATTAAGAGATAGGTCTCTGCACCGAGAACACCTCAGCGGAATGAGATTGCTGAAAGAAGGAACATGTCAATAATTGATTGTGCTAGAACACTGATGATACAAAAGAATGTTTCTCAGGAATATTGGAGAGAAGCTATCAGTACAACTATATATGTGCTTAACTAAGTACAACTAAAGAAGGACACCAACCGGACACCTTATGAGCTATGGTTTGGACACAAACCTACTATAAGTTATTTCAAGATTTTTGGAAGAAAATGTTTTATTTTGAAAGATGAGGAGAAATGGGAAATTTGATTCGAAAGGTGATGAAGGAATATTCTTAGGATATTCTACTAAGAGAAAAGCATACAAATCTCTGAATAAGGTTACAAATAAGATGATTGAAAGTACTAATGTTTGTGTTGATGAGTTTGATGAAAAGAACATAGAGGAAAGAAAGGAACCAAAAGACTATGGTAGATTCACTTACATTGAACTTCTTGACTATCTACCGAAGTCGCAACCTGTGATAACCGGTCAACAGGAAAATAACCCTGAGGAATAGGAAAGGGAAACCGATGAACAAGATGGAGTTACCGAGCAAGCACATGAACCTGAACAGGATGAACAAGAAAGGAGAAACTGAGTACTAGCTAGTTTTGTCAGAAGACATCATCTTGAGACACAAATTATTGGAGACAGACAAGCTGGCATGCAGACAAGAAGAAAAAAAAATCAAGGTACATGTCTAGTTTGTGAATTTGAACCAAAGAATGTGAAAGTTGCATTAGAGAATGAAGAATGGGTTAATGCAATGAAAGAGGAAATAGAAAAAATAGAGAAGAACAAAATGTGGTCCTTATTACCTTGACCTAAAGATAAAAATGTTATCGGTACTAAATGGATATTCAGGAACAAATTGAATGAAAATGGTAAAGTGACAAGAAATAAAGCAAGATTGGTATGCAAGGGATATGCACAGGAAGAAGACATTGACTATGGTGAGACATTTGCACCTGTTGCTAGATTAGAAGGAGTTAGAATGCTACTTGCATATGCTACACACAAGAAATTTAAGGTCTATCAAATGGATGTGAAGTCAGCATTTTTGAATGGTATACTTGAAGAAGAGGTCTATATAGGACAACCTGAAGGATTCATTGATCCAGACAATAGAGACATGGTATGTAGATTACAAAAAGCTTTATATGGTTTGAAGAAAGCACTGAGAGCATGGTATGAAAGGCTGCATACTTACTTGTTAAGTATTGGATTTTTAAGAACTAGTGAAAACAACAATTTGTACATGAAAGGTGATACTGATGACACTATTCCTATTGCTGAAATTTTTGTTGATGATATTATTTTTGGAGGTCAAGATCATGTATGTAAATATTTTGCTGATGACATGAGGAATGAGTTTGAAATGTCTATGTTTAGAGAGATTAAATTCTTTCTTGGATTATAAGTGATTCAACAGAGTGATGGGATATTCATCACACAGTCCAAGTGCATAAAGGAAGTCTTGAAGATATTTGGCATAGAAGATGCTAAACCTATGGGAACACCGATGGATACTAGATGTAAACTAAAAAAGGAAGATGAAACTACAGAGGTAAACTAGACACTTTACCGATCCATGATTGGTAAGCTAATGTATGTAGTTCACAGTAGACCAGATATAGCACATGTTGTGGGAATTGTTGCTAGATTTTCTGCTAATCCTAGAGAATCACACATGATTGCTACTAAAAGGATCTTAAGATACCTGAAAAAGACAAAGGATTATGGTTTATGGTATCTTAAGGAAGGAAAGTTTGAACTGATGGTCTATACCGATGCTGATTGGGCTGGAAATGTGGATGACAGAAAAAGCACCACCAAAGGAGCATTCTTCTTTGGTGAAAGACTTGTAACCTAAACAAGTAAAAATTAGGCTTGTATTTCTCAGTCTACAGCTAAAGTAGAGTATGTTGTTGCTGCTACTAATTTCTCAAACATTGCATATATCAAGCAAGTGTTAGAAGGAATGAATGAGGTAATCACTGACCCAGTAACTATATACTGTGACAGCTCAAATGCTATTAATATTTCAAAGAATCTAGTGATGCACTCTAAGAAAAAGCATATATCAATTAAGTATCACTACTTAAGAGAACAAGTGCAAGAGAAGCAAGTGAAGTTAGAATTTGTTACATCTAAAGAACAACTTGTAGATATCTTTACAAAGCCTCTACCGAAGGACACATTTGAATATTTGAGGACTAGACTTGGGGTTTGTCCCCTGTCTATTGGTCACTAATGTGATCTAGATGTTACATTAGCTTACACCTATCATAAAATCACAAATGTTGATGCAGCATAGTTAACACTTTCAACAATGTTCAAGGTTGTGATTAAGTTTGAAGAACTGAAACAAGATTGGGATATCAGTATACAGAGATACAAAGAATGTATTGGACAACAAAGAGTTATTTGGCTACTACAGAGCTGATTATTTATTTATTTCTTTTTCATTGTTGTCAAAGGGAGAGATAAATAATATGAAAAGGAAAGGGAGAGATATGCACCGATGAGAACTACCTAAGGGAGAGTATGACAAAGCTATATGTTATAATGATGTTTAGTAACATAGTGATTAAACATATTAAGCTAGGGAGAGCTTACACAACATAGCATTTGATCATAGAGTTTTATAATACATGTTTGCTATGTGTATGGTACACTCCATATTACTTGCGTTGCCATCAATGCCAAAGGGAGAGATTGATGAAATACAACTGATTTAGAACACTGAATGAAGAATATGTAATTTAAGATTACTAAGGAGTTGCTGATTCGATATGCAAGATGATTAAATTAGTATTATGTTGTCATTGATGTCAACTAGCTTGATAGTACTTATCTTGTAAGTTACTATATCGACACATCTGAAGAAAGGTGAAAGAGATGAAGAACATGAATATCTACATGAGGAAGATGTATATATCAGATGAGGATAAGGAATACGCTGAGTAACTTGTTGATGAGTCTATGACTTGATGAAATTGAATTTGTTATGTTGCATTCATCTATGATGAAGAATAGAGTTGAAAGACACAAAGCAGTGTTGTCGGTAAATGAAGCATTTCAGTATACATCGACGAAGTGTAGTGTATACTGAGTGTAGTGTTAACTGAGCTTGTGTTCATGGGTGCATTTATTTGTTAACCAAGAAAAAGAGAAAGGAATTAAATGATCAATTTAGCTGATAAAGTGATGAGTTGTAAAGTTTATGAAATCAAGGTAACAGATAAGGTTTGTTAAGAAGATCAACGGCTAACAAAATTCAAAAAGGATCTAATGGAGCAGATTGAAACATGTTACTGACACGTCAGTTGAAGAAGGTTAAAGTGGCAAAATCAATGAATGAGATTAAGCGACAAAATTTGATGGAGGAAAAGAAAATGATTTACTCATCTATATAAGAGACATTGGTTTCATTGTTGAAAATCGTCGGAAGATGAAGATACTGCAGAATTATCGTGTGAAGAAGTTTTCATGCATTCTGATCATACTAGTTAATAAGAACCGAGCTGCAGAATAATTACCAAGCTACAGAGAGTAATTACCGATGGACAGTAAGTTGATATAATATTGAATCTGAAGTGATATATTGATCAGAAAGATTTGAATGGGCTGAACATTGATCTGTAAACTACAATTGAAGTTGTTTCAAGGTGGATCATCTATTGTTACATATTTAACCATTGTACATAGTCAAATCTCTTAACTGAGTGGACTAAGAAAGTCTTTTGATGTTGCATTCATAGAGTGAACATTGTTATCCTGTCAACCCCAGGGTGACTGCTGGTTGGATGATAACTTCTGGTCTAAAATCCTCTAACAAGGTCACACCTAATAGTGTGTTTGTAAAACTTTAACAGGGTTGGGTCTTCACCGACCTCACTTCAAAAAAGTGAATATTTTGGGTTACCCGTCCCAAGTGGTTTTTCCCTTCACAAGGTTTCCACGTTAAATGTCTTGTGTTATGTGTTGATTGTGATATTTGCTTGTTATCATACTTTGCATATTACATGTTATCTTTGATCAGTAACTACTATAAGTTTTAGACTAACAATCGGTAAAAACACAAACAGTGAAAGTATTTTATGTTTACCGAGTAGCTAAAGTTGAAGAATTTGTTTTGGGACATGTTAGTCGATTTTCCTGCCAATGCAAAATCCTATGAAAATGGCCTGTTTCCCTTGTGTTCTGTGAAGTTGCCCACCCTGCCTGCAAGCTTGTTTTAGTGTGCGAAGAAGATCCTCAATGTTTTATGGCTTGCACTCTTGGCCCCATGTTCTTCATTATGTTTCCATGCTCCTGTCTAGATCGCATGTCTTAAATCATAAAAACCAGGGAGATATTTGAGTTTCAAGGTCTGCTGGAAATAGTTGTCTTCATATCAGTTCGTGTCAAAATTGTCAAAGTATAAAAACCCTCGATGTTTTCACATTCCTTTGTTACCTTTGTGTCAATGTGAAAACCCTGGTTGTTTTTGACCTTTCACCTCTTCGCAGCTAGTCTCTGATGCCAACATTCCATATGTGTGCTGCTACGATTATGTGGGGCCTAGTTCTTCATGGTGTTCAGTCGCTTGATCTCTAGTTTCTTAGGTAGTTAAGTATTTCATTCGGTGATTACACAACTGTGTGTTTGCGGGATCTCTTGATTCTGGCGGTTAAGTGCTTTTCATTTCATGACCTGGCATTTTCTTCAGTCGCGTGGTCATCAATTCCTGGCGGTTAGTTCTTTAACCTTCAGTGATCTAGCAAGCAGTTGAGGTTTCTATGGTGGTTTGGTCATTCGGCAAGTTATGGTTTAATTGAATCAACAGTTTTCACATGATCGTAATGAATATTCTTCCCCTTTGCGATCATACAACCATTGTCTGATTTTTTGCTGATGTCACGGTGGGTCCACTGTCAGATTTGTTGCAGGCGTGCGTGTTTTTCATTGGTCAGCAGGTGGTGACATGGGGGTTCTCGGTGGGGCCAGTGTTTTCAGTGTCTAGGCATGTTTAAAGTTTGGCTATGATCTAGGATTGTCACATGGTCGCAAGGAGTATTCTTGCCCTTTGCAACCATGCGACAACTATCTAATGGTGTGGTAAGTAAGGCGGTGGGTCTGAGGTGCCAGTTATGCTGAGGTGCTTGATTTTTATTGGCTACCGAGGTGGTGATGTGGCTATGGACTTTTCATGGGCTTGTTGACCATTGTGTCAAATTTTATGGACCACCTGATTTGTCGGGAAGGATTGAGATTGACGGTCTTGTTTTAATGTTGATTGATTAGCCGTTGCAGCTAAATTTTAAATATTTCCTAGGGGTTTCTTACCGATGTTTTCACAGTGAGCCGTATGTGATAAAATGGGTTTCTCAGAAATGATTTCTCCAGGACAATTGCAGTTGGGAAGATGATGATGAGGATCTGGGCGGTTGTCCTGATCTAATTTTGCTTCCTGGGATGCCATGCCAGTTTGAATGCAAAGGATTGTTGTTTTGGTGTAAGTGGCTAGGGTTTGGTATGTTAGTGACCTCTGTGTACATGCAAAGTCTTTCTAGTTGGTCCTGGCATTGAATTTTGTTTCTCCTGCAACAAGAAGGTAATAACTTGTGATCGTAGTTAGCCTATGGTGATGAAACCAATAAAATTGTACATCAGATTCTATCTGATTCTTCCCAAGTTTCTTGGCCTCTCTGCATTCTTTCATTTCTTGTTGTATTGGGTGGTTGTAGACCTAAATTTTGTGCTCTAAATCATCTGTAGCTTGTTGCAATCCTTGTTCCTATAAAAGGATTTTCTGGATCATTTAGAAGGGTTCCAGTTTTGGCAATCCTAAGGGGTTCCAATCCTTTGGTTCCCATGGTTCCACTTTCTCTTCTGAGAGATGGTTCCATGAATGGTTTCTTCATGTAAATATTTTCATGATGGTTGTATCAGCATTAGGGAAAAACCTTATGTATCTTTTGCATATTGTTTATGGCACTTCTAAATCTATTTGTAATACAAGGATTTGAGTCCACATAATTAATATAGTTTCTCATTCTTGGATCTCTCCTTTAGTTGTCCTTGATGAATTCTAATTTTTCCAACTCATTGCATTAGGTTACTGGTGTATATGTTTTATCTCTTAGCCTTGATCTAGGATCAGGTTAAAAGTCTCTGAGTGGAGAATAGATTCATTTGGTTCAGTCAAGAAGGATATTTGTAAGTAGTGTAAGAGATGATTAACTATGTTTATGGCTTGGATTCTCGGATGAATCTAGTAGTTCTCCTTGTGTTCCATGTTCATTTCAGGTATGATGCCTAATGGATAAGGTACTGATCTTAAGCTAGTATCCCTATGGTGATGCAAAGTGTTGCATGGTTGTTTACATTCTGCAAGAAATCCAATTATATTTAATATTTCCAATCCTGCAATCCCTCAAAAGTCTTGAGGTCAAAAGGCCATTTTGTTCCACCATAGCAATGGAGAGTCAATGAATGTTTGGTTACCATTTAGTACTTTCTTGCTATCATTTGATTTGTTCAATCTAGTTTAAAGTCCCAAAATGCCATAAGTTACTGGATTAGGTACACCCGCCTTGGTTTTGCAGAGCCAAAAGTGAAGAGGGCAGTCTTGTCCCTATAGTTGGTCTAGTTATCTACTGATATCTCCATATTTGGAACTAACCCCTCCTTAAAATCAGTCTTAGGTATATTGGTGTCTCATGGAGTGTAAAATCCTATCCAGGAACCAACAGGACACTAGATAACTGATTCACCCCACTCTTAGTTATTCTAACATGGACTTCATAGGACCAATTGATCCTCCATCAAATGGAAAATATTATATCCTCATATGCATAGATTATATGACAAAATGGGTGGAAGTGAAAGCAATGCAGAATGCCAGAGATGAAAAAGTAGCTAAATTCTTGTATGAAGACATTTTTACCCGTTATGGAGTCCCAAGAGAATTAGTCACAAACTAGGGAAGCATAGTTAAATTCAAATCTGATCACTAAGCTAGTGAAGGAGTATAGCATAAGACATCAGAAGTCTAGTCCTTATCATCAATAGGAGAATAGACAGGCAGAGGTGACAAATAGAGAAATAGAGGCCATATTAACAAAAATAGTGCAATTGCATTGCAGAGATTGGAGCAACTGGTTAACTGAAGCAGTATGGGCCTATCATATAATATGGAAGACCACAATAGGATTCACACCATTTGAATTGGTGTATGGAAAGGCAACAATGTTGCCCATAGAATTTGAACACAAAACATTGTGCATAGCTCTGGAGTTGAACATCAATCTTCCTGCAACACAAACAAAGTGCCTTCTCCACCTCAAATCATTGGATGAAATGTGAAAGTAAGCATTGGAAGGGATAGAGCTAATCTAGAACCAAAGAATGAGGTGGCATGATTCACATATCAAAATAATCACTTTCAAGTAGGTGATTGCGCTCTATTGTATGATTCTTGATTTAAGGAGATCCTAGGAAAGCTACAAACTAGATGGTTGGGACCATATGAAATTCAATATGTCTTTGATAATGGAGTAGTCCAACTGACCACACTTGATCCAGTCCAATTTAAGTTTCTTGTCAATGGACACCACCTGTGCCTATATCACAAGCCTCAAACCAAGGAAGAATTCTTGAAGCAGTTTAGCATGCAAAGTTTAATAGCCCCTCAAGTAATAGTTCCTACAACAGAAGGTGAAAGCCTTCCTCCTGCAACCTCACCATAACATGCCTTCAAAAACTCCCATAATAAAAATTCATTTCAAATGAGGTATATTTCTTCATTCACTTTTCTCTCTTCTTCTTACCAACTCATCTCATTCCTCTATCTACCACCCACTCAAACTCCATGCCACCCACAATTTCTATTTTAATACTTTCAATAAAACACCATGTCAACACTTTCATGCAGCCACCAGACTTGACACTCTCATTAGCTCACATTTGTGTGTATGGTAAAAAATTTCCAGGTACAACTTTTTAACTCTTATCTCACTTTTAGCACATAGGTTTGAATAATTATATATAGTACTGCATTACATGTATGAGATATGTGTTAAGCCAATGTCCCATTCTCATGCCAAATTTATCAAGTGAGGACACTTGTCAAAAAATTTTACGGGGTAGGGGAAGTGTAATAACTTCCAAGTGTTATTCCTAAGTCACCCTAGTCACATCCTCATCACATCAATGTTGTACTTAGGCTGCATTCTATTAATTCTTTTAATCCTACACATTTGTCATACTTTCAAATTTTGATTTTCTAAGCTTGACATGACTTGAGGACCATAATTAAATTATGAGATAACTCCCACTTAAGACTCTAATGTCCTATGTAATCAATGCCATTATTATTGTTCATGTCAAGCATAATGGAGGTAATGTAAGAAAAAATTGACATTCTCAAGAATAGCAGTTGGGATTTCAAGAAGAAGGTATTTGCAGAGTGTAAGAAAATTGAAGATTAGCAGTGAATTGGTGATGCAGGAGCATCCTAGGATTCTTGACAATCCTGTATCAATTAAAAATATGTTTTTCTTTGAAGTCAGATTTATAGTTTTGATCTTGTTGGTGGAGTACTTGCTCGGTTTGGGAGACTGGTTACTCAGTTTTTGTGGTTACCAGGGTGCTCGATCTCTGAAGAACACTCAGTAACTGAATGCATTAGTTGCTTTTGGTGCTCAGTGATAATTGTGTTGCTTAGTTATGCTTAGAATGGTCAGTTCTCTAGCACTCAGTTATTTCTCAAGTGTTCGGTGTTCTTGCTGACTGACGTGGTTATTTGGATGAATCGGCTTGGCCGACTGGTGCATTTAATTTGGGTCACGCTCCTCGAGTTATGGATTGATCATTGGACATGTGGGGACCTAGATATGGCATGTTGCATTCTTCTATGTGGATCTGATGACCGTTTGGGGCCATCTTGGAGAATTTATTTATTGTAAGGCTATTTGAGAGTCGATTGATGTTTTGTATTTAATATTTGTATATCCCTATAGAGCTGACTTGTGGCTAGGATTTAGTATTTAAGTAGATGCTTGGGTATATTTTTAGGGGCAGAGAGAGTTGGTGGTTAGATTTGGTAGCTTGCAAGCTTTGGCATAGGAATATTTCTTGGAAATTGGGAGTACACGTTTAGATCTTTCCTGGGGTCCTACTAGCATCTTGTCTTGTTGCAGATCTGGGCTAGTTGAGTACTCATGTTGTGAAAAGACTTGGATCCTGTGAGATCTTGTAGATGGTTACTTGCTTTGTAATTGGATGTAACTGGGAAGGCCTTACAGTCTGACACATTGCATGTAATCAATGAATTGATGAATAAAGATCCCAGTTTCATATTAGATCTAGTGTTATTGTTGTTGAATTTCATTGTGTTGTGGTTTGGCTGCAAGGTCAGACAGTCCTTAATTGGATCATATATCCTTGACTATGTCAGGTGGTATCAGAGCCAAGTTTGTTCCTCTTGGAGCTGAGTTGATCTTGTATGTTTGCATCTGGATCTTGATTTGAAGATGCCTCCGAGGAGAACTCATGAGATCTCAAAGGAGGAAGCTACTAGAGAGTTCAGTCTTGATGATTTTAGGGCTTTGCAGAAATAAGTGCAAGATCTACAAGAAGAATTGAGAAAGAAGAAGACTACACTGAAGGAAGGCAGTGATGATGGAATCTAAGGAAGAAGATCATTTTGAAGAAGCTGTCGAAGAAGCTAGAGATCTTGAAGAGAATAAAATCCTAAAAGCTATCTCTAAAATTGGGAAAAGAACTAAGATTGAAGTTTCTACATTTGCTGGAAGCCTTAGGCCAGAAGAGTTGATTGATTGGATTAATGAGATGGATGAATACTTTGAGTATGATGAAATAGAAGATCCTGATAGGGTTAGATTTGCAAAGACTAAGTTGAAGGGTCATGCAAATATTTGGTGGAGAGAAGTACAATTGGAAAGAATTAGGAGAGGAAAGGAAAAGATCATTCAATGGAACTGAATGATTGACAAGTTGAAGAAGCAATTCATTCTAGTGGATTATGAATTGGACATGTTTAAGAAGATGCAAGCCTTGAAGCAGACTAACAAATTGGTGCAGGAGTATACTGAGGAGTTTTATAGAATCCTGATTAGGACTAGTCATTCTGAAGCTGATAAAGAGAAGGTTGCTAGGTATGTCTATGGTTTGAGACCTAGTATTCAAGAAGAGTTACTTACTATACGGATGACAACAATAGGAGATTCTTATCAGATGGCATTAAAGATTGAAGAGAAGCTAAATAAGAAGTTTGAAAGAAGATAGAATAATAGGAACCGAGGTAGTAAGACTGGTGAGACAGTTGCTGAAAGTAATGTGGTGGAGAATCCTAAGAATACTGATGTGGGATTTGGCAGTGATCATGTCATTAAGAATTTCAATAATGGATAGAGAGGAAGGTGGAAGAATGAGTTCACCGGTACATGTTATCAGTGTGGTGAAGTAGGTCATAGAAGTTTTTAATGTCCTAAGAAAAGAGTTTCACTGACTGTTGAAGAAGATATTATGAATTTTCTAGAGAAGGGTAAATTTCTGATCAGTAGGAGATTGGCTACATGTTTCTAGGAACCAGTACAAAGGAGAAATTTGTTCAGAACCAGATGTAAGTGCAAGGATAAGGTATGTAATGTCATAGTTGATGGTGGTAGTTTTGAGAACTTTGTTTCAGAAGAGATGGTTAGTAAGTTGAATTTGGAAAGAAAGAAACATCCTAATCCTTATCAGATTAGTTGGATACAAGATGTGTCTAAGGTTAGGATTGAGGAAAAATACTTGGTCAATTTTTAGATTGGATCTTATCATGATGAGATATTGTGTGATATATTACCTATGGATGCTTGTCATCTATTGCTCGATAGGCCTTGGAAATTTGATAGAAATGTTTTGTTTGATGGTCGTGATAACACCTATGTGGTTAGGCATGAAGGATCTAAACATAAGTTGTTACCTTTGCAGGAGACAGGGGCTAAGGGATGTGGAGTTATCAGGTGTTGTCCTTATGAAAAAACTTAGGAGCAAAGGATGGATGAACCTATTCCTACAAAGCTTGGTTTGAAAGAGAAGGAGAATGATATATCTGAGGAGTTTGTTGAGATTAAGAGGCAGATGGTCTTTCTAATAGAGATAGTATAGAAGATTATGAAATTTGTGACATAGAGAGATGTGGATGATGTCGATTCGATTGAAGAGTCTAGAGAGGATGGTGTTTACTAAGGTACTAAGGTAGTCGGTAGTAAATGGAATGGTCAAAGTCAATTGTTATCAGTTGTAGACATAAAAGATAAGAGAAGTGGGAAGCAGGAGAACATGCTGCAGGGGGAAATAAATGAAGTGAAGACAACTTGGCATGAAGGACAAGAGGAGATATGGGTTAAAAACATATATGGCATACCTATTCTGATTCCCTCAAGGAGTTCCTGATTTCCTTATGAGAAAATCTTTCTTACCTGAGGTGTCTGATGCAGGAGCATCCTAGGATTCTAGGCAATCCTGTATCAATCAAAAATGTGTTTGTCTTTGAAGTCAGATTAGTAGTTTTGATCTTGTTGGTGGAGTACTTGCTTATTTTTGGATATTGTTTACTTGGTTTCTATAGTTACCGGGGTGCTCGGTCTTTGAAGAATGCTCGGTAACTCAAGGCATCAGTTTCTTCTCACACTCAATGTTCTTGCTAACTAACATGGTTATTTGGATGAATCAGCTTGGCTAACTGGTGCATTTAATTTGAATTGCACTCCTTGAGTTATGGATTGACTGTTGGATGTGTGGGGACCTAAATCTAGCATGTTGCATTCTTCTATATAGATCTGATGACTATTTGGGGCCATCTTGGAGAATTTATTTATTGTAAGGCTATTTGAGAGCCGACTGATGTTTTGTATTTAATATTTGTATATCCCTGTAGAGATGACTTGTGGCTGGGATTTAGTATTTAAATAGATGCTTTGGTAGTTGTTTAGGGGCAGAGAGAGTTGGTGGTTGGAGTTGGCAGCTTGTGAGCTTAGGCACATGAAGATTGCTTGGAAGTTGGGAGTACAAGTTTAGATCTTTCCTAGGGTCCTACCAACATCCTCTCTTATTGCAGATTTGGGCTAGTTGAGTACTGATGTTGTGAAAAGACTTGGATCCTATGAGATCTAGTAGATTGTTACTTGCTTTGTAATTGGCCGTAACCAGGAAGGCCTTACGGCCTAGCACATTGCATGTAATCAGTGAATTGATGAATAAAGATCCCAGTTTCATATCAAATCTGGTGTTATTGTTGTTGAATTATGCTATGTTGTGGTTTGGCTGCAAGGTCAGACAATCCTTAATTAGATCCTATATCCTTGACTGTGTTAATTGGAGAGCAGCAAAATTGAAGACTGGGCATTATTAAGATGGGGGGACAATTACAGAGACATGAACTAGTCATTCATGGTATTTTACTAATGGATGTTGAAGCAGTTTGTAGATTTAATGCATGCAGATGGCTAGGGTATTTCCTTCATTTGACGGAATTCAATGAGGAGGTTGCAGCATAATTTATAGGCACTTTTGAAGGGGGACAAGCAACTATGTGGGGTTTAATAGTTGTTGCTACTGAGGAAAGAATTGCAGAAGTCACCAGATTACTAGTCGTTGGAGAGAACTATCCTAACGAGCATGATACTAGGTCATCTCAAGCTCAATTCTCCCGACCGAGTGATCCTCCGATTGAAATCACTAAGAAGGGATGCAAGAGGTTATCTCTTCCACCATCATTTCTAGAATTGGCTAACCACATTATCATGTATTTAACTTGTGAAGGAAGATTCTCAAACTTGCATGCCCACCGTTTCAAATTGCTTAGCTATTTAAGGCATAATATTCAGGTCAATGTTCCTAATTTTCTCTATAATATGTTAAGCATTAGTGCTGAAGAAACACAAAAGGGTAATGAAAATTCCATAAGCCACCATGCCCTAATAAAGCTTTTGGTTGAAAAATCCCTTAGGGATGTCTCTCCCATGTCTTGGGTAGAATTTATTCAGTTTAAAACCTTCCAGCCCCAAGTTAACCATGTTGCTCAACCTCTATTGAATGAAGTAGAGTCTTCTAGGCCTAGTGAAGAAACAACTGAAAAAGGAAAAGAACCAAAATTGTCCAAAAAAAAAGTTTGTTGATGGTAAACAAAAAGTTGAAAAAGAAAAAGGAAAAGAAACAAAAAGTTGAAAAAGAAATCCCTAACCTAGAAGGTGAAATTCAAAACCTTGCAGTCCAAATAAATAAAAGAAAAAGGTTGAGTCATGCAACATCCATTCCTACAGCATCTACTCCTGCCACACAAAAGCCAAAAAGATCCCACCAAGATAAAATTATAGTAGTTGAAGAGGCAACTATGCGTAGAAGCCCTCACATGCGAGGACAAGTGTCTTCACCTTCCCTTGGTAATCCAAATGTTCCAACACCACAACCTACTTTAGAACCATCTGTTGAATATATTCCTAATGACTCCCCTTTGCGGGTGGAACCTCAAAATATAAAAGAATCTCAAACTGTGCAAGCACCTGATAGTAGCATTCCATAGGATGATCAAGGAATGCCTAAGCAAAGCCCAAATGTAGTACAAGACAACATTCCTACGAATGATCAACCTACTCCTCCGTAGCACCTTGTATATTCCAATGTCTCCATTATACCCTACAGATCCACATGGTTCACTGAGTATTTTCAGCAAGCTGCCAAAGAAAAGAAAAAGAAAGCTATGTTGCAAGAATTTCCCTCACAAACAATTCAGTCTATACTCTTTAACCTATACAATCATTTTGTTTTTCAAAAGACCTGGTGGAGACAGGAAAGAGATCAAATGCAGAAAGAGATATTTGATAAGGATGAGAAAATTGAATCTCTTAGGGAGCAGCAAAAGAAACAAAAACAACAAATGGACAAGGCCCTAAAACTATCCGATCAGGTCATAGCTTGTAGACCACCACCCAAGGTATATTCTATTTGTTCAAAAGAACAATTTCTTTTGTTTCAACTTATGATGACCATGAAGAATATTGATTGTGAGTTCAAGTCAGCCCAAGATTTTTATGGAATATATCAAACTCTTCCCCATGGTAGTAGAATTTATTATGTGAGTTATATTTGCACAAATTTATCATCCCACATAAAACAAAGTGGAATCCTCTGCTCTATATAGGGGATATTCACTTAAGGGCTCAGATGTCATGGATGCATAATGAAACAAACTATGACAGACAGTTGAACAATTACAGGGATTTAGAAAAATTTGAACCCTTACTATTAAGGGTTGAGTCACATAAGCCCGATGTCCTTTTGAAGGATTGGCTCAATTTGACATATGGGAAACAGAAGCCTCAAATTAGGGAGAAAGTCTTTGCATTGAGAGATAAGGTCTATAGAGACTATTAGACATTGCCCAATTTTACAGCCCAAAGATGTCTTAGAGGGGTAAGAAGCTGGTGGAATAGATTTCCAAAAGCTTTTAGGAAAGTAGAGCCACACAACCCAATTAACTTCGAAGCAGTTGTGCATAGAGTGAATAAATATATGTAGTTGGAATGACAGGTCAAAAGGGAATTATGGATGCCTTTATCCTTCCAACCACCTACACTCCTCTAGCTCCTATACAACACCAATGCTGATAGATTGGATCAGTTGGTTGAGGAGCACCGAGGAGATTACCTAGAAAGAACAAGAGGATTTTACTACACTTTCAGGAGTGGAAAGAAGGGGAAGATGACTATCAGTGATTTCAGGACCATAGCTAGGAAATACAATGCTTGAGGACAAGTATTCTATTAGTATGGGGCATATGATGAGACAAATTAATGTCTCAATTTTGTCATAATCTTCATACTTTGCTGACACTCTTTATGCTCTGATAAATATTTCTAAAACACTTATGACTTATACCTATGTGAACTTATGCTAAGTAAAACTAAAGCCACAAAGCATATGGGTAGCTTGAATGACATGTTTTGCTGACTATTATAAATATAATTTAGTACTTCATATAGTTATTTTAAGTTGTGTTCTAACATTTGAGTAGGGGTTGAAATGTTGACTTGCATATGTGTACTGAATGTTACTAACCTTTTAGGTAAACAAGGAGTAGTTTGAAGAGTGGTGCAACCGCATTAAAGAAGGAGTGTTAGAAGACCAGTCATGGTGAAAGAATCTAGCATGGTTTCGAGGGATATGCCATGCCTAGAAAGGAGCTGCTATTCCAAAGAATAAAGGAAATAAGTCTTGCTATATTTCCTCATAAGTTGTTATTCTATTATCTGCATTAATTGTAATATGTCATGGTTGTTTTACTACCTCCTTAGTTGGTGAGGTTTAGTCAAACTTTTCTGTTATGTTTTCAATAAGCGTCAGTCCTCTTTATAAAGGGATTTGATAGACTTAGTTAGGTAATGAGAAAATATAGAATGATGTATTCAATATAGCAAAAGTTACTCTTTTCTATTCTTCATGAGTTATTCAATTGTTATGTAACTAGTTAAGAAGAATTTAATGGAAGAGTGATTTTGGATTATTTCCTGTGTTGGTAGTTAGTAGAAGCCAACCAAGGGGGCCCACTTGGGAGGTGGATTAGATTAAGTTAGAGTAGATTTGTTTCTTGCATTTTCCCTTCTTTCAAGTAGAGTTACTATTTTACTCCTGCAACATTACTATTGTGGATGTTCTTGCAGCACTTGTAGAAGATAGGCATAGTGAATGTTTTGAGTTGTTAGATAGGCTTAGATTCATTTTACAAGCTTTATGTCATATTTCATTAAGTAGTTGAGTTTTTTTACCTTCATGCAGCAATGGCATAGATTCCTTTCATGTATTTTATCTTCCTGCAGCATAGGTGTTATGACTCCTAAAGGAACTTAGTGCACAAATTGTGTTGTCCCATTTCAAGTCTACGTCCCTGGGTTGACAATCTAGATGCATTTCATGATGGGAAAGGTAATCCTTAGTATAGATATTTTATTCCTAAGAGAGACAATTGCATGATTATCCTTACCTATTGTGAGACTGTTCACACACTTTCCAAGATGAGTGAAATCTCCTTTTGACTTTTAATCTCTTCCACACATCTTTTTGCCTCTTAACCATGTCTATTGATTTTTCCTCTTGAGAATCTTGAGCACATGGATCAACCAAGATTTAATCTTGAGCATTGCTCATTATTTTTTGCCTCTTAATCTTGACCATCAATTCATTTCTAAATCCTTTATAA
The DNA here is from genome assembly GCA_027943335.1 of Chamaecyparis obtusa. Classification (NCBI taxonomy): domain Eukaryota; kingdom Viridiplantae; phylum Streptophyta; class Pinopsida; order Cupressales; family Cupressaceae; genus Chamaecyparis; species Chamaecyparis obtusa. Next base: position 406,456 of record BSBK01002026.1, read on the forward strand.
GGATCCCTCTCCTTCTCATTTGAGGCATGGAGATTTTGTTGATGGAGATTTTGTAGATCTAGATTTTAGGATCAAGATTTTATGCTATTGTTATGCTGCAGGTTTGGAAAGAAATTTTGGAGGAGAATTTGAGCACTTGAGCTTGAACATTGCAACTTCTCTTTTCTTGTCTTCTTCTCTCATGCCTCCATGGAAATCTATTTAGATTACTCTTCCACTTGCATGTTAGATTAGATTCATATTTTATTTCATACAATAATCTTGCATGCATATTTCCTTTCATAGATTAGTTTTCTTTCATGCATTTTTATCATATAGAATAGCTTCCATTTTCATTTGCAAGCATATTTGATGATCATGGAGACTAGCACTCTTTCTTTTCCGCTTTGAATCTCTCATTTTAAGGTGTACTTGCATGGGCACAAACTAGGTCTAAACTGAGGGCCTCCATTATAAACCCTTGCACTCCATGAATAGAGAGCTATGAGTCATCATTTGAGACCTCATTCTTGAGCAATCTTGGATATAATGACTCATAGAAGTGTGTCAACATTTTAGCACACATTTTTTGGTTCCCACCATGGGGAAACCCACCTTTACATGCTGGTTTTGGTTATTTTTGGAGCTAACCTCCTTCTGCAGATTTGTTTGGAGACTAAAACCCTATATTTTCAAAGATTTGATCATATCTCCCAAATGGCTTGGATTTTTAGTCTAAAATTATTTTTGTAGGTTGGTGACATATCAAAGAAGCTTTAGTAAAAAATTCAGAATTTTTTGAGGTATTGTCAATTTTTTATATTTTTTTCTTTATTTTTCATAAAAAAATTAATTTTAGCACAAATTAGAATATTTTTCAGAAATGTTTACATTTTCATAAATTTCTTTAAATTATATAGGGGGTCCATTCTCTATGTTTTAAATTTGGATGCAATATCTTAGCTCAAATAGTCGATTTACAAAAACTAGTATGTTTTGGTAAAATGGGTCTCTAGGGCACAAATGAAGAGATTTTTTTGAAATTTTTACATTTTTGGAAAGCTCTCTATTTTTTAGCAGGGGTTTTTTTTGTATTTCTATTTTGGTGGCTGAAATCATATAAAAAAAAATCAGATCTTGTTGACTAGGTCAAATGCAAAAAAAATAAAATTTGTGATGAGTATGCACTTATTTTTCACATGGTTCAATGCATGATATGAGTTGTCATTTGGATTATTTGCTGGTTATTATTGCTCCTAACAATTGATTTTCAGATCTAACCCTAGGTTTTTCATAAGTTGAATATACGTTGCATATCTTGTTTGCTTGTTTTCTTGTCTTGCTTGTTGGATAGTTTGTGGCTTGCTTGCACAGAAAAGCTCAACAAAAATAAAAATAAGATAAAATCTACTAAGCGTGTTTCTTTGGACTTAAGGTATTGTTATACACTGAGTTTTGCGCCTTTGTTTCAAGCTCTCTTAGTCTTGATAACCCAATATAACATGGGAATCATCTCAAGGTTGTGGGACCTTTGCTAACTGAGATGAAACCTCTAGGTTCTAGGCTGGTTCCTCTTGGATTATCACCCTGATTTGCTTCTTAACAGGAAATTAAAATTTGAGGGGAAAGGGTTAGAAGGAATGCTTGGAAAGGAAAAAGACTGAAAGCAAATCTACCTACTAGGTGATGCACCAAAATTAGGGTTTGGATCTCAATATAGAGGAATGAGATCAATGGAGGAATCAGGTCTAATAAGTCACAGCTCACTAGATAGGCTTGCATAAGTATTTCATAGGTGGGCCTGAACAGAAGACTCAACCTATGACCTGTAAACAAACATCCTCCTCTGCAACTAGGTGTAGGAATGAGACAAGACTGCTAGGGGCTGTAGCATACCCACAAAACATCTAAATCAGATCAGACATAGTAACACACAAAATCACAGAAAGTGAGAGGGACCAAGAACCCCAATTTCCATTGAAAACATGCATAAACCTTAATCCAATAAGAGACAAACTCAGACAAGGAAGCACAGGGACATGAAAAATTGTCACAAAAATACTTCTGCAATGTTTGAATTCATCAATGGGAATTACAGAATGTGGGAAACTAGGGGGGCAGGAAGAAATGTCACGGATAGCTTCCCAAGAAAGAGTCTTTCTTTTTTACAAAATGTGAATTCTAAGCACTAAAGGCTCCAAAAAACAATATATACATCCCTCACTACATGTAGGCAGGAGTCAAAAATTAACCAGGGTTACAAATTTTACAATTTAATAATAAACCCTAGGTCGAACAAGTTTGATCATAAATACTTTTCAAAAATATCTCAACAGATCAGATATATCTTTCCTTGCATGTCCATTCCTATACTGAAATTTCCTATAGACACAACAACCTGGACTTATCCTCTTCCTGCACAAAAACTAGCCATGAATGCAAACCGATACCTTCAGAGAATAAGATATGATCCTTGACAGCCGGCCAGACCTCTTCATCATTTCTCCTTAACTATGCATGTCCTCAGAAGTCAATTCTGAGCTACCCCACCACTTCACAACATCCTCTCCAGAATAAAACCAGCCAAAAGTCACACTGCTTGAATTTGAACATTGGTCACATGATTGCATGAGCCCAAAAGGCTTCATGCGATCATGCGACAAGCCTCTTAGAATCTCTCTCCACTACCACATAAGACATCTGCGCTCAACAACTTTTCTACATGTCAACCATGTGGACTAACTGAAACCCAACCACACGTCGGTCAGACCCACAACAATACCGCTTGGGAGCATCAGAAGGATCTCATGGCAATCACATGATTGCATAGGATCGGAAGATCCCATGTGAACATGCAACCACCGTAGATCTTGAATCTATGAGGCCACATGCAAACTTCACCGACCACTAAGAAATGGACATGTCACCACCAGAGGACCCACTAGCAACTGAGAAATGAACACCATAACACATCAGACCCACAACCCACTAAGATCACATTAGGCGATTGTTGCATGATCTCATGGAATTGGAAGATTCCATGAGATTATGGGACAACCATCAGATCTTCACCGCACTGGCACCGTAAGCTTCGGGCCCACCAGCAAATGTTCATCACCAGCCGGCCAATGAAACAAGAACACATCACCAAACTACAGGCCCTTATCAGCGTGGCTAACATTTTGTCGCATGTTCGCATAGCCTAAAAAGGGGCTATGCAATCATGTGACAGATGACTAGAGTTCTTCAACAGGACCGTCAACGGTTAGTCACATGGTCACATAAGGGGAAAAGGACTTATGCGATCATGCGACAACCCGCATAACAGCTTGCCGAAAACCAATTGGGTCCACTTGTCGAAGTTGCGCACTTATGAAATGAATGCCGCCAGAGGAAGAAGTGCAAAGCGCAGGAGTCAAAAACACACTGAGCTTTCAGAGTGAAGGTCGAAAACACACTGAGCTTTCAGACCAAAATGTAGAAAACACAAAGGGTTTTTGACACTTTGAACAATTTTCTAGAACTCTGCGACACCAATATTTCCTGCAACCTCAATTTCTTGAGAATCTCTGAGGGCTTTGTGATTTAGCACGTGTGATCTGAACTGGGGTTTGACAATACATCAAAGAACATGGGGCCAAGAGTGTAAATCATAAAAATTAGTGGATCTATTTCGCAAGTGAAAACAAGCTGCAGCAGGGAGGGATAAAAACAGAGACTTGGAAACTTGGCCAAATTTGCAAAATGGAAATTTTGGGCAACGGGTATTTTTTTACATCTCTATAACATTTGGATTTTGGAAATAAAAATGAACCTCTCATGTGTTTGACTTGAGTGTTTCTTGCTTTCATAGATCACATTTCAATTTTTTCTCTAAAGGAAAGAATGAATCTAGATTTTCTTTCTTGCATATATGTTTCACATAGTAATTAGGTGATGAAGGGTGCTCCCCTTAATACCACAAACACATAACAGAAACAGAGAAACAACAACAATATGCAAGAATAGAAAATTGGCTTCTTATTATCTCCATAAATGTGGAATTACAAACTTTCAGAATTATAATATGCAAAGCCTCATGGGCATTCCCTTACAATATTCTGTAGGACAAAGCCTCGAATCAATACCCAGATCTACTACCCAGAACTACCTAAGACAACACTACAGGCCTTCTTTATATAGGCAATTTCTACCACCCGAGAAGGTTCCAAAAATTTAGCCCAAAGGGCTGACCAAACTTAGAATTAATTTATTTTACAATTTATTACATCAAAGTCGGCTCAAAATAACTTTTGAAACCCAAACAAAAATTTTGAAGGAAAATCATTTTCTACCATTTCAGGTGACCCAACTTCCAAAGACCATAAGTCATCAGCAGTTGACCTAATGGACTATTATAACCCCATTTTGGAAAGGCCACAAAACACTCTACAGGCTTAATTGGCACAAGCACCTGTCACCCAAATTTTTGACCTCATCTGAAGCCTCTAAAGCCTTCAAAACTGAGTTCAAAGTTTCTGTACCCTGCTGCCAATACCGAAAATCTTCAATATCTTCAAAACTAGACCTGATCTAGCCATGAAACTTTACTAGTAGGCTGATACGACTCAGATGAACCTCCACATGTGAAATCAGAACATTCTGAGATCATATGGCCAACTTACTAAAAATAGCAAGTTTCCATAAATAGCAGCTCTACACAAGATAGCCCTTATTGAATACAAAAACAAAAATATTTTTGGGTGATGCAAGATTGCTCCTACACCCTGGATGCTCCTGCATCATTAGGCCCTATGAACACTATTTGTGGCATTCTTGAGAGAGTGGGCTTTATTTTCTTGTCTTACATGCAGAGCTCTTCTTGATGGTAGAACCCCTTATAGGTAGGGAAGGACTTGCTATTATCTGATGGTTTTACTTGGTTTAGTCTTCAACATTTGATGGTACATTCTCTCTTGGTCCTATTTAGAGAGATCAGTAGTCATTGTTGTTGGCACACAAACCTTGGTTTATTCTTCAATCTTTGATGGTATGTTCTCTCTTGGTCCCATTTAGATAGATCGGTAGTCATTGTTGTTGGCATACAAACCTTGGCTTAGTCTTCAACTTTTGATGGTACATTTTCTCTTGGTCCCACTTAGAGAGATCGGTAGTCATTATTTTTGACATAAAAACCTTGATGAGGTGATTGCAACTTAGCGTGTCAATGAATTTGCTTGCTATGTTTGGGTGAGGTGAAGATGCTAGAGGATTATGCTATGTTCCCTTTTGCGCACATCAGAAACTCAGAACCCTTGAATCTGAGATAAGTCCCCATGTGGTCCATTTTGTGAGTCTTCCTTGTTAGAGAGGGTTAACTATAGTGGACACTCCCTTTATTGGGTAAACCATGTGGATGGAACCTCAAGCAGTATTACCCATTCCTATTGTGGTAGCAACAACCACTATATAAATGTCCTTGTGGAAAAAATCTCCACAGGTGTGGTCTCTTGTTGGGCTATCAAACTCCTCAGCATCTTCGATTGATTAAATTCTCAGAATGTGTCAAAACCCCAGTGCGCTTGGATTGGAGTTCGCCCACTTGAGATTTCAAGAGTTGTAGAGTTGACCATTACTATGAACTATAGTGCAACCAAAAATTTCTTTTCTAGGACTATGTGTGTGACTGAAAAACATTTTGAGAACATACACAAGTAGAGTCCTTAGGGAGTAGAATACTACATCACTATTCTTGTTTATGGGCAAGGTTGCTTTGTCCCTTGCTCATTGTCAGAAGATAATTATTTTCTTGAAATCCTTGATTATTGTCTTGTGTGCCTGATTAATGATAAGAATCTATTAATGTATCTGATTGGTCAATTAAAATGAACAAAAATTGAGTTTTGAGTCGCAAAACCAACTTTTTACAACTTGCTCGATTTGCTATCCTGTCATTTCCAGTCTTCCTCAGTCGATCCAGGATAGATTAGGTCACTTACCCTACTATTAGAAGCCTATTTGCACCTTGGATTCTTGTGTTTTGACCTCTTGAACTAGTAATCTTTGATTTCACGAGTGCCCTTGCATGCAGCCGGTGAGCTAGAAACTATCCTTGTTGAGAAGATAAACCTTTGGATCCTTTGATAACATGCTTGGAGAGTTTTAGTAATCTCTTGTCCATTCACTTCCATACAAATTCAAATTCAATCAATATAAGTTGGGTACATCATCCTCCTGATCCATATGTGTTAGGGTATTCAACCATTCAGTGGGCGCCTCTGTGATAGTGTTGGTTTATGCCTCTTGCAAAATTCTATCTTATTACCTCTCTTTTGGACAAGTTAGTGCTCTTACTATCCTAGTTTGGTACCAATGTTTCTTAGGGTCATCCTATCACCTAGTACCTTTTATTTCATGTCGATTACAACAAGATATCAAGTAAATCAAGGAAAGTGGCCTCAAGTAATCTTTAACCAATTACCCTTAGTTCAAACTCACCAAAAACATAAGAGAAAAGAACCTGTATTTGATCAATCACCCAGGAACAAATCAGAAGTTTGGTTTGATCCCAAGAGTAACCTTAGTGAGTTGAGTACACCCTTAGCATCTTCTTGCTTGTACATGGATATGAGTTACACAATGACTCGATGAGAGAGGGAAGAAATGGATAAAAGCCTTGATGACATATTTGAAAAACATAGAGGTACCCTTTTTTTTGGTAGTTCCTTTCGTGAAAATCGACTAGTCTCACCCCTTATCTCAACTAGATATCTGGATGCACACCAAAGGGCTAAAATGGATAAGAGGAAAGCCTATCAAGAAGAACAATCAAAACATGAAAACCAAGATGATGAACCTTATGAAACTTGTATGAATGCATCATACACCAATGACTTGTTTAGACATTGAAGACCAAGTTCACTGCTCAAAACAACTTCAAGATACACAAGTGAAAGACTTAAGAGAATTGAGCATGAAAGGAAAGCCTTCCTAGATGAACAAGCTGAAAAGGAAGAGTGATTTAGACTCCTAGAGTCAGATAGACAAGCCTTGTTGATGGAAAAGAGAGCCTTCTAGGAAGAGCAAGATAGACTCTAGACACAACAACTTAATGATCAATTTAACAACATGTGTGTTGGTGGTGGAAACAACTCTCCTCCATCCACTCCTCCTAAGACTCCATGAAGTGGAAGATGTTCAAGAACAAATTCATGATCTCCTAGCCCTAGAGGAAGAAGGGCTTCACAACATGATCATTATAGGAGATGAACACCTCTTAGGAACTCAAGACAACCTTCACAACAAGCTCACCATGGTTCACATTATGGGGGAAGTAGCTCAAGGTTTTACCTCAACTCCCAAGACTTCATGAAGATACAACAAGAACCACTCTTCCAGCATTATGTGGAGAGATACTTAGAGAAAAACAAAGACAAGTTCCTAGAGAGTTTAATAAACAAGGGTGCTAGAGTCCCCTACAACTTTGATGTGGACAATAAAGATTAAGAAGCAAGGTCCATCTCAAGAAGAGGAGAACAAACAACTCAAGAGTATGATGGAGAAGATTTTGGCACCCAAGATTTCATTCTCACTTGACTCAATTTTTCCTAATCCTTTTGATGAGATTGTGAGCATGAAAGACTTCCTATAAAAGTTGAGATCCCTCAATATGACAAGTATGATGGTAATGGAGATCCACATGATCACGTGTGTCAATTCTATATCATGAGTTTTAAGTTCAATCAAGATGACTCGTACCTCATGACATTGTTCCCAAGGAGTCTTAAGGGTCAAGCAATGGAATGGTTCACCAACATAACTCCCCCCATTAAGACTTTCAAAGAGCTCATCCATAGATTTCTCCAAAACTTTTCATACAACCTTTCAAGATCTGTCACCATGTTGGACTTATGCAACTTAAAGAAAAATCAAGGGGAATCCTTTGTCACTTTCTTGCAAAGGTGGAGACAAAAATGCTCTCGCTACCCTAGGACCATCCCTAAAAATGAGAAGATTGACATCCTTGTTAGCAACTTGGTTCCTGAAATGTGGTATGAAGTTAGGAAGATGGTTTTTGATTCCTTTGACACCATGGTTGAAATCGCATGTAGGATTGAAGATGTTTTGAGAGAACAAGGAATTCTGACCAAACATGGAAACAACAACAACAACAATGGTCAAAATAACAACTCTAACAAGGATAAAGGAAAGAACTCACATTGGAATAGGAAAAAACAAGTGGTCAATGATGGAGTTGTGGACTCCTCTCAACCCAAAGATCAACTTGTTCTCCACTTGTCTAGTGATGTTCAAGCCATGAAACTCAATGCATCAAATCAACAAGAGCACAAGCCAAGATATCAAGATAAGCCTAAGAAAGAGAGACATCAGTTTTCAAAACTTGGTGATTCATATGAGGATGTCTTAAAAACACTCATTGTCAACAACCTTGTGCATCCTCAAGACCCCGCAAAGCATTACATACCTGATGTTAAGCCACATTGGTGGGATGAGAAAGCCTTTTGCAAGTTTCACAATAGCATTGGACATGATATTGAAAACTATTAGAAACTTAAACATATAATCCAAGATGTCATTGAGAATGGAAAACTTAAGGTAGATGGATTGAGCACCAATGCTGACCATAAGGCATTCAAAGAACCTTTGCCCAAGTATGAGAAGTGGGAAACCTCTAAACCTAAGAATGGCAAGGTTGAGGTCAATTAAACTTACACAGATGCAGAGAATGTTGTCAACATGCTTGAAGTTGTAGAAGAGAATGTTAACATGATGAGGAATAAAAATCCCTATGGTTATGATCTAGACATGGACTCTCCTCCTATTTTTGATGAAGAACCCGTCCTGGTGCTAAGGGGTCCTCACTTTAGAAAGTCATCTCAAATTCTCAATTTTGTCATACGAAGTCAAGGTCCCCTTGTCATTAGAGAACCCAATTCAAGTCAACCAAGTAAACCAAACCAAGTGGCATCCAAGAATGTCACCTCAAAACCAAAAATGAATCCTAAGTCAGGCTATAATCTTGTTGATCAGTTGCAAAGAACACCAGATTAGATTCTGATCTTTGAGCTCTTAGAGTTGTCCCCGAGATGCAAGAAAGTCCTTGAGGATTCTTTGCATGCAATGAACATCCCCAACAATTTAGAAATTGATCAATTCTAGAACATGGTTAACCATATATCTAGCCCTCATTACCTTAACTTTTCAGAGGATGATGATAAAGTGTTGAGCCACCCGCACAATCTTGCTCTTCATATTGAGGTCATGATCCACAAAACCTATGTCAGGTGCATGCTGATAGATGGGGGTGATGGGCTTAATATTTGTTCCTTGAGTCTTTTGAAGATGTTGGGTTATTCTAAACAAGTCATAGATACCAGAAAGAAGATCACTATCAAAGCCTATGATGAGGTTGAAAGGAGTTCCAAGGGGTTGGCCCTGTTGAAAAAGATGTTTTATTCCAAATAGTTGATGTTGGCCCCCTTGCGTACAACATCTTACTTGGTAGACCATGGATTCATGATATGCAAGAAGTGTCATCTACCTACCATTAGTATGTTAATTTCCCTTACAATGGAGTAGAGATTTGTATACCTAGGGATAACACTTTATCTATTAACTCAGTTTCAACAAGTACTCATGTTCCCCTCAATAGAGAAGAAGAAGACTTCAATGCAACCTTAGCTGAATGTAAAGACAAGTTCAAGATAGTAGACCTTGGCATGGGGGGTATTAGCTCAACTCCCTCATGACACTACCAGTTTCACCTAGGTCTTATGGCAAGACTTCACAAGAAATGAGACCTTACTCTTTAGCTATGACTTTATTTGGCATGTTTGTAGAGTCCTTAATGCCTATTCAAGATGAGAAAGAAGAGATAGTTGTTAAAGATTAGATTTATAGAGAAGAGAAATACATGCATAATGATAACTTCTCTCCCTCTCCTAAGGCTTATGGAAGAGGGTATACTTTTGTCAAACAAATGGGTTATCCTAGACATGGCCCTCTTAGTCATAGATTGGATGCTAGAGACAAACCCCTTGATCATGATCTTTTTGGACACAAGTCTAACGAGATGATTGGCCTAGGATTTGTGAATCATAACAAGAACACTGCTCCTATCCTTAATGAGTCAGATAATGAAGATGAACCAAAATACATACCTCATTTGACAAATCAGCAAGATATGTGTGAATATTGGGTCCCTTCCACTAATCTCCTTTGGGGAGATTCAGATAGTCTAGTCACTCATGGGACAGTTGCAAGCTTAGAACAAGATGAATCAGATGTAGAAGATCCTATTAGAGAATGCTAACGAAAGAACCTTTTTCATTTGATGGAAAGAAAAGGTATTACCTTGATGACATTAAAACTTCCACATCAAGACGTTCCAAACCTTCATGGTGTAAACATCCTAGTCAAAGTTCAGAAACAAGTTCATATGAGTATGAATGGGACTCCTTCTCAGAGCCTTCCACACTTGACATGGATGTTGATTTCATTCACACTTATAGTTCTCAACCCAAGGTAGCTGATGAGTCATGTGAAAGATTAGAGGATTTGAACCCACATGTTTCCTTATTAGATGATTCTTCACTTGTTAGGATGAATCCCGATTTGGGTAGCTTAGAAGGATACTTAACAGACTCTGACTCTTTGGTCACCAGAGATGATATCATTAACATTCACAACTTTGACCTAGTCATTGAATTACCTCTTGTTCATCCTAACCTCATTTATCGGTCCTAATGCTATCAAGAACCTGAGCTCTTAATGTTCCAAAATGATTATGAGATAACTTGTTACTTGAATTCCATTGAACCCATAGTCTCTTCCACCAATGAACCAGCTACCAACATGATAGAGCCAGACATCAAGTACCTTAGTCACAAAATAAAAAGAAATGAAAATCAAAAGAATAGGAGTTCTAATGGTGAAAACCACTATGTGACGGTGTCAGAACCAAAAAAGTAAAAAGAAATGACGTATCCAAAGGTGAAAACCTCTCTGAGGTGCCTAAGAATGAGGTACTTGATCATATCCCTAGCTACTTTCAAGATAGATCTTCAGTGCTTATTGAACCAACACAAACAATCAATTTGGGTATAGATGAGGTTCCGTAGATAGTACACTTGGCTCAGTCCTTGTCACCATAAGAAAAAGAAGCTTACACTAAGTTATTACAAAAAAAGAAGATCAACTTTGCATGGACCAGGGTTGGACACTAATCTTATCATGCATCACTTGTTCATAGCTCCGGGTGTCAAACTAGTTAAATAGAATGAATATCAAACAAAAAATGAGAAACAAGTACCTTACAAGAAAATGGTTGATTCCTTGAAATGATACTTCACATTTGTCACATTTCAGCAAGTCCCTAGAATAGAAAACAAAGTAGTTGATGTTATGGCTACACTTGCTTCACTCCTTCAGTTAGGGGATCATGAATCCAAATTTCAATTCCTAGTGGAAGAGCTACATCACCCTATCTATGACTCCCAAGAAAATCATGTCATTTGTACCCTTGTTGGTCATGAGTCATCCCGTTATGGTGCCATTTACTCATACCTTCATGATGGCATTATACTTGAAACCTTTAACTGATCTGAATGTAGAAACCTTACCCGAAATGCCTCTCACCATTCCCTTATCTCTGGTGATTTGTATAGGAGAGGTCTAGATGGAACACTTCTTAGATGCTTAGAAAAGGAAGAATCTGACCAAGCGTTAGTTGACATCCACAAGGGAATCTATGGGGGACATTCCAATGGTCTTGCCATGGCCTGAAGGTTTCTTAGGGTGGGGTACTATTGACCTATGATGTAGCTTGATGCAGTATCTTTTGCAAAGTCATGCAAAAAGTGTTAAAAACATGGTAACCTGATACATGCTCCAGGTAGGGATCTCATTCCTTCTATAACTCATTGGCCATTTCAGCGTTGGGCCTTTAATCTTGTTGGGCATATTCATCCCAACTCATCAGGTGGACACAAGTTTATTATCACTACTACTGATTACTTCACTAAATTGGTAGAAGTTGTCCCACTTTCTATTTCCTCAGGCAAGAAAGTTTCTCTATTCATTCTGAACCATATCATCTATTGATATGGAGTGCCTTCTGAGATTATCACTGACAATGGGGTCCAGTTAAAAAATAAAGACCTTAAGAAACTCTGCAAGAAATTCAAGATTAAGCATCATTGGTCTTCCATTTACTTCCCACAAGGAAATGATCAAGCAGAGGCATCAAACAAAACCATTCTTAAAATCCTACATAAAATAGTTTGTAAGAGTGGTAGAGATTGGTATTTACAGATAAATCCAGCTTTGTGGGCCTATAGAATGAGTATTCATAATCTTACTGGGGCTACTCCTTTTTCCCTTACATATGGCATTGAATAAGTGTTACCTATAGAGGTTGAGATTCCTTCACTTAGATTTTCCCTCAAAGGTATAGTTACAGATGAAGACTACTGCGCCATGAGACTTCAAAAGTTAGAACTTCTAGATGAGAAACATCAAGCATTAGTTGACCATATGAGGGTTTATGAAAAGCGCATGACCAAAGCCTTCAACAAAAAGGTTCACCCTAGAGAATTCCAAGTGGGAGATCTTGTCCTACGTGAAAATCCTAAGAATCAACAACATAGAGATCAAAAGGGAAAATTTGAACTTAATTGACTTGGACCTTACATCATTTCAACAAATTTTGGGTCAGGTGCTTATTTACTATCTATAGTAGAGGGAGAACATCTCCCTAATCCTATCAATGTCTTTCACCTAAAGAAGTTCTATCCATGATGCCCATTCTGTTTGGGGGCATCCTTTGTACATACTTATTGATCTTGAAAAAATCCAAAAAAATGATATATTGTCAACAATTCTAAAAATCAAAAAATTTCCTGAAAAAATGATCATCTTAGTGAAAACCTAGCAATAGGTGCTTTGATTTATCTACAAACAAATTATATATTCCAAAAAATACAAAAAAAAAATCAAAAAATTTCAAAAATTCAAAAAAAAAAGAAAAAGTGCCTTGGTGAAAACTTGGAAATAGGCACCTTGGTAGCAAAAATACAAAAAAATATAAAAAGTCTTGAAAAAATAAAAAATAAAAAATTGCAATAAAATCCAAGTGGTGAAAACCTGGAAACAGGCGCTAATTGAGGCCTTTGCACCCCCGTTTCTTAGCACGCATCCTCGACACTTAGCCTTTCTCCATCATGCCTTGTCCTTGTTGCCTTTGTTTGGAATTGCTCTTTGTCTTTGTCTAGGGGGCATAACTGCGTTAGCTTTGGCCTCTTGGATGCGTTAGTCTTTAGCACACCTCACAAATGGTGTTTTTCAACACCACCCCAACTGTGTTTTTCAACACAACCCCTGACATCGAGTGTTTTTCAACACTTATCGGAATGGTCCTATCCATTTTTTTCATGTGATCTTACCTACTTGCAAGCATTTGATCCTTATCCTCAAAGCTCAGTATATGTTAACTATTGGAAACTACAATTGAAACAATTGTTGTATTGTCATTGATGTCAAACCTTAACTGGTAAGACTGTTGCTACTTAGGAAAGTACTATATCTATTTGAGTGTTGCTAAGGGTCTAAGCAAGGTTGGTAACAATAGCACCTAGGGAAAGGTTGAGTTATCTTGATATTACAAAGTGTACTTGACTATGTTTCACAATGATGAGATAATGTATTGTTTATCTTAGTAAGACTGAAGACTAAACTGGTAGGCTTAACTGAGCAAAGAATGGAAAAATCATGTTTAAGCTGAGTGATGTTAGTGTCGACCAAGTTAGTATATGCTGAGCAAAATTATAGTGTCGACCGAGCATCAGTAAATTTTTGAGGAAGACAGTGTAAGCCGAGGAAATAGTTTTAGTAATGACCGAGATTTCTACATGAAGACCGAGTGGATAATCACAGTATTGACCGAGCATCAACAATTTTATATTTGAAGAGAATTTAATTTTGGAGCCAACATTGTTGAATTCTTGGATTATGTAAAACATGTTGACTTTATTTATTGATTGTTTGGAAGCATTAAATGCACTGTAAAACATTTTATTGTAAATCTTTAAGAGATTTGAAGATGATTCTAGAAAAGGAGCCAAAGAACATGAAGCGGGTAGATTCAATGAATTTGACCTAACCCTAAGATCTATGAATGAGATTGAGTGGCAAAAGATGAGTTAACCTAATTGAGGAAAATATAAGGGAACCTGAGCATTTTGATATGCATGTACATGGTGAACAGAGAATGTTGGAAGAGGAAAGTTTTATTGACTGAATAAGTAGAAAAGGCTGAATGAGAATTGTGATGATTGTTTGAAGAAAAGTTCTGAGTAGATCAGAGATGGAAATGGAAAAGTTTCAAAGTCAGTAAACTAGCATTAGTGTATGGAATCGGATCTGATATTTGCAAAGTGAGTTGTATATTTTTTAGATAATACTATTGCTACTTTCTAACCATTGTAACAGTCAAAATTCTTTTAATAGAGGTTGACCTAACAGTCATATGTTAAATCCTTTGAACAAGGTTGCATTCTAATGGAGTGTATGTAAGTCCTATGACTAGGCTCACTTTTAACAGGGTGATTGAAATCCTTTAACTGGGTCACACCTGACAGTGTGTATTGTAACCTTTGACAGGGTTGGCTTTTTACCGAGCTCACTTCAGAAGAGTGAAAATAATAGTAGCATGTTGCAAAGTGGTTTTTCCCAAATTGGGTTTCCACTATAAATCCTGGTGTTAATACTTGTGTGAATGTTTTGGTTTGAACATTACTATGTTTTACAAGTTAAGTTACAACTGGGTAGTGGACTGCATTGTTAGATGTTTCTATTATTGAATCAGTGATGACCGAGTTTGTTTTGGTTTTGGATCTGATTTAAGGATAAATTTTTTAGACTATTTTATACATAAGGACCTGAGAACAATTGATTCACCCCCCCTCTCTATTGTTCTAAATCATATTAACAATTGGTATCAGAGCTTTGTTTCTTATTATTAGTGTTGACAAAAATCAAGTTTAAAGGGGCTTGAAGCAAATGATCAGGATGTATAAGAAGGAGGTACCGAAGCTAAACAAGGAAAACTTCCCTGCATGGCAAAGCTTGATGAAAATGCATCTGGCTGGTATTGGTGACTCTGTAAAGTACTACAATGAGAACAATTATGTCTCACCTGCCGCACCTTTGACTACTGAAGAAATGAGAGCTAAGCAAGAACATAATCAGGCAATGCTAGAAATTGCATCTTCCCTAAGATATCCAAAATTTGAGGACATTAAGGACTGTACAACTACAAAGGATATGTGGGACACTCTTGCAAGGATCTATGGTGGTGACCTAAATGTGCTGAAAGCAAAGGCCGAGAATCTTAGAGGTAAGTTTGATGAAATGAGAATGCAAGAAGGTGAAAACATCGCACAATATTATGGTAGAATAAAAGAAGTTGTGAATGCTATTAGAGGAGCAAATGGGGCTATTGATGATGAAACTATAATTGGGAAAGTACTAATAACCCTACATCCTATATATGCTATTAAGATCTCAACTATTCAGGAATCTAGATGTAACTCTACTAATGTGCTTACTTTGGAAAGTTTGGTTGGTAAGCTGACTACTTTTGAACTCTCTAACTATGATAATTTCACTGCTGGAAGCATTGGAAATGTTGAATCTACTTTTAAGTCACAACTAGTTCTGAAAAAGAAAAAGAAAGAAAAAGAAAGATGCATTAGTGAAAGTGACACTTCTGATGAAGACCGAGAAGATCTAGAAGCTCTTATGGCTAGAAGACTAAGAAGGGGTAAAGAAAAGTATAAAGGTAAACTCCCTATTATATGTTTTGCATGTAATAAAGTTGGTCATATAGCTGCTAGATGTCCTGACAAGAAGGATAAAGATGATGAAAGGAAAAGAAAACACAAAGACAAAAAAAGATGACAAAAGCTACCGATGGAACAAAGACTAAATAGAAAAAGGTAAGAGGTCTACCTAGATTGAAGAAACCTAAGAATGTGATGTGCAAGGAATGCCAGTTAGGAAAAATGACAAAGTCAAGTTTCAAGAGCAAATCCTTTACTTCTGAAAACATTTTAGATTTGGTTCATACTGACCTTTGTGGACCTATGGGTGTATAAAGTTACTATGGTGATAGATACTTTATCTTATTTGTTGATGATCATACTAGGATGATGCATGTGATGTTTCTAAAAGAAAAATCTGAAGCTTTTCAATTCTTTAAGTGGTATTTGGCTAAAGTTGAAAAGGAGATAGTTAGGAACCTGAAATGTCTTAGATCTGACTGAGGTGGAGAATTTACATCAAATGAATTTAATCTATTTTGCAATGATAGAGGAATTAAAATATAGATGTCTGCACCTAGAACAACTCCACAAAATGGTATAGCAGAAAGGAGAAACAGATCTATCTTCGATTGTGCAAGGACATTGATGATTGAAAAGAATGTGGCATATAAATATTGGAAAGAAGCTATAAGCACTGTTGTCTACACTCTTAACCAGGTACAGATCAAGAAAGGTACAAATCTGACACCCTATGAATTATGGCATAGGCATGCACCGAGTGTTAAATACTTTAGAATCTTTGGAAGTAAGTGCTATATATTAAAAGACACTAGGAATGGAAAGTTTGATGCTAAGAGTGATGAAGGCATATTCTTAGGGTACTCCACAAAAATTAAAGCTTATAAGTGTTTGAACTCTAACACTAACAAAATTGTGGAAAGTGTGAATGTCAAAATTGATGAGTATGCAGAAAGAAATGAAGCTGACAATAAAAGAGAACCAGAAGATTATAGATCTTTTGTGTACATTGAGGAGGAAGAAGAGGCAAGTAACAAACTTGCACCTGATGCCGAGTCTCAGGTAAGTAACACCAAGTGATAGACAGAAGATGTTGAGTATCAAGAAAACAATGCCGAGAGAGAACAAGAACATGCTGAGCTACAAGAAAATGCTATTAAGTATCAGAAAGAGGTTGCCAAGCATTCTGAAGTTGAATCTGACAATCTTATTGAGGAACATGATGAAATAGAGGAGAGAATAGCTGAACCTATTTTGGAAAAATATGTAAGAAGACATCATAAGCCTGAACAAATAATTGGAGATAAAAATTTTGGAATCTAGACCAGAAGCAAGATTAAGGATCCAACATGTCTATTGTATGAATTTGAACTGAAAACAACTAGAGAAGCATTGGAGAATGAAGACTGGATACAAGCAATTAATGAAGAAATTGACCAGATTGAGAAGAATGATACTTGGACTCTAGTGCCGAGACCTGCAAATAAAAATGTTATAGGAACAAAGTGGGTGTTTCAGAATAAGTTGAATGAAAATGGTGAAATCACTAGGAACAAAGCTAGGCTAGTATGCAAAGGCTACACACAAGAAGAAGGAATAGATTATGGGGAGACATTTGCCCCTGTAGCTAGATTGGAAGGAGTAAGAACTCTACTTGCATATGCTACTTATAAAGATTTCAAGGTATATCAAATGGATGTCAAGTATGAATTTTTTAATGGTATACTAGAATAAGAAGTTTACATAGAACAACCAGAAGGTTTTATTGATCCAAATAGAAGACACATGGTGTGAAAACTGAACAAAGCATTATATGGATTGAAGCAAGCTCCTAGAGCATGGTATGAGAGGTTGCACAACTACTTGATACAGATTGGATTTTCAAGAACAAATGACACAAGCAATCTGTACATGAAGGATGAAGAAGGTAAAGGTATCCTGTTGGAAAAAAATTTTGTTGATGACATTATTTTTGGTGGACAAGATGCATTATGTAAAAGTTTCTCAAATGAAATGCAAGCTAAATTTGAAATGAGTATGTTTGGTGAGATCAAATTCTTTGTTGGTTTACAAGTATATCAAAGGAAGAATGAAATTTTCATTACACAGTCTAAGTATGTTAATGAAATACTAAAAAAATTTGGGATGGAAGATGCTAAACTAGTGGGAACTCCCATGGTTAATAGACAAAAGTTATCTAAGAATGATGATGCTACAGAAGTGAATCAGACTCTGTACAGATCCATGATTGGAAAATTGCAGTATGTTGTACATAGCAGACTAGATATTGCATTAGCTATTGGGATTGTGGCAAGATTCTTTGCCAATCCTAAGGAAACACATATGATGGCCGTGAAAATAATTATGAGATACTTGAAAGGAACTATTGACTATGGTCTATATTATAAGAAGGATGAAAAATTTGAACTCTGAGTTTATACAGATGCTGATTGGGCAGGAAATGTAGATGACAGGAAGAATACTAGTGGTGGAGCTTTCTTTCTTGGATAGAGATTAGTCTCCTAGACAAGCAAGAAACAAAATTACATTTCCCAATGTACTGCCAAGGCCGAGTATGTTGCTGCTACAGTAAACTATTCAAACTTGGTATGGATAAAACAATTGTTGATAGGCATGAAAGAAGAAATCACTGAACCTGTTGTTATTTTTTGTGACAACACAAGTGCTATCAATATTTCTAAGAATCCAGTGATGCACACTAAGACCAAACACATTGCAATCAAGTATCACTACTTGAGGGAATTAGTACAAGACAAAGAAGTCCGAATGGAATATGTGAATACAAAAGAACAATTAGCAGACATATTCACTAAAGCTTTACCCAGAGAAGCTCATGAGTATTTGAGAAGTCAATTAGGGGTTCTTCCCCTAACTAAGGCTGACTAGACAAGCTAGGAGCACTACATCAAATATGCTATAGCTGAATATTTGACAAATTGATGCAGAAGATTGTCACACTTTAGGGTTGGCCTAGAGTTGTGAAGAAAAGCAAAAACAATGAATCAGTCATAAGCAAGATGACAGAGGGAGAAACACTGAGCTGCACAGATTTATCTACATCTAATGGATGTATGTTTTAGTTGCTACTTTGGCATTTTTGTCAAAGAGGGAGAATGAACTAATATGATAATACATGAGATATGATAACACATGATACTGAAAACTAAGAGGGAGATGAGCTCATGAAACTGAAAGGCAAGAGGGAGATGAACTGATGAAACTGAAGATAATAAGGATGATGAACTGAAATGATGGATCAGGATAGAGGGAGATCTGAATACTTCTGACGGTCACAGAAGTGAGGCTTATAGGATTCTAAATCAAAATGAAGTTAAGGATATTATAAAATAATTTTTTGATGCATAGATAAGTTTTTGGATTGGTTGGTAATCCATGTGTTATTCAGAAGATATCATATGGTGTTTCCATCAATGCCAAAGAGGGAGATTGTTGGAAACTGCAATTGAAACAATTGTTGTATTATCATTGATGTCAAACCTTAACTGGTAAGACTGTTGCTACTTAGGAAAGTACTATATCTATTTGAGTGTTGCTAAGGGGCTAAGCAAGGTTGGTAACAATAGCACCTAGGGAAAGGTTGAGTTATCTTGATATTACAAAGTGTACTTGACTATGTTGCACAATGATGAGATAATGTATTGTTTATCTTAGTAAGACTGAAGACTAAACAGGTAGGCTTAATTGAGCAAAGAATGGAAAAATCATGTTTAATCCAAGTGATGCTAGTGTCGACCGAGTTAGTATATGTCGAGAAAAATTATAGTGTCGACCAATCATCAGTAAATTGCTGAGGAAGATAGTGTAAGCCAAGGAAATAGTTTTAGTAATGACCAAGCTTTCTACATGAAGACCGAGTGGACAATCACAGTATTGACCGAGCATAAACAATTTTATATTTAAAAAGAATTTAATTTTGGAGCCGACATTGTTGAATTCTTGGATTATGTAAAATGTGTTGAATTTATTTATTGATTGTTTGGAAGCATTAAATGCACTGTAAAACATTTTATTGTAAATCTTTAAGAGATTTGAAGATGATTCTAGAAAAGGAGCTGAAGAACATGAAGTGGGTAGATTCAATGAATCTGACCTAACCCTAAGATCTACGAATGAGATTGAGTGGAAAAAGATGAGTTAACCTAATTGAGGAAAATATAAGGGAACCTGAGCATTTTGATATGCATGTACATGGTGAACAAAGAATATTGGAAGAGGAAATTTTTATTGACTAAATAAGCAGAAAAGGCTAAAGGAGAATTGTGGTGATTGCTTGAAGAAAAGTTCCAAGCAGATCAAAGATGGAAATGGAAAAGTTTCAAAGTCAGTAAACCAGCATTAGTGTACAGAATCAGATCTGATATTTGCAAAGTGAGTTGTATATTTTTCAGATAATACTGCTGCTACTTTCAAACCATTGTAACAGTCAAAATCCTTTTAACAAAGGTTGACCTAATAGTCATATGTTAAATCCTTTGAACAAGGTTGCATTCTAATGGAGTGTATGTAAGTCCTATGACTAGGCTCACTTTTAATAGGGTGATTGAAATCCTTTAACCGGGTCACACCTGACAATGTGTATTTTAACCTTTGACAGTGTTGGCTTTTTACCGAGCTCACTTCAGAAGAGTGAAAATAATAGTAGCATGTTACAAAGTGGTTTTTCCCAAATTGGGTTTCCACTATAAATCCTGGTGTTAATACTTGTGTGAATGTTTTGGTTTGAACATTACTATGTTTTACAAGTTAAGTTACAGGTGGGTAGTGGACTGCATTGTTAGATGTTTCTATTATTGAATCAGTGATAACCGAGTTTGTTTTGGTTTTGGATCCGATTTAAGGATAAGTTTTTGAGATTGTTTTATACATCATAACCTAAGAACAACTGATTCACCCCCCCTCTCTGTTGTTCTAAATCATATTAACAGTTAACACACTTAAATTTTTAAACAAAACACCTAATACTTGAGCTATGTCATGATCTTTTCTTTGTGTTCTGACTATTATTGATTTCCGTTGAGTGTCCTTGTCTAATAAGTCTCTCTAGTATGCATATCTAGAGGATGTGGGGCATGGGGCATGTTTTTATTTTCTTTCTTCTTATGGGTGTGGTCTTGAAACTCTGGAGTCTCTCTTGTTGTATCCTTGAAACATAGGAGGTTTGAAGCATCATCCTTGATTGTGTTTGCACAACCATTCTTATGGTCATCCTGACATTCATGCCTTGATGCGAGCATGGTTTTGCTACATTAAATTGGGTAAGCTAACATTGAAGTCATCTTGACCTTTATGTCTTTTATGCTTATGTTAGAATCTTTCCACATTCCAATCTAATATAAATCACATTCATATCTTCATAGTTGCGCTTGTGACTAGTGATGATTGTGTGATTTTCCGATGTTCGTTAATAATGGCCCAATGATGAAAATAAGTTCCTTAACATTCTCTAATGAATGATGAACACAAAATCCTATGTTACAACTGCTCTATTGCAAGTACACTTTTGAATTTTCATGTAGCTTGCATTGTTAGACTTCATGTTAGTTTGCATTTTTAGGTTGCATTATGAGTTTGAGAGGGTTTTCCTTCATCTTTCTTTTGGACTTTTAATCAACTGTGGTCATGTTTTGATCTTCATTTCCTTATCTTCTTCTATGATCTCAATTGAAATTTTCTATCTTGAATAGTTGATTAATTTCGGGGCATTCTCTTTCTTGAGGCAAATTCTCTTTCTTCTCTCCATTTCTTTCCACCTCTTCCAAACTTCTATCTCCCATTCTCTTTCACCCCACTTCTTTTCTTCTAATTCAACCTTGGGGCATAATCTTTCATGCTTGATGATCTACCTTGGTTCTTTGATCCTTATATCTTTCATCTTACATCAAGAACCTTTTTTTTAGTTTGATTTGATCAAATTTATCAATTTTTTGGTTCTCCTTTATCTCATTTCAATTTTGATCACGAGGGGGCAGTACCTATCAAACTTCAATCCTTGATTCAACTTTATCAATCCTATCAATTGCTTCACTTGGGGCAATCTTGCTTGAGATTCTTATTCGGGACATTACAATTACCTATTTATAGGGGTGTTGGCCTTATCTTTTTCAATCAACTTATCTTTGTCCTGATGTGTTCCCATTTGTTGATCACACGTCTGGGTTGTTTTGTGATCCCAAATTGATCTTACACTTCAACTTTATTCTTTGACTACATGTGTTCCCATAAAGATTACACATTAGTCAAAGAGGGGCAAATGTATGCACCTTAGAATGGTCGCCTAGACTTTGGGCCCCCATTCATCAATTTATCATTTCCTGAATCAATGCCTTGCAATATTTTCAATTCAAATCAATTTCCTTGATCAAACCGTAATTAATTCAAATATTTCAATATTTCTTAAGGTTTGATCATTTTA
Organism: Chamaecyparis obtusa; assembly: GCA_027943335.1. Lineage (NCBI taxonomy): Eukaryota > Viridiplantae > Streptophyta > Pinopsida > Cupressales > Cupressaceae > Chamaecyparis > Chamaecyparis obtusa. Next base: position 428,728 of record BSBK01002026.1, read on the forward strand.
TCCTAAGTTTTATTTAATTAAGAGAACATGCTCCCTTTTAATTAAATAACAAAAAATCTTTTAATTAAATAATAAAATCACTTTATCCTAAGCCACATTTAATTAAAAGAACAAATCTATTTTAAATAAATAAAAAATCTTTTAATTAAATAATGGAAACCACTTTGCTAAAAATAATAAATAAATAATAAAATATTTAAATAAAAAGAAAAAGACTTTTTGTCTACACATTGAATGCACACTTTCCAAGATGAGTGGAATCTCCTTTTGCCTCTTAATCTCTTCCACACATCTTTTTGTCTCTTAACCATGTCCATTAATTTTGTCTCTTGAGAATCTTGAGTATATGGATACACCAAGATTTAATCTCCACCATTACTCATTCTTTTTGCCTCTTAATCTTGATTGTCTATTCATTTCTAAATCCTTTATAAGGAGCCCTCTCCTTTTCATTTGAGGCATGGAGATTTTGTAGATGGAGATTTTGTAGATCCAGATTTTAGGATCAATAGTTTATGCTATTGTTATGCCACAGGTTTGGAGAGCGATTTTGGAGGAGAATTTGAGCACTTGAGCTTGAACATTGCAACTTCTCTTTTCTTGTCTTCTTCTCTCATGCCTCCATGGCAATCCATTTAGATTACTTTTGCACTTACATGTTAGATTAGATTCATATTTCATTTCATAGAATAATCTTGCATGCATATTTCCTTTCATAGATTAGATTGCTTTCATGCATTGTTATCATATAGAATAGCTTCCATTTTCATTTGCATGCATATTTGATGATCATGGAGACTAGCACGCTTTCTTTTCCTCTTTGAATCTCTTGTTTTATGGTGTACTTGCATGGGCACAAACTAGGTCTAAACTAAGGGCCTCCATTATAAACCCTTGCACTCCATGAATAGAGAGCTATGAGTCACCATTTGAGACCTCATTCTTGAGCAATCTTGGATATAATGACTCATAGAAGTGTGTCAACATTTTAGCACACAGGATCTCCAAAAATGGAAAATATAAAAATTTAATTGGACACATAATTGCAATATAAAAAGGAGTTGCACATGTTGGTGTATATTTTGACACATCACAGGGCACCTTAGATTGGAGATAAGTTTGGTGCCACTTTCTAGTGGTTTTAGCTAATGGATTTGTAATAACATTTGACAGTTTCATGTATTGGAAGTTGTGTGTAAGGGTCTTATAGTAGATGAGTTGCCTCTAGAATTCTAATTGGTGATACTTATATGAGAATCTTTCTCCTTAATTATATATTGTGTCATATTTATTATTTTTGAATAATAATACTAAGTGAATTTTGGAGTGTGCAATTTTTCTCCCAATAGGGTTTTCCCCACATAAATTATTGTGTTGCGGTAAGCATCCTATTTATATTTATTTTCATTAAATTTTTGCAACAATTGTAAAGATGTCCAAAAAAATTCATAGTGTAGGCATGTTTTCCACTACCTTAACTTCCTTTTAGTTCCCTCCATTGCAAAATCCTAATAATGTGTTCTGTTTATTAGTAATTATATCAAAAGGACATGGGTATATTTTCTATGAGTAAACTTGAAGCTTTTAGTTGATTTAAAGAATTTGAAGCAATGGTTGAGTTGCAAAGTGTAAAAAATATAAGATGTTTTTGAACTAATAATGGCAAAGAATTTCACTCTAATAATTTGATGATTCTTTAAAGATTGTGGAGTTCATATACAAAAGACAATTTGTATTCACCACAACAAAATATAATTGCAAAAAGAATGAATAGGATTTTGATGAAGAAGGATATCAATATGTTGAGTTGTGTTAGTCTAGAACAAAAATATTGGGATGAATATGTTGGCACTACTTGTTACCTGATTAACAAGTCTCCTACATCAACTCTTGTTGATAAAATACATGGTCAGGTCATAGGCCTTCATTGAGACATCTTAGAGATTTATTTTGTGAGTCATATGCACATGTGCCCAAGGAGAAGCCAAAACATTTAGATAAAAAGGTAATTAAATGTATCTTTATCAGATGTAGTTATGGTATGAAAGGATACAAACTTTGGAATCCTATTGCAAACATAGTTGAAGGGTATTTTTCTGAGAAACTAACTTCTCATTCTATTACATTCTAGATAAAACAAACTAAGAAGGAAAATATGATTCGACTTCCTTCTACACCTTAAAAAGTTGAATTGAGACTTAGGAGAGCTCAGCTAGTTTTGAATTGTTGGAAGATGATGAAGAACCTCCAACTCATCTTTTTGAAAGGTCTAAAAGGCATAAACAACCATGCAAAAGGAATTCACCTACTGATTGGAGATGTATTTTTTCTTTGAATACTAACACAGATGAACCCAGATCTACAAATTAGGTATTATATATGAATAAAGCATAATCTTGAAAAAATGTTATAAAATGGTATCTTTGAAAAAGAATGATACATGAGATCTTGCTATTGGAATAACGAAAAGATGTGTATTGAGAGGGGAGGGGTGAATCAGTACCCTTAAAAAAATTTTAAATTGAATCCTTGTAAACATGAATATCATTAACTGACTGTATCATTTACATTTAACATACATCTAAAACATAACTGAAATATAAATGCATTCAATCTAATCAATAAATAATTCATGAAACTTCATACACATGACACTTGTATTTTGGTATTGCAGAAACCCTTGTTAGAAGGTAAAAATTATGGTGGGGATGACACCCACAAAGCTTCACTAATGTAGTAACAAAGTTGTTGGTTAAGGCTACAAAGCTTTTGATCACTTCTAGTGATCTTACCCTGTTAGAAGTAACGGTGAGATCAGCTAGATCTACCTAGTCAAAAGATTTTAGCAACACAATTAAGTGTGCACTCGGTTAAGAGATTTACAAAAGAACTGTTAAGTTCACTCTGTTAAGAGATTTAAAATCTACTACAATGGCTAACGAGTAACAATAGGATTTGATGTATAAATAGAAACTTAACATGCCTGATATCAGATATGTCATGTACTTATCTATTATCACCTTAATGTGATTGATCTCTTCTCTAAATTTTGCTCGGTAGCCTCTTGTTTCTGATAAATTGTATATTCTGTCAGTGCTTGTCAATCAAAACCTTGATTGATCTTCATATGTCTTCCAATGTGGTCACTACTACATGTGTGATATTTGTCAACATAACATCTATACAAATTTTATATTAAACTGATCTGACCTAATTAGGGTTTAGACTCTATCTTAGAAAACCTAAGATCAACTGTAGAAATGAATAACCTAGATCATCATTGTTAGTATTTTTTAGATTCTAGCAAGGAATGATCAATCTATAGAGATCTAACAAAAATAAGCATAGGATATAGAATGATAAATACTAGAAGGGTGAGATGTTACTTGGATGTGGAGACCTTATTTTGTCTTCAGATCTGCCCTTGTTGATCCTCAAGATCTTGATCTGATGTAGCTTCTTGGATCTTCAAAGACCAACTGCAAACAAGGTTCACACTCTATACTTTGAGGTTTGATCCGATCCAAATATGCATGTATTGTTGATCCAAAAAGATTGCAGATCTTGAACATAATCAAGATCACAATAGGTGACTCCAGTTAAATGTCAACCTTAGTGATGTTGGACTTCACTCCATATAAATTGCACCATGTAATTCACACCATGCTGATTAATATCGCACATTTGATGTGCGATCTATCTTGCATAAGTTTTGATTTCATTTGTTGATTGAATCACTAAGATAGTTCCCTAAGTTCGCTCCTTAATGAAAAATCAATTTTCCATACGAATGCTATAGAAATTCACATTTAGACCATTAGAATTTTGAACCTATAAGGAGGGAAGCACGTTTTGTTTTTGGTGGTCTTCTCTGTTCGGACCAATAACATATATATATGACTCTTTTAGGAGATAAACTCCTCCACCCAAGGTGGCCGACTTGGGCCCTCCCAAGTGAAATAATAAATAACCTTTTTTTAATTATTTACTTAAATTGCCACTTATATATATATATATATATATATATATATATATATATATATATATATATATATATATATATATATATATATATATATATGTAATTAATATTGATAAATAATAAATAATAAATATCACCTATATTTATTATTATTGCCTTAAGATGGTTGATTTATATGTCGTAAAGGCCATAATATTAACACTCCCTCTTGGAATTGAGGTAAAGATCAACTCTTAGATCCTTCATCACAAAACATAACCAAAACAGATGTCATAGATCTCTTAACTATGATAGTAGATCTCTATCTACAAGATTTAATGAGAACACAAATGTTCTTCATTATTCCTCATCCATTCATCTCATATTCATATGAGAAACATCATATCATATGATGCTTATCATCCAAATGTGGATTTCCTAGATCCACTGGTCTCCATGACCCAAGAATATCAAGTCCATGATATTCATGATAACATAAAGTCCATGATGCTTATCAACCATAAGTGATATCAAGTCCATGATATCAGATATTTCCAATCAATTTCTGAATTTCCTAGATCCACTAGTCACCTTGACTCTTTTGAATATGAATTCCATGATATTCAAGGTATTATCAAGTCCATGATACTTTCCAAACACAAGTTATCATCAAATTCATGATGTTTTCTATCCAATTTGTGGATAACTTAGATCCACAAGTCCTCTTGACTCAGCCAATAGAATATCAAGTCCATGATATTCATGGTATCATCAAGTTCATGATGTATACCATCCAATTTGTGGATAACTGAATCCACGAGTCACCAAGACTCAAAAAATGTCAAGTCCATGACATCAAACCAACATCAAGTCCATGATGTTAAGAGCATTGGTCTAACAAATATCAAGTCCATGATATTCACCAAGTCCTCAGAGTAATGGCCTATTGACATCAAGTCCATGATGTCCACCAATTACTCAGATGTGGATCCCTAATCCACGAGATATCAAGTCCATGATATCATGAGCATTGGTCTAACGAATATCAAGTCCATGATATTCACCAAATGCTCAAAGAAATGGTCTGCAAACATCAAGTCCATGATGTCCACCAAATGCTCAACAATGGATCCCTGGTCCATGAGAGGAATATCAAATCCATGATATTCTCCAAGTATCCAATTCATAAGAAACAACTTAGCCATATGCTTAAGTGTAACCAAATGAACAATCATAACCAAATGTATCTCATAATCAAAATCTTACCTCATGAATCCACATAAGTATAAGAGTAACCAATATGATCTCATAATCATAAGAATCAAGTTCAATGTAAAGAAAATGTGTTCACACATAGAATCACATGTAATATAGTCCCACTATAAGGAAATGTATTCACACATGTTCATAAACATTTTATCATGAATACATAAAGCCAAAACATAGCATGTGCATATATCCATAAAATATGCTCCCAAAACAAGAATATGCCAAAGCCATATAAAGTATGTTTCCTTAACATACATGAAACTACTGTAGTAGTTAACCAACTAGTAGTCAGGGTATGTATGTCAATAATACATTCATCCAACCATATATAATGTATCCATCAATATAAAACCAGTTACTCAGTTATACTAACAATCAGCTGTGAATGTTCCCAAAACAACGTTAGATATAACATATGTCAAATTAAAGTGTGTACCCACACATATGTAAGGTATGCTATAAAGTATGCTCCTCATACATACAAATGTGTAACTATTCAGTCATGCCAATGGCAGTTAATAAACTATGCTTAAACAACAATAAGATATATTCTCATAATATAACATAAACATGTTAATAACTAGTTATGTTTAAGGAGTAAGATCTACCCAAAATGCAAGAGAAAAGACTTACAAAACCAAGTGAGCCCATTATTAAGAAAACCCCTTCTTATGCCATCCCTAGGTAGGTCTCTCCAACCCATGTATCTGGTATACAGTTCCTACCATGGAATCTCATAGTATACTTAAATAATTTATCCATGAATGTTTTATGCCACTCCTTAACTTCACCTTCTGAAGCTTAGATTTTATCATAAGATTAGACTCCCTCTCAATGTAAGCTTGAATCAATCAGTTAAGAGAGGATTAGTTAGTATTTTATCAATTGCATAATTTAGAGTGATTTGGTTCTTCCAAATATATAAGATTGGATTGATACAACCTGAGATCTAATCCCTCTTATCTTCCTTAACCAATCATGAGGTGGTTTCACAACCAATGAAAACATCAAAAACTATTTTCATGTTCAAATTTCAAATCTTAATTTTAAGATGATGCAACCTTCACAATCGAGGTTATTATGAATCGAAACCCTCATAAAATCAAATATTGGCCAAACCCAAGTTTTCCATTCTTAGATTTGAAAGAGTTAGACTGAATTCCTAAATCTGAAAGTGATCTATTACTCAACCTCGCTCTAATACAGTGTTAGAATTTTTCAAATTATAGCAAGGAATGATCAATTTATAGAGATCTAACAAAACTAAGCACAGGATATAGAATGATAAATACCATAAGGGTGAGATGTTACTTGCATTTGGAGACCTTATTTTGTCTTCAGATCTACCCTTGTTGATCCTCAAGATCTTGATTTGATGTGGCTTCTTGGATCTTCAAAGACCAACTACAAACAAGGTTTACACTCTATACTTCAAGGTCTAATCCGATCCAAATATGCATGTATCACTGATCCAAATAGATTGCAGATCTTGAACATAATCAAGATCGCAATAGGTGACTCTAGTCAAATGTCAGCCTTAATGATGTTGGACTTCATTCCATATAAATCACACCATGTAATTCGCACCATGCTGATTAATATCACACATTTGATGTGTGATCTATCTTGCATAAGTTATGATCTCATTCATTGATTGAATCACTAAGATAGTTCCCTAAGTTTTCTCCTTAATGCACAACTACTCTACCATACCAATGCTACAAAAATTTGCATCTAGACCATTAGAATTTTGAACCTATAAGGAGGGAAGCACATTATGTTTTTGGTGGTCTTCTCCTTTAGGATTGATAACATATATCTATGATGCTTTTAGGAGATAAACTCATCCACCCAAGGTGGCCGACTTGGGCCCTCCCAAGTGAAATAATAAATAACCTTTTATTTATTATTTACTTAAATTGCCACTTATATATATGTAATTAATATCGATAAACAATAAATAATAAATATCACCTATATTTATTATTATTATTTATATTGATCTACACTAATAAATATATCCTATATATTTATTATTATTGCCTTAGATGGTTGATCTATATGTCGTAAAGGCCATAATATCAACAATCATTACATAGGAATCATCAATAAATAAATGATTACATCCATATTAAATTTTGTCTTGATCTTGGTAAACCATTTCTAATCGATGTAAACTATTTGCCTTGTAGTTTGTGTCATTCCAAACTGCTATGTCATTTCATGTTTCACTCGGTGTATACTACTTTCATCACTCGGTAATTAACTGGTGCTCAGTTCATAAGAATTCTCGGTGACTATTGTGCTTCGTACTTGGTGATCATCTGGCTCGGTAAGAGTGCTAGGTCAAAACTGTGTTTGGTTAACATAGTGATCTGCCTTGTGTTTTGTTCGGTGTCTAAGCTTTGTGTATTGACCGACTGTCCTATCTTGTCTCCTTTACCAACTATATGACTGAATGGTACTAATGACAACCATTAATGCTTTTTAGGAGTAACACTTGTACCATTTCCTAAAGAAACAAAAAGATTATTGCAAATGGGTGTTTAAGAAGAAGATTGGTTCGTATGGAGCTATTGAGAAGAATAAACCAAGACTTGTTGCAAAAGGCTACTCTCAAGTTAATGGTATTGATTATGGTGATATATTTTCTCCTTTTGCAAAAATGACATTCATTTGATTTTTTCTTTCTATTGTTGTTTCTTATGATTTAGAGATTGAGAAAATGGATTTGAAAACCACTTTCCTTCATGGTGATTTGGAGGAGTATATTTGTATAACATAGCTAGAGCACTATGTGGTAAAACGTAAAATTAATTTGGTTTGTAAATTGTAGAAATATTTAAATGGTGTCAAACATGTTTCTAGGATGTGGTACCAAAATTTTGATAAATATGTGTTGGGTTTTGGATTTGATCATTTAAAATCATATTATTGTGTTTATTATAAATCTAACGATGATAATTTCTTATTGCATATATGTTAATGATATACATTATTATTGGTAAAGGGAAACGTATGATTTCAAAACTAAAGTTTTAGTTTGATGTTAAATTTCAAATAAAAGATGTTGGTGCAACTAAACACATTCTTGGGATGAAAATTATAAGAGATAAAGTGAACATAAAACTATGACTAGGCTAGAGTAAGTATGTAAAATTAGTTTTGCAAAGGTTTAACATGCAATATTATATACCATTATGTGTTCTTTTAACTGTTGGAATGAAGTTATCTGATTCAAATTGTCCTACATTCTCATCAGAGATCCAAGACATGAGTAGAGTTCCTTACTATAATGTAGTTGGAAGTTTGATGTATGCTAGTCTACACTAAACCAAACATTTCCCAAGTAGTGGGATTTCTTTCCAAATGCATGTCTAATCCTGGTAGAGCTCATTGGATGTAGCTAAAATTGCATTTAAATATTTGAAGGGTACATCAAATTATGCATTGTGTTATCATGGTAATTTGATAGGAGATGAGATTTCCCTTGATATTCATGGTTATCTGGATTCACACTACATATATGTGATGCAAGGGAGGATGGGGAGAGGGGCCAAATGCACACCCTAACTAGATCCACCTTGCAGAGATCACACGCGGAAGCAACAAACACACAAGTGAGAGAGAGAGAATGTAGATGTCTTTCATATATTTACTTCAATTGATTCATACATGTTGGGCTATAAGGCCTTCCTGATTTAGGTCAGCTATTACAATCAAGTACAGAAGTCCTCCAACATGCGAGGATCTAAAACAATCTTCTTTCTCCTAGCTTCTATCTTTGATGTCCTAATTCGTCTATCTTAAAACTACAAACATGATTTATATTATATACAAGAAGCTACCGAACAAGTCTACCTTTAGATCCACCATCAATGGAAAGAATGAACAGATCTAGGTCCACACGATTCTCCATGATAGATTCCAGCATTAAATCTATGACCATAATTAAATGCAAGAGTCAGCCTCAACATGAAACTAAAAAAAACAACTCGGTAAGAAAGGATAACCAAGTGCCAGACAAGCATCATCGAGCACCAGGGAAATTCACCGAACGCTAGAGAGATAACCAACCAACCTTGGTAAACAAAGAAAATCGAGCAACACCGAACCAACTCGGTCAAAGAAGGAACTGAGCAACACAGGAAAACACAAACATATTTTTGGTGACACAGGATTGCCAAGGACACAAGATGCTCCTGCATTAGACACCTGGGGTTACCTAAAATGATTCTTTGAATCATGAAGCAGGTATGATCCGAGCTAAATCCAACTCAGATTGTGAAATCCATGAACTGTCTTCAATTAGTTTATTCTTCCACTTTACCAGATATTCCATATACTATTTTCCTCTTGTACTTCTGCCAATTCTTTGCTCCAAATCTCTTCAACTTCTTCTATATATTTCCTAGGATGATCATTTGGTATTGTCATTTCTTCATTTGACTCATGGTACTCATACAAATCAGCAATGTTGAAAATAGGTGATATATCCATGTCATCAGGTAACTGAATGATATGAAATAGTAGTTTACCAAAATGAATGGGATAATTATGTGAATAGGGTTGAATAGTGGTAGATAAGATAATATGATATGCAAAGGGGGAATATAAGACCTATCCTTAATCCAAATTCCCAAAAGGAAAGATCCAAATGGATTAATCACAAAGAAGTGATCAATGCACAATTGAATATGGAGAACATGAAGAAAGGAGGAAATCCTATAATCCACTATAGAAAGTATGTACTTGAAATTTCAAATGAATGGAAGGCAAATACTAACTTCAAAATGGGGCAAATCTGGAAAATACCGATTTTTGATGTCTGTGCACAATATCAAGAAATTATGCAACCTATTCCAGACTGGAAATACCGAGATAGAGAAAACCCAGATTACTTTTGTCTTTCTGGAAGCAAGTCATCCTTGACCCAGATAACAGGGCAAGGTCTTACCCCAGGGCAAGATCCTACCCCTCAGAGCTTCGATGGAAATTATGTTCACAAATATAAGAAGTTCACCGAAAAGGGTATCCAAATCTAAACTTCAATTCGTTGTCTTGTACCTGCACCTACAAGAAAAATGGTTTTTGTTTGTTTGGATGGGGGGGTTTGCCTTGGTCAAACCCCAAATTAGGAATTAACCTTGAAATTGAAATGAAATAGTAATATGCATAAACAAAGTAAATGGAACTATTCACCTTGCTTATGTTGAAGTCCTTGTAGGGGATTCGAATCCTTGAATCCGCAAGTAGGGATGCTCCAAATGAATGTAGAAGTATGTAGCATGTCTCAAATAAATGGTATTAGATCTTCAACACCAATCTTGAATGTATCTTTGCATAGGAAGTGGCTTGGATGAATGTGGATGGAGAAATCTTCAAGGGGGCTCCAAAGAGATTGAATCCTTCAATGGCTAACAATGGATCTCCTTGATGAATGCTTGAATGCTTGGCTTGAAGATGAATGAATGCTTGCTTTTTTTCCTTCTCCTTCTTGCTTGCTACTTGATTGTGAAATCTTATGAAAATCAGATGAAATGAGATGCATGATGGCCTGTGAATATCTCCTTGAGAGCTCTTGATCATGAAGTTTCTTGGTGAATAATGGATGATCAAAATGAGAGAGGAAGGCTTCCTTTTATAGTGATCTAGGGCAAAAACCTCTAGAGAAGGCCGACATTGGAGAATTAAATCCCAATTAACCTTAACCCTTAGAAATGGACCTAGATTAAATGCAATTTAAGGATTTACCATTCTAAAACCCAAAATGGTCGACCCAGAAGCGGGAAAATAAAACTTTCTGAAGCCCGACATCCCATAACTCCCAGAATGGGGTCAGGGATGAGGTAGTCTCTACCCTAGGTCAGGGATGAGGTCATCCCTGACTTAGGTCAGGGACTAGGTCATCCTTGACCCACCAGGTCATCTTTGACCCAAACAGTCAGAAACTCCAAATTCTCAGATAAAATTGTGAAAAAAAGGCTGGAAATAAGGGGGAGAGAAGAAGAACAGGGGGAAAACTGCCAGATCCATGCAACAATCTGATCAAGGTGCTTAACATGACCCCAGACCACTTACTCAGAGGGATAAATGCTCTTAACATGGAAGTGCTTCCATTTTTAGATGATACAGTAACTCAATCTCATAAGCATCTCCACTGTCAAATCTCTTCAAAATCTTACAAGGACCAAACTTCTTCATTTTCAACTTCCCATATGTTCCAACAGGAAATATGTCTTTCTTCAAATGAACCATTACTTCATCACCGATTGCAAAAGTCTTATGTCTTCTTGATCTATCAGCTCTATCTTTGTATTTCTGATTACTTTTTTCCAGCTTATGTTTCACATCTTCATGCAATGTCTTCATATACTTAGCAAACTTTACTCCTTCAGCACTTCTCTTTCTTTCATCAGCAATGTCCCTCAAATCTAATATACCTCTCGGTTGTATGCCATTTACAATCTCAAAAGGTGTTTTTTCCAGTACTCCTATTCACTAAATTATTGTATGCAAACTCTGCTTGTGCCAACACAGAATCCCAATTACTCGATGTGTCTCCAACTAAACATCTAAAAATATTTCCCAAGCTTCTATTCACAACTTATGTCTGTCCATCGATCTGTGGGTGAATTGTAGAACTATATTTCAACTTGGTGCCAAACTTTCTCCAAAGGGTCTTCCAAAAGTATCCAACAAATTTACTGTCTCGGTCAGAGATAATACTCCTTGGTAATCCATGCAATCTAACAATTTCCTTAAAGAAAAGATCTGATATATGTACTGCATCTGATGTCTTTCTACAAGGTATAAAATGTGCCATTTTATAAAATCTATCCACAACAAAAAATATAGAATCATTACCTCTTACTGTCTTCGGTAAGCCAATAAAAAAATCCATACTGATATCAATCCAAGGTTTCTCAAGAATAGAAATCAGTGTATACAATCTAGTATTCTGACTTACTCCTTTTGAAACTTGACAAATTCCACAACTTTTCACAAATTTCTGAACATCTTTATACAATTGTGGCCAAAAGTATTTCTCCTTAAGAAAATTCAATGTTTTATCAACACCAAAATGTCCAGCCAAACCACTACTATGTTTCTCCTTTATCAAATTAGTTCTCATTGGTCCTCTCGGTATACACAATTAACTACCTTTAGACAACATACCTTTTTGAATGAAATATTCTTTCCATTTAGTACTTGGTTGATCTTGAATAGGTGCTCTGCACTTTCTCCATGGCTCAAAAAAATTAGGATCAAATTCATAAGAATCTCTCATGTCATAAAAACCAAGAACTTAAATTTTCATCTCAGTCATTAAAGATCTCCTTCTACTCGATGCATCAGCAACTCGGTTAGTGACTACACTCTTATGCTTCATCACAAATGTATAACTCTGTAAATACTCAACCCATTTCATATGTTTCTAATTCAACTTATTATGACTACCCAAATACTGTAGAGCTTTATGATCGGTATACAACACAAATTCACTCGATATCAAATAATGTCTCCATTTCTTCAGTGCTTGAACAATAGCATAAAATTCTTGATCATACACAAAGTATTTCCTTTTTGCATCATTCAACTTTTCACTAAAGAAAGAAATAGGTTTACCTTCTTGACTCAACACGGCTCCTATTGCACTTCCACTTGCATCACAGTCCACTTGAAATACCTTATTGAAATTAGGCAATGCCAAAATAGGCAATTCAACAACCTTCTGATTTAGAGTCTCAAAAATTTTATCAGCTCCATGTGTCCACTTGAATTCTCTTTTATCTCCTCTCATAGTCTCAGTCATAGCATTAAAAATTGAACTGAAATTCCTAATGAACTTTAGGTAAAAACTTGCCAAACCATGAAATAATCTTACCTCACTAGCATTCTCAGGTGTAGGCCAATTCAAAATAGTTTCAACCTTTACAGGATCCATCTTCAAACCATCAGCTGGAATCACAAATCATAAATACATAATCTCCTCTTTCATGAATGAACACTTTTTCAGGTTTATCAACAACTTTTCTTCTTTCAACCTCTGCAATACTTTTTGAACATGCAACAAATGCTCTTCTCTGGTCTTACTGAATATCAGAATATCATCTAGGTACACAATCACAAATTTACCCAAGAATTTCTTCTAAACTTCATTCATTAACCTCATAAAAGTACTTGGTGCATTAGTTAAACCAAAAGGCATAACCAACCACTCATACAAACCTTGTTTTGTCTTGAAAGCACTCTTCCACTCATTACCTTCTCTGATTCTGATCTGATGATACCCACTTTTCAAGTCAATTTTGGTAAAATACTTTTCTCCAGTCAACCTATCCATTATGTCATCCATTCTCGATATAGGAAACCTATATTTCACTATTATCTTGTTGATTGCTCTAGAATCAGTACACATTCACCATTCTCCATTCTTCTTAGGTCCCAATATAGTAGGTACTGCACAAGGACTCAAACTTTCCTGGATCAAACCTTTCTGCAACAATTCTTGAATCTATTGGTTCAATTCTTGATTCTCGGTAGGTGTCAACCGATGTGGTCCCTTATTCGGTAAACTAGCTTCAGGGATTAGATCCATGTGAATAGTGGTAATTTGGAATCACCACTATTTGTGTATGTGTGTGGGGAAAATGTAAGATTCACTCCTAAATCCAAATTCCCAAAGGAGAGATCCAATTTGATCAACCAAGAGGTCAATACACAATCGAATCAATCTATGAAGAATATGAAAGAGAGAGAGAAACCCTATACTTCCCTATAGTTGGATTAAGCTTGAAATTCGAAATAATTGAAGTGCAAATACTAATCTTGAATTAGGGCAGATCTAGAAAATGCTGAATTCTAGCTTCTGTATGAAGTTTCTGAAGATTTCATCACCTTTTTTGGACTGGAAATGTCGAGGCGGAGAAAACCCAGAAATCTTTTCTCCAAATTCACACTGGTCGACTTTGACCTTTTAAAAGGTCAAAGACCACATTATTTATTTGAAGTCCAATTCTGATTCTATTCACAGATCCTGAAAGATTGTCGAAAAGGGTATCCAAATTCGCTCTCAGATCTGAGATTCCACACTTGTGCCTACAAGAAAAATGGTTTTGTTGTTTTTTTGGGGGGTTTGCCTTGGTCAAACCCCGGTTTGGAATCAACCTTAATATTGAAATTGAAATAGGAGAATGCTAGCAAGTAGTAGAAATGAATCTAACAATGAAGCTATGCAATTCAATAGATATGCTAATGTATTTGGAATGTAATCAAATATATTGATATGAAAGCTTGAACATAACATGATCAAACCTCCATGATTGTATGCTTGAAATCCACCTTGAGGAAACAATGATATGGATCTTGAAGATGAACAAAGGATCTTGAAGGAAGATCACACCACCATGGTGGCTAGATCTAGGGTTTGAATGATAGATCTTGAATGCTTGAGCCAAATCCCTTTAATAGCTTGAATGCTTGAATCCTTGATCTTCAATGGAGAACTTGGATGAAGAAGAAGACTTCAATACTTGAATGAATGCTTGCTTGATCACCTTGAGAATTTGAGAGCTTGATTGCCAAAACTTGATGAAGAAAATGAGAGAGGAAGGCCTCCTTTTATAGTGATCTAGGGTACACTCCTCTAGATGGGCCACCTTGGAGAATTAAATCCCAATTAGGTCCTCACCTTTAGAAATTATACCTTGATTAAATACAATTAAAGGATTTACCATTTTCGAACCTGAAACAGCCGACCCGGAGGCGGGAAATAATTATCCCAAAAGCTAAATTACCAGCAAATGAGAATTTGAAATCCTGGCGGGAAGAGGTCGAGGTTGAGGTCAACCCTGACCTAGTCAGGGTCGAGGTCGACTTTGACCTTAGACCCTAACTTTGTCAGGTTCTGCAATAGAGATCCCAGAGATGCTAGAAACTTAGAAATTGATGTTTGAACAGGACCCAGTGTTAGGAACAGATAAAAAATCCTCAAAATGATTTGATGATGGACTAGGAGGTCTCATTTTTGAATCCTACCTAGAAAATGGAGCCATGGAAGAGAGAAAATCAGGAAAGTCCTTAAGACCTTAACCCTAATTTCACCTAGAATGAAGAAATCAAGTGCAGAGAAGAAGTGGAAGACAAGGGAGAATGCAAAGATGCCAATCATGACCCTAAACCACTTACTCAGAGGGCTAAACACTCTTAACATGAAAGTGCTTCCATTTTAAGATGATACATTAAGCCCCCACTTTAGCAAGAGTATGGATTCAATGCAAACTCTTGGTAAAGGAGAAGAGATAAGAGATCCCAGTGGATTCAAAATGAGATAAAATAACACTTAGCTTAAGACACAAGCCCCCAGCCCAAGGATTCTAACTCAACATACATACATGAGAGTATACAAAAGAACAAGGGTTAGTACTACACAACCCAAATCAATTAGCATAAGAAACCTTGCTAAGAAATATTTCTCATACCAATATCATATTTGGAAAGCTATCATAACAACATAAATGATTACATAAGAAAGACCAGAGAAATACTATAGACAACATAGCTTCATGGTCCAGTCCTACTAGCATGAAAGTGAAAAGAGAGAAAAGAGAAAGTGATTACCTCACCCAGTAAGATGCCTACCTTACTATGAATCACCCTGGAGGGAGAGCCCAACAAGTTCACCCATAAACTGTGCTTGCAATTGTAATGCGTCTTCTGATGGCTTTTGGAATATCCATAGATCCACCTTCTTGTATCACTATGAATATGAAATGCGTGTCTTCTCAGGATTTAGCAACTTATGTGCGTTAGCTTCAGAAGATTTAGCATATAGGTGTGTGTCTTTTTAGGATTTAGTAACTTATGTGCGTTACTTTCCAAGATTTAGCATATTGGAATTTGGAAATGCGTGTCCCTTTAGGATTTAGCAACTTATGTGCATTACCTTTAGAGGATTTAGCATATTGAAAAATTTGAAAAATGTGTGTCTCCTCAGGATTTAGCAACTTATGTGCGTTACCTTCGGAAGATTTAGCATATGAATTCGTGTCTTTTCAGGATTTAGCAACTTATGTGCGTTACCTTCCAAGATTTAGCATATAAAAATAAAAAACTATAGTACAAGGGAGACCCTGCATATGCCACCCTCCTTAATATGGCAAAAAACATACTATTTTGTCATGTTAAGGAAAGAAAGAACAATGATAAAGCCTTCTTCAGCATCAAGACAATATCCATAGACAACACCTAGTCCAAGCCAAGAAGGTCACAACTCCTATGAGGCCATGGAAGGGACGAATGTAAAAGATATCATGCAAGAAGTGAAAAGAAAGTAACCCTTAATGAGAGATAGCACACTATTCAGTTTCCAAGGTGAGAGATGTATCAACCATGGAAACCTAATGTCAAACAACAAATAGGATCTTGAAGGAAGATCACACCACCATGGTGGCTAGATCTAGGGTTTGAATGATAGATCTTGAATGCTTGAGCCAAATCCCTTCAATAGCTTGAATGCTTGAATCCTTGATCTTCAATGGAGAACTTGGATGAAGAAGAAGACTTGAATACTTGAATGAATGCTTGCTTGATCACCTTGAGAATTTGAGAGCTTGATTGCCAAAACTTGATGATGAAAATGAGAGAGGAAGGCCTCCTTTTATAGTGATCTAGGGCACACCCCTCTAGATGGGCCACCTTGGAGAATTAAATCCCAATTAGGTCCTCACCTTTAGAAAATATACCTTGATTAAATACAATTAAAGGATTTACCATTTTGAAACCCGAAACAGCCGATCTGGAGGCGGGAAATAATTATCCCAAAAGCTAAATCACCGGCAAATGAGAATTTGAAATCTTGGTGGGAAGAGGTTGAGGTTGAGGTCGACCCTGACCTAGTTAGGGTTGAGGTCGACCCTGACCTAGTTAGGGTCGAGGTCAACTTTGACCTCAGACCCTAACTTTGTCAAGTTCTACAACAGAGATCTCGGAGATGCTAGAAACTTAGAAATTGATGTCTGAACAGGACCCAATGTCAGGAACAGATAGAAAATCCTTGGAATGATGTGATGATGGACTAGGAGGTCTCATTTTTGAATCCTACCTAGAAAATAGAGCCATGGAAGAGAGAAAATCAAGAAAGTCCTTAAGACCTTAACCCTAATTTCACCTAGAATGAAGAAATCAAGTGCAGAGAAGAAGTGGAAGACAAGGGAGAATGCAAAGATGCCAATCATGACCCTAAACCACTTACTCGGAGGGCTAAACACTCTTAACATGGAAGTGCTTCCATTTTAAGATGATACACCATGCAATGATCAATGCTTCTCTTAGGTGGCGAACCATCAGGTACATTATCAGAAATGATTTCACTGTACTCAGTGAGTAACTTATCAATCTCCTCAGGGATACTATCCTTTGTTTTCCTACTCAGTGTGTTAGGAATCACAGCAAAACATACATCATTCTTCTTGAAATCCTTAACAAACTTTCTTCCTTCCATCAAGCTAACTTTCACAGATGTGAAAACATTACTAACAGGTTCTTTAATCAAAGGTAACAAGATTTGTCTTCTTCCATCAACCCAAATAGTATATATATGCAATCTCCCATCATATACAGCATGTCTATCATATTGCCAAGGTCTACCCAAAAAAATATGACAACAATCCATAAGCATGATATCACATAACACTTTATCATAGTACTTTCCAATTTTCAAATTCACATAACATTGTTCACTTACCAAGAGTGTATGCTCATATTTGATCCATGAAATCTGATAGGGCTTCGGATGTTCCAACCTTTTCAACTACAACTTTGTAACCATTTCCTCAGATGCCAAGTTCTCTGAGCTACCACTATCAATGATTACCTTCCAAACTTCATCAGAAACTCTACATCTGGTCTTGAACAAACATTTCCTTACTAGATCTTCCTTATTACTTTCACTCCAAAGTGCTCTCCTTACCATCAAGTTCTTTTCCTTCTCAGGTTCATTCGATGACTCTTCTTGCACCAAAGCATTTCTACTGCTACCGACCTTCTTACTTGCATGTGTACACTCAAATGATCTATGTCCTTCTTCTCCACAATTGTAACAAGTTCCTCGGAAACCACCTCTGTTATAACCACCTCGGTAGTTACTGCCTTTGCCTCTAGATGAACTTTCACCTTTCCACCCGGTCTTGCCTTTATCCAGATTTGTCTTTTCAGGTTCATATCTATTGTTTTCACCATAAGATCTACCTCTTCCTCTAGGGAATCTACCACATCTATCTCTTTGTCTTTGCTCATGTCTTTTCTTCAATTTCTCCTCAGCTTTCAATGCAAATTGATAAGCCTCCTCAATGTTCTCCAATTTGACCAAACAGATTTCTTCTTGGATGGAAACTCTCAATCCATTCAGGTACCTAGCAATTCTTTCCACATCATCTTCATCATGTCCATATCTGATATCTAATCTATAGAATTCCTTAGTATATTCTTTTACCGAGCTATCTTTCTACCTCAAACTTTGCATTTGCCTAACTAGGTTAATCTGATAATCACAAGGTAAAAACTTTCCTTTCAATTTATTCACCATCTTATTCCATACCTTAATTTTTTCTTTGTCTTTCCTCTTTCTGTCCAACTACAGATGTTCCCACCATAAGGATGCATGACTTTTCAACTTTGTGCTTGCAATTTTCACCTTCTTTTCCTCAGGTACATTTTCATATTCAAAGTACTTTTCCATCTCGGTGATCCAGTCCACCAATTCATCAGAATCCAATTTTCCACTATACTTAGGAGGATTAAAGTGTGGTGTAGACTTCAAATTTGTCAAAGCCTTCAACAATCTTTCCTCACCTTGATCCATTGCCGGTGCAAGTTCTACATCACCTTGTTCTTCCTCAATTTCATCATTACTAACATCTTCAAGATGTCTTCCTCTTCTTTGGGTTGTTTCAATGGCTTCTAATCTAGCAACAAGTTGTCTCAACATGTTTGCCAATCCTAGATCTGCAACTTGCCTCCCACGAACCATCTTGAAACCCTCTACAATTGCAGGTTAGATCGCAATTTGTTACCCCACAACAAATCAACTGTGGTTTGACAAGAAGGAACCCTCAAACCTAGATTCACAAACCTAGATCTAGATCTCACCTCGCTCTGATACCACCTGATGCAAGGGAGGATGGGGAGAGGCGCCAAAGGCACACCCTAACCAGATCCACCTTGCAGAGATCACACATGGAAGCAACAAACACACAAGAGAGAGAGAGAGAATGCAAATATCTTTCATATATTTACTTCAATTGATTCATACATGTCGGGCTGTAAAGCCTTCTTGGTTTAGGCCAGATATTACAATCAAGTACAGAAGTCCTCCAACATGTGAGGATCTGAAACAATCTTCTTTCTCCTAGCTTTTATCTCCGATGTTCTAATTCATCTATCTTAAAACTTAAAACAAGATTTACATTATATACAAGAGGCTACTGAACAAGTCAGCCTTCAGATCCACCATCAACAGAAAGAACAACCAGATCTAGGTCCACACGCTTCCCAATGATAGATTCCAACATTAAATCCATGACCATAATTAATGTTAGGATTAACAAGGCAGAAATAACAATTATGTGCAAATATAACTAATATCAGAAAATAATAAACCACACAGAATAGAACACAAGACACATAGATTTAACGTGGTTCACCCAATCCCTGGGCTACGTCCACCAACAGCGAGTCCAATATTATTATTATCCAGTGATTACAACCTGATTACAATCCGTAATCCCTTACAGCCCAATTCTACCGCAAGTACTAAAATCATACATCATGAAAATCCCTAACCCTAAGCCATATTATACAATATTTTCCCGCTTTAGGGTTAGAATGAGTTATAAGTAGTCGGCCCAAATAACCAAAAAAGTAGTCGGCCTCAAAAAAATTTACAGTACTTTCCTAGATAGTACTTTCCTGATTAGTCACCACAAGCTAACAATTAATTGCAAGAGTCGGCCTCAACAGGAAACTAAAACAAAAAACTTGGTAAGCAAGGATAACCAAGCGCCAGACAAGCATCATCAAGCGCGAGGGAAATTCATCGAGCACTAGAGAGATAACCAACCAACCCCGGTAAACAAAGAAAACCAAGCAACAATGAACCAACTCAGTCAAAGAAGGAACCAAGCAACACAGGAAAACACAAACATGTTTTTGGTGACACGAGATTGCCAAGGACCCAAGATGCTCCTAAATCAATAGGATATTTCAATAGTAGAAAATCCACCAGTCCTTATGAGTTTACTTTTATTTGGTGGTGAAATTAGTTGGATGAGTAAGTGGCATGCTATGGTTGTTTTGTCCACTATTGAAGATGAGGACATGGAAACTATAAAGGCCTACAAAGAATCCATTTGGCTTAAGATACCATGTTTAGATATATTGGAATAAAACAAGGTGTAGCAATAGTTTATCGATACAATTAAATTGAAATCAACCTAGCTAAGATGTCAACATTTCATACTAGGAACAAGCACATTGATACTCAACATGGTTTTGTCATAGATATGATCAAGGATGGCAAGGTGAGGTTGTTTAAGGTAGAGACTTCGATTATTATTGTTAATTCCTTAACTAAGGTTTTGAGCACAAAGACGTTCAAATAATGTTTAAAGTATATAAGCCTCATGGCCACTAGAAATTAAAATATGTTGTAGATATTTTGTTTTCTTTTGGCAAGGTGTTTGACAAGTGGGAGAATGTTAGGAAAATGGTTTCTCAACCTTGCAATTACATATGTTTACTATTTATAACAAGTTTACATTTAAAGACAAATTGGTCCAAAATTTTCTCTAAGGCTGTGAATTGGCCAAATAAGCATGCTGGTAAATTTTTCGTTGTGGGATCATGTCTAGACGTGGAGATATTAAAGTCTTCATTTTTTAAAGTTTCAAAGTCAATATTGAAGGCATCAGAGGATTTGGATGGTCCAAAAGTGGTCATAACTAGCGAGTGTGTCATAGCTTGAAAGAGCACTTCACAAGATTTTTGACACTTCAAACAATTCGTCAATCATACTCCTAGATCAAAAGTTATGGATTATAGAAGTAGGGTCTCCTAAAATGGGAAACATAAAAATGTGTTGGACATATAAATTTGCAAATTTATATTGGTCTTTCTTTGATGTCATTCTCATATATAGTCAAACTTAGTCTAATTATCTTTGCCACTTGATGATTAGTCTAATAATTTTAACAAAGTGTTCTCATTTTCCTAAAAGCTCTGAGTATGCCTTTAGATTGCAAAAATTGTAGTATATGGGGCATATTATTTCACAACTTGGTGTTTAGGTTGACCCCAAGAATATTATAATGGAAGAGTGGTCATGACCTAAGTCCTTCAAAGGCCTACACGTGTCTTAGGATGGATATAATGCTATCACAAGTTTGTACATAAATATAATAAAATTATTGGTCACTTGACAACTTTGTTGAAACTCTCCTTTAGTTGGATCAAAGTAGTTGAGGTGTCCTTTACTACTCTCAACATTTCCATATGTTTGAATATAGTTTTGGTTATTTTAACTTTTTACAAATCTTTCATTCTTGAATGTGATTCCTCTAGCACTAGCATGGGTTTAGTTTTGATGTAGAAAGACCCCCCACATTTATAAGGTAACTCATAATGTGCAATTTTATCATCAAATTTCATGTGATGCCTTGTTCTATTATTAGTGATTGTGATCCATTTTTTACTAGAAATTTCTAGCTAAGACTTGTTTAAGCTTTAGGGAACTACCTTGAACATAAGTTTGGTTTATTATTCTCAAATAATGGTCAAACTAAGATTTATTGATATGCAATAAGTTTGATTGACCAAATGGTTAGCTCTAGCAAATTGGTGATATAATAGTAATTATCATAGTGCTTCCAAAATGCTTGCTTATGAAGTCTTCTATAGTATTCCCCCACATTCCTTGTGTTCGTATATTTTAGGTTTTTCAAAGGTTGAGATGATTGACAATTCTTAGGAAAAATAATAGGACACCTCTAGACTCCTAAAGGCTTGCCTTTGAAATTGTAGATTGTGTTATTTACCGTTCAAGCAAGTTTCATTGCGAGAAAGGCAAGTTTATAAGTTGGGTCATAGGTTTTATGGTTCTTATAAAATGCTCTGATGCATTAGTGAGAATGTATACAAGTTGGCACTCCCACCTGCTTCTAAGATTTGCCATGTTTTTCAAATCTTGTTTCAAGAAAGTGATTAAGACTACTACTTCAAATCTAAAAAATATCCTCAAATTAGATGATGGATCCGTATTTTTAGAACCTACAATTATATTGGAAAAATGCACCAAGCAATTCACAATAATTTTGTTGCAATGTTCTTAGTCTAATGGAAGGGTTTTTAACATGGAGATACAACATAGAGCACACGCATTCTCTTCAAGTCTCCTCACCAAAGCATTGAGAATAAAAAAAAATTGAATGGGGAGGCAATGTTTTGAACCCTATTCTACTATATGGAAATAGTAAGGTGCATATGCTTTGCAAGTCATCCACATGTAATATTGAATAGAGGTGAATGCATGTGCTTTGTAAATAATCCCACTAGTTAGTTAGAATAAAACAACTTTCCCAGATGCATGGGATGTAGGAGTTATCTTTGGAAAGACTCGAGACTTCCCAAACAAAAGGTACCAACAATATTTTTAACTGGAGTGTATACTTTATTGAGATGTTGCCCCATCAAAGTGATGTTGTGAAGATAAATACAGCTTTGCTTCTTACATTTTTACAATTTGACTTTAAAATTTTGAAAATTCTAGAAAAAGATTAATCCTACACTCACGAGAATGACATAAGATAATGGAACAATAGAATTTGATCATAAAGGATGTAACAAATATGATTGATATAAGAAATGGTGCAAATATAGATAAATAAATAAAAATAGGCAAAATTAAAGAAAATCAAGTCCAACTTGAAAGATTTTATCATATATCATATGAAATTATATTAAATCATTTTATATATGATATATAATTATATTGAGTCATTCTCTTGGTGTAAATTATATCATACAATGTTTGCTTTGTCCCTAGTCACATTGTTCTTTGAAAACCTGTGATGCTAACATGTTTGGAAAGACATACATGTTTGTTTATATGTATATATTCCTGCCACTGGAGAGTGCTTTTTTGCTGTTTTTAACTGTATTTTCCTCAATCTAGTTGCATTTTTTCCAATGAAAAAAAACATACATACGTTTTTCTTTATATTAGTAGGATAGGAATGACAACCATATGCTGCTCCCAATATCCTTTCCACTAGGGATATGTTAATTCCACTTGTCCTAAAGAAAGAATGAACATGCAAACATACCTGTCATAAATTTATTGTAATAAATTATTGGAGACACGAGGCTTTGATCCCATCTTTAGTTTAAAAGTCTGCATTACAAATGTGACAGCCACCATGATCCGTCATCATTCCAGCTGTGATTGTTTTTCCAAGCCCGCATCAATCCGGATCACGACTTTGCTGCTGCCCTGGTATGATCTGTCCTCTTTGAAAAGCTTGTTTAGTCTGACATATAAAACTGAACATCATGATAAAGGTCATCATTCACAATTTAGGCTCTTAGAGGAGATCATTGATTGCTTAGAAATTGGGCTCTAACGATCATGGCCATGATGACACAGATGGGTTCATCTCTGCTATCTTCCTTAGGCACAGCCATCCAATCTTTAGCATTCACATCAGCTGCCCAAAAACTTTCTTCTTCACTCTCAGAGAGAAGAACTGCAGATTATTGCCTTGCTGACACAAACAGCCCAGTGGGAGATTTTGAATGCCAGCTGGCTGCCAAGCTGGAGGCCCTCAAGCAGTCTGTCAAGATCAATCTTGAATGGCTGCATGAGGCACTGGTAATGGTGGTTTACATCCACTCCACAGTTCTTGGAGCCATGTCAGGCCTGCAGTTGCCCCTGACAGAGACAGAGCAGAGGGCAATGAATGAGTACCTGGATGACAGTGTCAAGCTCCTGGATGCTTGCAATGTCATCAAGGAGAGCTTTGCCTATGTGGAGAGGTATCATATGTTAGTTCAGCTGGCACTCCATTCATTGGACAGCAAGGAGCCTGTGAATGACAAGAAGGTTACCAGGGCCAAGAATGTTTTCCATGAGTGTGTGGTGACTATCAAGAAGAAGGTCGAGGAGGTGGACAGGCAAGGACAACAGAGGTCAAAGCTTGAAAATTGCAGCTCCATGCTGAGAAGAATGGGGGAAAAGCTCAACAGCAACAATAATAACAACAGGAGCAGCAGCAGCAACAATGCATTGGTCATTAGTGCTATGTATGGTGCAAAGACAAGCACCATATTTTTATGTGGGGTGCTTTCTATAACTCTATTGGTGAAGCCCAAGAGGATTCTTCCTAGTCTCCACTTACCCCACCAGCTCCCATGGGCCTCATCAATGCTGAAACTACAGCATAAGGTCAAGGAGGAGATTGACAGAAGGAAGGCCATTAGAGGTTCAGCTGCCCTGCTTGAAGAACTGGATGGTGTGCATCTGGAGGTGAAGACATTGTATCATGTTTTGTTGAATGTGGATAAGGAGAAAGAGGAAGGATTTCCTATGATGGAGGAAATCAGGCAATCTGTTCCAAGGATGAGGAAGTCTTCAGAGGATCTGCAGAAGGGACTGGGGCCTGTGGAACAGAAAGTTAATGAGATTTATAGAATGTTGGTGTCTAGCAGAGTGGCCTTACTAGACATTATCAGTCATGTGAAGAACTAGACCATACCTGGTCACAAAATTCACAGTGGTATATTGATATTCTCTGTGTATGATTTGTTTTCACATGAAAAAATTTATATTTCTGCAAAGCTAAAAGAGCAGTTGAGTAGCCAAAACTTAGGACATGACTGGTATTATGCTTCTAAACGGCGTCTTAACCACTTTGCCGTTGAATCCCACATATATGTAACATTTGTTTTAGCATGTTAACTGTGACATATAACTTGTAATCTGATATTTCTGGGAGATAGTCAGCCTTCGAACTTTCAAGAGGATGTAAATACCATCTTATCTGTATCATAATAGTCTAAACTCTAAAGTAAACCTCTAAAGAAAGCATTTATTGAAAAGGAAGGGTCACGATTGAACATATACATATTGCAATTTTGTGTGGTAAATTCTGTGACAGTTGACATGGGCACAAAACTTTAACTTTTTCATGTTAAAATTCTGGCTGGTAACCTCTGTGACAGTGAGCAGGGGTGCAAAGCTGTAATTCAGGCTTTCTTTGAAACTTGTGATTCCTTACTTATCCTGCTTGCTACATGTGCCCCAATGGGATAATTTAATCCTTTTTTCCTGTTGGTTACAAGAAATTCATGTAGTACTTCCAAGTCAAGAGTCAGCAATACATCGCTAAACACTTGTAAGAGAGCTTCAAACTACTTCTGTTGAAAATGGATTCTTACCGAAATTTCCATCTCTTTTAGCTATAAGGAACCCTGCTACTCTAAGATGTTAGTTCTTTTACAGAGGCTGTGTTCCTCTAGAAGCCTTACCAGCTGGTGCCTTGCTATGGGTTTTATGAAAAAAGTCGTCAACACCAGCAGCAAGAAACTGGTTTCTGCCACTATCCAATGCATTGCCAGGTAATCCCACAATTGGGACTTTTAGGCCCATTGCCTGCTTCAAACACAACGGGAATTGAAATTAAACAAAAAAGAATCTAAAATAAATTGTTTACCCAACAAATGATATAAGAAAAGACAAATCAATCCTGGGGAATGACAGACTGCATAGATTTTAATAAAGGATGGGAAATATGTATGTTACCTGACCTCTCCAAGGGTTTAGGTCCGTTAGCAAGGCTAAAAAAAATGAAACTAATATATCAAGATACAGAGTAAAAACTTTCCTTGTTATCAGAGGGGTCCCATATGTCAAGTAGGGAGGGAAAATGAAACTAATATATGTAGATATAGTGTAAAAACTTTGTTATCAGGCGGGTCCATATGCCAAGTATGCAGTAGCTAGAGGGGTCCCATATTTTGTCGCACAATACTAAATAAACACAGTGAGGCATAAAATAGTTGAAAGAGTTCTTTAAAAAGTGGGGTGGGGCAGGGAATGGCAAGAATAGAGGCAATTCTGTTCAAAACAGTTAGAAGAGTCTTATTCACATGGCTGAGAAAAATCGTGGAGTAAAAATTGAGGGTTTCAACATCATGGCTTAACAGAATAAAAGAATTATAGCAGATAAAAGAACATATATCATTTTCAGAAGCTCTGCAATTTCCTGCCCTTTGGTTTTTCAATTTTTTGTCGCTCTGGTGTGCCTGTCAGGCAAGGGACCTCTCCACCCAAAAATGGTGTTCCTGACTCCTCGCAATCCAAGGAAACAGTCCTATGTAAGGATCCCTCTTGAGTTTTGGAACAATAACATTTACAGTGCAATAGCGAATTCCTTTGGTAACCTTCTGGAGGTTTATTCTCCCCACATCCATAACTCTGAAATCCAAGTTTGAAAGATGGATTCAGCCTTTGGAGTATGAAAATGCTAGTTTGTATTGCCAAAACTTTAACATTTTTGGCCATTGAGCAATGTATGTAAAAAGCCAAACAAAGGAGTTAATGTTGTGGTTCTGGGTAAGCAGGTTCAAGTTCCTTTGCAGGATACAACGCTTCTTAACAGTAACCCTACTCTCCCCAAAGGTATTGATTATCATCCGGAAGATAGGCAGAAAGATAGAGAGTAAAGAAAAGAAGGATTCCACCTAAAAAACTAGTCCCGAGGAACAAGATATTCATAGGTCAAAAGAAGTTCAGAACAAAAGTTTGAAGAAAATGGATGAAAATGGTAAGCATAAGTATGCCTCAATGTCTGAGGATTCGGTGATACTAGAAGTTGCTTCTGGCTCTGCTCTTTCCTTCTCCCAAAAAATCTAACCCCAACATAGAGCCGGTCACTCCTACAAGGGACTCGCAAGAAATGAACTCCGCAGTGATGAATGGTAATGAGGAGGTCGGAGTTGATTCTATTCCTATGTATGTTATTCAGAAGTTACGAATAAGAAACGTATATATATAGATATATATTTTTTAAAATTAATTTTTATTTATAAAATAATTTACATTATGAATAATACATTTTTAAAAAATACATCATATTAATTATGCTTATAAGTTTTGAATAAATTATTATCTTAAAAAGTAACTTCCAGTTTAATCTACCTATCCTGAAATTGACAGTTTGCTACTTTCAGTTTATTAATAATCAGTTTATGTATTAGTGAATGTACATTGAAATCCTGCATGCTAAATTGGAGATCAAACATTAATATTAGTACTGTTACATAAAATAAGTTCCAGAAAGTGCAGAAATTTATGGAGATAAACGTGAGATTACTGATGTTACTCTAACAAAAAAAACTAGAAAGTGCAGAAATTAACGTTAGTAATATTTGAGTCAAAAAAGTGCAGAAATTTCTCGTGAGACATGTGCAATGACTGAACGACAAAGAAACGGCCGTTTCGCAACAAGAAACCCGTTGCCGCCATTGAAACGCGAAACACGGTCTAAACGTTGTGTTTCTGGTAACAGAGATTCCTATAGGCCAAGTCAATACTCCCTTAGAATCTTGGGAAGAACATGTTGAGATTTGTTCTTTGGATGGGATGGAAGAAGGGAATTGCTCCTCTCCCCTATATTCAAAAATATAAGTTTAAAGATTGTGGATAGAACTAAAGAGGTTAGTTTTGTGATATTAAGACAGATAAAAAGGAATCCCTAGCTCTCCTAGGATTTGGTTATGTTAATAAGGACATGGATAAGGAAGGAGAATTGACTTAAATAGGAGAAAAACAAAAGAAGAATAAAAGACTGGATGAAGAAGCAAAGAATAAACAAGGGTGATCGTCTCACAAAAAAAAATGAGCTAGAGATACATCAAGATATGTGGCTACTGGAAAGCAATGCACCCTAGGTAATCTATCAAGGACTAAAAACAAAAGGAAATAGAAAGCTCTAGTCTATCTTAATGTCTAGCGGATACTATCAATTTGTCTTTGTTATAATAAAGATTTTGTCTTGGAATTTAAGGGGCTTTAATAGCTCGTATAAACAGCACTTGCTTAAATGTTGTCTCATGGAGAATAAAGAAAATATTGTAATGATTTAGGAAACAAAAATGAAGGTTAATAACTTTGATAAAATTGCTAAGAATATTTGGCCTTCGGCTAAGTACTTGGTGAGTGATGCTAATGGGGCCTCGGGTGGTTTTCTTACCATGTGGAATCCAGCTAGGTTCAAAGGCGCCCTCCATTCCTCAAGCAAAAATAGCCTTATTGCTATTATGGAAGATGTTCTCTCAACTGAACAATGGAATTTGATTAATGTTTATGCTCCTAATTTAAGAACTGGAAGATCAAAGTTATGGAATTACTTGGCTGACATTATTTCAAGAAATCCAATGGACCTTTGGATGTTGAGAGGATATTTTAACTCTCGTCTTTACTCTTCAGAGAAAATGGGGGCTAAAAAGACTTTTTTGATAATATGGTGCATATTATTGACTTTTTAACTACTCTAGGCCTTTTGGATATCGATCTTAGTAATACTAGGTTCACTTGGAGTAATAGGAGGCAAGATGATCATCTAATTCAGGTCAAGATGGATAGAATCTTGATCTCGTACAACTAGAATATCCTCCCCTCTCTGTCCCTTTTGGCTATCCCTAAATCTGGATTGGACGACAATGCCATAATCTTGTTTAGAGAGGATCACCTTACCAAGGTACCCTTCCCCTTCAAATATGAAGTTATGTAGACTCTACACCCAGACTTCAAGATACTTGTGGACAATTGGTGTAAAATCCCCTGTCAAGGCACCCCTATGTATTGTATCTCTCAGAAGCTAAAAAGGGTTAAAGAAAGAGTTAAAGGTAGGAATGAAATTTCCTTGGGCAACATTTTCCATAGAAAGAAATCTCTATCATTAGACCTTAAAGCTATTTAAGACTAGAATGACCTTGGAGCTAGGGATGTTGAGATATACAATAAAGAAAGAGACCTAAGAGCTCAATGGGCTAAACTCTTCAAGGAGGAAGAGATTTTTTAGAATTAATAAACTAGAGTTTAGTGGCTTACAAAATGAGATAAAAATACTAAAAAATTTCACCAATCCGCCATGAAACATAGATGTAGGAATAGAATCAGAAAGCTTGTCGAGGAGGATGGCATTATCTTGACTAAAGAGGAAGATAAAGAAAAATAATTTTTTTCTTTCTTCTCTAACTTTCAAAGACATATGGAGAATGAAAAGGAAATCAAAAAAGATGAAAGATCTGTTGGAGGTTATCCCAGACTTAATCAATGACTCAAACCTAAAA
Organism: Chamaecyparis obtusa; assembly: GCA_027943335.1. Taxonomy (NCBI): domain Eukaryota; kingdom Viridiplantae; phylum Streptophyta; class Pinopsida; order Cupressales; family Cupressaceae; genus Chamaecyparis; species Chamaecyparis obtusa. Next base: position 458,366 of record BSBK01002026.1, read on the forward strand.
GAGATGTTAAAAATTGTGTCTCTTGAAGAAGTTAAGAATGTTGTCTTCTCTTTTGGAGCTTACAAAGTTCCTATCCCAGGTGGATTTCCCCCTACTTTCTTTCAGGACTTTTGGGATATCTTTGAGGATATTCTAAATATGGCAAGAGAGTTCTTCAAATTAGGTAACCATAGAATCCTTAACCAAGTTAATGTCACTTTCATTGCCTTGATCCCCAAAAACTAGGATGTCATCTCTATGCAAGATTTTAGACTTATTAGCTCATGCAACAACATATATAAAAACCCTTTATAAGTTGGTAGTGAATAGGCTTGAATTTGTTCTCAAGAAATTGAAAGCTCCTAATCAGAAAGGTTTTGTTCAAGGAAGATGCATAAGATATGCTTCCCTCACCACTCATGAGATGGTTCATTCTATGGTCTTATGCAAGAAACTAGGGATGATTCTCAAATTGGATATCTCAAAAGCTTATGATAGGGTTTCTTGGGTTTTCTTGATGGAGGTTCTCAAAATGTTTGGTTTCAAAGAAATATTTCTAAAGGTTATCTTTGCTTGTGTCACTACTCCTTCATGTTCTATTTTGGTGAATCGTGTTCGTAAGGGCTATTTCTCTTGTGGTAGATGTCTCAAGCAAGGAGATCCCTTATCTCCTTATTTATTTATATTGGTGGTAGAAGTCCTTGGAAGGAACAGTCAAAACATGCTAGATAGAAGGATTATTTAGGGAGTGAAAGCTACCTCCTCTCTTTCCATTGGGCCACATCAAAATTTTGTTGATAAAACTATTCTCTTTGGAGAGGCCTCCATTGTCGAGGCTAAGCATTGGAAGAGTGTTTTGAAAGGTTATGTGGCTAGCCTTGGGATAGTTTATAAATTATAACAAAAGCCAAATATATTTACTTAATGTTAATGATACTATACAACAAAGAGTAATGAATATCATTGGTTGTTAGTCTGCTACCCTTCCGACTTCTTACCTAGGACCTCCTCTAGTTGAAAAAATTCCTAATAATTACTATTGGGTCAATATTACCAAAAAATTTCAGAGTAAACTCTTTGGATGGAAAGGAAAGATGTTAAGCCAAGTGGGAAAAGTTCAATTGTTAAAAGCCTTCCTTTTGAACATCCATGTTTACTACCTCTCTTTTTCTAAAATGCATGCTTATACAGCTGATAAAATTTAACAAATCCAAAGAAAATTATTATGGACAAGGATTGAACAGAAATCAAGAATCTCTCTTGTTATCTGGGAAAAGGTTTGTGCTCCTAAAAATGAAGGAGGTCTGGGAATTATGAACCTTAAATTTTTCAATAATTCCCTCCTCTCGAAGATTGGGTGGTAGTTTTTGGAAAGCTCTAAAGACTGGGTTAAAATTCTTAAAGCTAAGTACCTAAATGGAGAACATAAAAATTTGTTTCTTCATGCTATTAACCTTTTGAAAGGGTCATCTATAAGGAATAACATTCTTAAAACAAGAGATACTCTTAAAAGGGGTTTAAGCAAAGGTGTGGGGAATGGAAAGGATTATTAGAGATTCTGCACTATTCCTAATGTTGGTCTTAGAGATTCTTTTTTCTAGGATCTTGGAGGTGAAAGTAAAAAACTACATCAATTAGGAAGAAGAATACTCCAAGTGGAAGAACCTTGATAAACTTCTCCAACTCAATGGACTATCAAGGAATGGGCTACCTTTTGTTCATATTAGAGTTACTAAAGAGCTTACAAATAAGTTAACAGATTGCTCTATTTTTTATCAAGGAGGAAGGATGAGTGGGTTTGGAGGGCCAACCCTGTGGGTGACTTATTAGTAAGATTGGTTTACTTTGTGCTTGGAACTCCCCTTGGAAGACAACCTAACATAAACTGGAAGAAGGTCTAGATTCTAAAACTTATTCCTAAAATAAACTATTTTTGGTGGATTTTTTCTCATAACAATATTGTCACTCTTGACAACTTGTGCAAAAGAGATTTCCAATTTGTTAACAAATGTTCACTATGTTATCATTCTAGTAAAAATATTGATCATATTTTCTTTCATTGCCCCTTTTCTCAAGAGGTCTTGTCTTTTATTAGATCCCTTATCTTGGTTGATTAGGTTTTTCCTTCCTCTTTCCTTAAATTTATAAATTCTTGGAGTCAATGTCCTTACAATTATACTGTCACTAAGGAGCTTTGGATGCAAATCCCTTCTATGGTAGCTTGGTGCCTCTAAAAGGAACAAAATAATAGAATTTTCAAGGATCAATTTAGAAGCAGTTACAAGGTTTTCATGATCATAAACATCAACTAAAAGAGAATACTAATGTTGCCTCCTTTGGCTTTTCTAAGCATCTTCCTAACCTATAGGAATTAAGGATAAAATGGAAATGGGAAATTTAACAAGATTTGACTAGAATAAATTGGATAAAGTAGAGTATTAGACAAAGCATGGTTTGGAGACCTCCCCTACAACGATGGGTGAAATGTAATTTTGACGAGTGTTCTAAAGAAAATCCCAGAATTGTGAGTGTAGGAGCAGTCATAAGGGACCATAAAGGCCACTTGATAGAATGCATAGCTATAAATATGGGCATTAAATCCAATAACACATGGATGAGGCCATGATCACCTAAAAGGGAATCAAAATTGCTATCACCTAAAAGGGAATCAAAATTGCTAAATATCTAAGTTTTGACAGGTTGAAAGTGGAAGGAGACTCAAAAACTAATAATAGACATATTAAGAGTAGATATCAAAGGACCTTGGCAAATCATAAATCCGATGAGTGATAGTATTAAAACTTTATAGAAATTCCTTCAAACCAAGGTTATGCATGTCTATAGGGAAGGGAATATTTTCATGGATTATATTGTAAATGAAAGTTTCCAAATTCAAAATTAGAGTTGTTGGAGAAGTTTAAATGTCTTGCCAAATATTAGAAAAGTTATATCAAATGAAATCAATCCCTATTAATAATGACATGTCACATGAGTTGAGGTGGAAAAGAAGTTAGAGTCTTCAGGTGAGGTGGTTGTTGTTATCAAATGTGATAAGCAGTTATATGTTGTACGACTGTAGTTGGGATATTAGAACCATTGTTTGGGTTAAAAAGCCTAATGTCACTTCCATTAAAGGAAATGTTGTTAATGCCAACAATTATTTCCCCATAAAAATTTAGACTCTCTGTTCGATAATGGAGTCTCACGTGTGAGGTAAATTCACTAAGTGCAGGACTCATATTTTTGAGTTGGCCAAGTATGATGAATATCTAATAGCTACGAAGGATATCATCTCTTAATATGTGTAATTATTATTCAAAATGCAGAGGAGTTAAAGGCCATTAAAAATCTCAAAGATCTCCATTCTAGAATTTGTGATTGTAAAAGACAAAGACAAATGAAAAATATTTATAGGCCAAAGCCATTAAAGTTGAGAAGGAAAGGAGAGATGGGAGGTCATCAAAGAGATTAGATAAAGAAGAATTTCAGTCAATGCGACATGTTTGTGCAATCTGGTTTAGCCCCCTTTTTCATGCCTATGCAGGGCTATAATGATGCCCTCGCCACTAAATTCAAAAACTCTTGGAAGCAAGAGAAGGTTACGATAGGTAGTTTGCATTTGTATGTCTCTCCTCAAATGATTATTAATGCTACTAGTTTAGAGATCGTGAGAATGAGGATTACTAAAAGGAGCTCAGACAATTACTAGAATTTCATAGATAAATTTGTGGAGGATGGTGAACACTTGGAGAGATTCCAAAATGGCTATGACATGTTGAATCTTCCCCTTCCATATTCCCTAGTAAGTCTACCCATTTCACCCTTGAAGGCTAGTATATGACTATGCATGGTTACTGTTTATAGGGAGAAGATAAATGTTCCCTTTTTTTTATGTTTTCTTCCCTACACAAAAAAATATTGAGAAGGGTGCCTCCATGTCACTTCACTAAGGTTTGATCATGTTGCTTTATAAATATTCTCTGGCTGAGAATGCACATGGAAATCCCCTACAAACTGACCAACAAAATATTCTCCCTCTTCCCCCTATTTCCCAAAATTTAAATTCCCATAGAGAGTTGGGGTTAGTTTGGTAATCCTTCGACCCTTGTTAATGAGTTTCTCATTTTTACCCTAAATAAGAGAAAAAACCATGTAATAAGAATCATCTTAACAAAAGTGTTACCATCACCCTCATTGACAATGTTGAGGAGGAAAAATAGTGCAATTTTAAGAAGTCTACAAAAGAAGTTGAAGGCTCTTTCTCAAGGGGAAGAAGATCAACTAGGTTGGCCAAGGCAATCTTGACTCCTATGTTGAAGGGAAAGAATATTGTTTATGAAGATGAGTTTTCTCAAGAAAAGGATTATTCGGCAGAGGACAATGAAAGTGAAGATGAGGTTTATGTTGAAGAGGAAAATCAGGCTAAAGAGGGTAGTGATACTCATAAGAAAAATGTCACTTATAGGAGCTATGAGGAGAACCCCCATAATTTGGGCCCTGAGGAAAATAATATGGGCATTCCTTGAGAGGAAGGGGAAGCTATGCAGGATAGCCAGGAGAGGGATGAGGAGAATGGGAGTAATGGTGAGGCTGTCTGAGAACTCAAATAATGGGTGAATTTTCTAAAAATAGCTCAAGGCTAAGTACAACAAGCATATGGAGGCTTCCTTCCTCTCTCTCATAAATCTAGAAAATTAAAAATTAAAAAACAACTCAAGAAGATTGGTAGCAGTAGCATTAACAAAGGTCAAGGTCGGGCCTCTCAAAAGGGGAACTAGAAGGAAGCTCTAGAAGAGCTAAATAATAATTGGGACCTTATCATTGTCCCTAAAGATTATTTTTTATGTTCCTAGTGTTTTTTTTTCTCTAAGTCTGTGAAACATATTCTAGTCCTTTTAATATGAAATTTTTGGTATGTTGGTGAATTTCCTTAATATCTCTAGTTATGGTTGGTTAAAGTTAAACTATACATATATGGTTTTGGTGTATATTTTTGTTATCTCTGCATATGTGATGTATCTAGTTTTATCTGGTTAGGTATGCAGTGTTAGTAGGGTTTGTGTTTGTGTTGATCAATTCATGGTACACCTAAACTATATAATACTTGTTGTTCTAAATTGTTTCTTAGTTTTCTCTTTCTATACTTGGGATCATGGCTCTTTCCCTACTAATATAATAAAAAACATATCTCTTTAAAAACATAAAAAATGTAATCCAAAAAAACAAGAATAGCTAGGATTCAATGATGACTAGATTTTTAAAAAGGTAATACTTCAAAATTTTCACCAAAAATCTATGAGACATTTGTATAACTGTACGAACAAAATTTATATCCAAATCTATGCATTTGGCCATTGGATGTGCCAAAAATTGATCGGAATAAAAGGGAACACCACAAATTGAACGAGCAAAATAGCTCAAAAACACTACAACATACAATTTAAACAACTTTTGCTAATTCAACGAGATTTTTGATTAAATAGCTCAACATTTAGTTAAACTAATATGAATAGCTAAAAATACACAATATTTTTAAACAAACAACATAGAACATAGGAATTTTAGAATTTTAAAATGGAATCACTATAAAGCGCTAAATGAGTCAGGCTTAAAGAAGAAATATTGATAGAAAATTTCAAACTATGGTAATACAAATTGAGCTCTTACGAAATATTAATAAGCATTACGAACCATCATTTTTTTAAATGTATTTTACGGAGGTTTCCTTCACAAGAGCTTTCTTTCTCTTCTCAAGACCTTCTCTTTGGTCTTCCTAGGGTACTTACCTCTACCCTAACCAAAGAACACTCCTATGGTTCCCTTCTTCTTCAAAATCCCTCCACCAACTTCAAACACTTTCATTTCCTTCTCAACTCCACTTTGCAACCCTGGGCTCATTCAAGGCAACTATGCTCCAAATTGTTCTTGGCCATAGTGATAGGTGTTTCCACTATTTCCCCTTCACATTCAATCACCCTTGACCCATTCTGATAGGTTATTTCAAGGATTTCCTATAGGGTTCATACTTTCCTAGTTTCTAGGCCTTGTAGCCCTTTTAGCCCAATTAGGCCTCCTAAAACTAGTGATCTTGGTATTACTCCGAACTTCTCATAACAAGCCCCCAGCCTAATTGTGGATTCTTTCTAAGGACCTCCTAGGCTTCAAGATTTCCTAGGTCTTAGGTCTCCAAAGTGTCTGTACATAGGACTTTCAGTAAACCCCTATTTTTAAGGGTTTCTAGGGCATGTAAACCAGTTTGTCTTCTTTTCTCTCTTCATATGCTCTATTGGACTCCTCGTCTCTTCTCCTTCCATACACATGACCATGACACATACCCCTACACTCTCCCACTTTTTATTGGCACAGACCAATCCATTAAACAAGGCTTCTTGCCTTTGCAACTATGCAAACTCCTACTCGGATACCACTATACTCACTTAGGGCCTGCTTGCAATCATATCTCCCTTGCACAAAATGAATCCTAAAGCCATAATTATACTATATACAGAGTGTCCTTCTTTATTCCAAGTGGCCATAGAGATTCAACCATGGGAACTCAAGAACGAGCCATATTTACATGGTTAACACTGTTCAGGACAGTGAATAAGAAGAAACTAAAGAATTTAAAAAATGAAAAAGAAATGCATCAAACTTCCAAATTGATTCCACAAAGTTTATTTACATAATAAGAAATAAGAACTCAAATCATTATAGTAGACCATTCAATCCATTAAAGTTGGATGATGGCCAAAAACTAGCCTGTGTGTTACAAAACAGTGCTTCCAATAAGTCAGTCTGTACAATATGACAACCAACCCTTAGATTAGGGTTTGTCTGACCTTATATAGAGCATCCCCACATGTTCAGACCCCAAGGTCAGAATTTGGACCTAATTAAGGCCATTTGCAAGATTTGAAGAAAGTTGTCATGACAACTTTACAAAATTGTAAAGTTGTCATGAGCAACTTTTACATCTTTTGGATTTGAGCTACTCCATTGCTCTTAACTTGTTCAAAGCCATTCTTAATCAATCTAATGGTTCCAAAATCACACTTGGACCCCATTTTCTAACTTTTCACACATTTTGGAGTCCTGGTCCATCATTTGACCAATTGACCCTTCTAGATTCATGTTGCAAGTTCACTGATTTAAGACTACCAAGCCTTGGAGGAAACCTAAGAAACTAGACACTCCTATTTACAAGACTCCCACACACATTTGAGAATTTATTTTATTCCTTATTCACTAATGGCTAGCTAGAACCATCTACAAGCCAAAACTTTGTAGGATCTTCACTAGGACCCTAAGGTGCTCCTGCACTATTCTCCCCTGCAACAAGAAAGTCAAGGTACTCGAGGTGTGATAAACTCTAAGTTGATGCTATGCTTTTTGAAATCACTCTCTTCTATCCAAGTAGCCTTTGACTTTGGTTGATGTTCCCATTTGACTAGATGTTACATATAGATCTTGTGCCTACACTAGTACATTTGACCTAGTTTTTCTACCAAAATTTTTGACCAAAAAATAAGAAGGTTTTGTTTGGCCGGATAATAGAAGAGAAACTTTGTTTTTTTTTAAATTTATGCCCGTGTTTGTCTAAATAGCGAAAAATTCCGTGGTGGTCAAAATTTCGACAAACACGGGCATACCTTTTAAAAAAAAGGTGAATTTCATTTCTCATTTCATTATTTCATTTGCAAAAAAAATAATGGCAGCACGCGCGTGAAGGAGATATGTCCCAACTATTTAATTTATTGGATTGTGGGGTAGAAACAGGAGCTTGAGCTCAATATTTACATAAGGTATGTGGCAGAGGATTATTAATTCATGCATTCTTCTTTTCTTTGCTATGTATTGAACAAGGGCTTCCTTAAATGTTCTTATTTTCGGGTGTTTAATATAATGAAGGGTTTGAGATCCTGTGTCTATATGTGGGTTTATTCATAGGATTGTGGCATTTGGCTTTACACTTGCCAACTGCATTTGTTTGAAAGCTTCTAAAGTGTTTTCAACATATCCATTTTGTGCATATCCTCCAATCATTGCAGTCAACAAAACCACATTTCTTTGAGTTATTTTGTCAAACAGTTTACATGCCTTGGCCATGGTTCCACATTTTGCATACATGTCTCCCAGGGCACTTACAACTAAAAAATTTGACAAAACCCCCCCTTCCATTATCCTTTGATGTGCCATGGCCATTTGCTACCATGCCCAGCACCACACATAATCCCACAACCAATCCTATAATCTCCTCTAATACCATGTTTATCAAACTATAATTGTCTTGTCCAATCGCTGGATTGGAACATATTATCTTTGAAACAGGATTGAATAAAATAAAAACCAAACATTCTGAGTATGTTTTACTATCATACCCTAACTATTGTGAAGTAGATAGATGGATTAGTTATTGTTGCAAGTTCATTTTATGCACTATTTCATTAGAATTCAATTCACTGGTTCAAGACTGTCATTTTTTGTTGTAACTTTGTTGAGATCCTGAACTCTCTGACAGACTGGCTCGGGAAACCTTTTAGTCAACTCTGTCGTGGAGTTGGAGCCTTGACCCATATTTCTTTTTCCATTGGAAATCAATTCCAATGGTCGAGAACCAAGGGAAGGCTGTGTATTTTAATTTAAATGCTCAAATTTTGGAAGTAGTTGCACTGCTTCAGGATTGATGCCCTAGGTTAGATATATTTTATGTATTTAGCCAGAGCAAAAGGAAGACATGTTTACCACATTGTAGCAAAAGGAACTTGAATTTGTTTCGTAGTTGAATTCTAGGGTCTCGGTGACAATGAAGACTTCTTGGTGTTGTAACCCACTGTAAGTGCCCACTGATTGATCATTCCAAATTGAACCTAATCTAACTTGATTAATTAGATTAGAGTGTCTTGGTGACAGTCAACGGTGTTAGAGCAGTGTGGTTAAAATTACTAAGAAGGTCTTGCTTGACAAAGTAGAAGACAATCTATTTTATGAAGAAAGATCTAGACCCAAACTATTTACCAATTGTAAGAAGAAATACTGTTGCAAGTTAAAATCAAGAATAGGCAAAACTTGGGATACTTCAAGTTTGAGTGACTGTGAATGTTTTGTTAATTAAGTTATAACCAAAAGTGTAAAATAGATTGTAATGACTTGTTGGCACCTAGTGAAGTTATAATAAAAAATTGTAACAAATTGTGATCTATTGAAACTTGTGGAAGAGGAAGTGATACTTGGAGACTTTGCCATTCTAGTTAAGGAGATTAGTGGTTGAAAGAGACATTCCATAATTGGAAGCATTCTAGGACTAAGGAGTTGACAAAGTTGGTTGGAACCATTGTTCATGGTTTGAATCGACATTATTATTCAGTTGTGATAGTGGGTTGGGCTTATTCAAGCTTCAGTTGTTACCACTCTACATCATAGTTTGAGAGATCATTTGTTTGTTAATAATCCTACAGCAAATATAATTAATTCTTGTCTTGTACTTAAGTAGGAGATATCATTACTGAGGCCAAACTTATACCTTACCACAATGGATGCAAATCAATAGTTTTTCCCTATGTGCTTGCAATCTTGCATTACCTATCCACTAAAACTTTTTAGCATTTTTTTGTAACATGACCTAGCAATTGTAATGGCCAAGTAAAACTTAATCTAAAATTTGCATTTGTTTTGTATGATCACTTATTTGTTTAGGCTCTTTAAAGTTTGAATCCATGATCACTTTTCTTAACAAACCTCGAATTAGGGCCTTATGAGTAAGAACGGTTAGAATTATACCAATCTTCAACATTTTATCTTGTAATTAGTATTCCCTTTGACAATTACCTTGTTGGCAGTGTCCATCAATTAGTGAATTATAAATAGCATGGTCAGTAATGGAACCTTCTTCTACCATTCTCTCCAAAACTTGTTCCTCTTTTCATAAATTTCCTTCCTTATAGAATCCATCAAATAAATCTTTCCAGATATAACTATCTAGGGAAAGACCACATATGATCATCTCTTGTACAAGTTCATCTGCCTCAACAATCTTCTTGATCTTGCAAAGTGCATCAGTAAGTGTCTTGTAAACAGATAAATCAGGTCCAAGATGTTTTCCTCTCATTTCATATTTCAATTTGTGATCTTTCACCATATTGCCTTTCTTACAATGTCCGTCAATTAGCACAACATACATATCTCTACCAAGATCCATCCCTTTCCCTACTTTCTTCCTCAAGAGCTCATCAACTACATCAAATCTATCATGGCTTCAAAGGCATTCACATGTCAAGGGTACATCATGAGTTGAAAATATAACAAACCCAAAGTCTATAAAGTTTATAGTTGGCATGTTCCGTGCTAGCTGAATTTTCTCAATTTTGCCATAATTTTGAATTTTCTCTAATAAAATTCTCATCCTAAGTAGATAGAATACCATCAACAAATATAAAATTAGCCTACATTTAAGAATATAGTATACCATTCCAATAAGAAATGACTAAATATGAGATATTATAAGTCGAGACTATGTAGTGTATACACCTAAAAATGGTCATCTAGACTATTAGCCCCTTTTGCTAAATCATAAATTACTTATTCTTGATCAAATCCTAGTTCTATCATTTATTCGATTATTTTCTATGGGCTAACCATCTTATCCTAAGTTTTATTTATTTAAAAGGAATATTTCCTCCCCTTTTAAATAAATAAAAGCCCACTTTTCCTCTTATCCTAAGTTGCACAAATAAAGCATTATTCTTATTTTATAAAAAGGGAAAAAGCACTTTTTGTCTCATATGGACATAAAAGTCAACTCTTATTTTCCTATTGGAGGATACTTGTGTACATGGATTGCTCCTCTTTTAAGCTCCACCGTTGATTAAATCTTTTGCCTCTTAATCTCCATGGCCCATTCCTTTTTCATTCCCTATAAAAGGAGAGCTCTCTTCCTCATTTGCACACTCAATTTTTATGCTATTGTTATGCTACAGGTTTTCTAGGTCATCTTGGAGCTTTTGGAGACATTCTTGCATCTAGGGTTTGAAGATTTGGAGCATTGTTGGCATTCATCTTGGATCTTCATCAACACTCTATCTTCTTGTCTTCATTCTTGCATCATGGCTTTCTTGCTTCATAGTTAGATTTCATTTCTTGCATAGTAGCTTCATTTTCATGGCATTCTTAGCTTAGATTTCCTTTATGCTTTAGATTAATTCATCTAGTTTAACTAGGAGGCTTTGTAATACTTGCATCTTTCATTTCCATAGCTTAGCTTGCATCTTCATTCTTAGCTAGCTTGCATTGCATTTCATTCTTGATTCTTGAGGATATTGGCATTCTTGCCCTTGTCTTCATTGAATCTCCCATTGCATGGTTTACTAGCAAGGTTATTGGCTAAATAGCTCTAGCTGAGAGCATTCTTAAAAACCCTTGCACTCCATGCCTAGGGAGCTATGGATCGATTTGTGAGGGCTCATTCTTGAGTTTCCTTGCATGTAATGATTTATAGAAGTGTGACACAATTATAGCACACATTTTTGGCGCCCACCGTGGGGCAGAGTAGATAGACTTTGTCCTTTAAATTCTGCATTTTCGTCATTTTTCGTCAATTTTTCGGCAAGTTTTTAGCGTAATTTTTGTTCTCTGGTTTTTTGTCTCAGAATATTGCGCGATACTTCTCAGGTATATCGCGCGATATACCTTACTATGTGCGTGCAATACTTCACGCCAGAGAAGAATCGCACGGCAGTATTGAGGTATATCGCCTGGTCTTGGGCGAAGTATCGCCTGGTGTCGGGCGAAATATCGCGCGGACTGAGAAGTATCACCTAGTGTCGGGCGAAGTATCGCACGATACTGTGTCTGAATGTGGCAGCGAGCTATTTTTAGGCTATTTTATCTATCTTGCAAGTTTCAAGTTCTTAGCTATCTTTTTGAAATTTTCTGAAATTTCCAGCGTTTTCAAATCCGTGCCACTCTGGAAAATGGGTGCCCATTTTTTTTGAAATTTTGCAAATGGTATCAAAAGTTTAAGTGTGATATATCGTTGGAAAGGTCTTTCTGAGCCCAATCCAACCATGATGGTTTCATTTTCAGATTTTATCATTTGATCAATTATTTTTGCAGATTATCAGATTTTTCATGTGCTAACCATTGTGGGTCTAACAAGTTGTGGTTGTAGGTGCACTTGCTTGAGATATTTTGCCAAAAGAATGCATGTCAAAGAGGGCTACTAATGGTTTTTGTAGGGCTTCCCTAAGCATAAAAACTAAATCAAGTGCTTGTTTAATTTTCTTTTTTTTATTAAGTGCGGCATCTACTAGTTGTTTCATTTCATAGGCACTTAATACTTTGTGAAAGGAATCTTGGGGTGGTAGGAGAAGTATGCTCTTCACCTTTATGTGAATCAGAAAATCTTGACCCATCTTGAGGTTTTGGAAGCAAAGGGGTAATTGGATCTTGTTTGGTGTGTTTGGGAGAAGTTTTTGAGATAGGGGAGTATGCTCTTCACCCTTGTGGTGAATCAAAAACCTTGAACCTCAAGAATTAATCCACTCTTTGTTTAGCTTAGGATCCTTTAGCGGGCCTGCTCTTGAGCAATCAAGAGGAACGACCCAAGTGGGGACAACCTTGTCATCATTTTCCTTGGTGGCGAGTGATTCCAACTCACTATAATCTCAAGGCTATCAAGGACACAAAACCTTGGTAGACATAGTACTTATCTTCGCTTGATGTGAGTAACTTGTGGGATTGTGACCATGAGGAAAGCATTAAGCAAGAATGCTTAAGGTACTCTTGAGGCCGCGAGGTCCTAGTCCTTTATGAGGAGCAAGAGGGGTGCTATGAACGGAAATCCTTACTATGAACCATTAGATAGAGGCCACCCTATTTTAGCTGCTTAGCTTCTTGGTGCAAGGATTGATCCAAGTGGACTTACCCGGATCACCCCAAGACACTCACCATATGTGTTCCTTTGGTTGTGTTTTTGACACTTCCATGACAATGCCAATATCTCTTGTGGGCAACCACTTGGTGTGAGGCAAGGGAGCATCAAGTTGTGGGCCACGTTGCTAAGTAATGAGCCTTGTCCTTCTAGGTAGTAATTGCTTGAATTGTCTTCGATTGTGCTATGCCCGTGTAAACGTTCTCAACATTCAAACAAACGGTAGCATTCATAAGGTTCTCTATTTTGGTATCACAAGTGTTTGTCTTGGCAAGGTTGCTTTTGCCCTTGTTTCAAGTGTTCTATGACATGTTTGATCACCTACTGTTTGCAAACTTGTCTTTTATCTGCTGTTACTTCTTGTCAAACTGAAAAATTGCACTATCCAATCTTTGAACTTGATCAAAACACTTCAAAACTGAGATTTTTATGTTCATTGGTCAAGAGTCACACTGTTTGCCTGGGAACTATCACACAAAGTTATTTTGCTATCTCACTACTGCTTGCAATCTGAAGTTGATTTGTGTCACTTCCAGTCATCCTTGGTCAGTCCAGGTCAGATCTTAGAGGTTATTACATGTTGCTCAATATTCAAATGGACTTCAATGGTATCAATTTGCACAAAATGACTCTTGGTCTTCTTTTTTCCACATCTCCCATATCTTCCTAGTCTTCCATTTCTCTTCTTCCTTCATGCTTCTTTCTCTTCTTCCTATCCTCTTCATGTCTTCTTGATCCTTTTCCTCTTATTATCTAGTCTGCCTTCTTCTATTTCATCTCTTCTATTCATTTCTTTCATGCTTGATTCCTCCTCTTCTAGAATCATGAATTTCAACTATCTTTCTATAGAACCTCTCTTGAGAAGGGATGATCTCGAACTCATTGCTCAATTCGAACAGTATTATTTTTCCAAGTATCCCGCAAGTCATCAACTTAAGACAAGAGTAAACAAAAAGATGTTTGAGTCTGACGCCTTTGCTAGGATTATAGACATGATTCTCTCACAATCTCCTTCTTCCAAACACTCTTTTTCTTCTAGGTCTTCTCATCATTCTTCATCTTCCACATCCTACCATGCCTTTTCCAAACATCATTATCCTTCTTCATCTTACCATGACTCTTCTCAACATCATTCAAATTCTTCCTTAGCTAAGTTTTCTTCTTCCACTATGTCTTCATTTTCTCCTTCTTTAAGATCTTGTTCTTCTTCTACTTCCCCCAAGAGTCTTGCTTTTCTTCATGAGCCATACCATAATGAGCAACATGACAATCCTTGTAATACCTTTGATGACTATGATGATGGACAATGTAGTGATACTTATGACACCTCTACTCCTCAGAGTCCTCGCAGACTCATGCTTACTGAAAATGGGTCATCCTATTGGATAGATTGTGATGGTGATCCATATGATTCTGATTTTGAAAGAGAGTTTAGTGATGTTTGTAGACAATACCTTGATGATAATCCATCTACTACTGCTGAGGACTATAAAATACAACGTGCTGATTATAAACGTTACTACTATGAGCATTTCTTCTCTAAGAATTCCACTGCTAAAAATCAAAATTGTACTTCTAAGAAAGATCATATTAATGTTGAACCTTTGTCTTGTGATGGTCCCCTTCCATCCCCTACTTCCTCCAATACTCATACATCTCCTAAAGCTTCTGAGTCTTCCAAATCTTTCACAAATCCTTCACCCAACAAAGATCCTAATGCTTTTCATGCAGTTCCCTATAGTTATCCTCAAGAGCTACCTCTTCAAGAAACTCAAGCTAACCTTCACTTGGCTGAAAATAATTTCAATAATGCTAAACCTAAAGAGCCTAAGCCTTTATGCACTACAATGCCTACTTCAGCTAGTCCTTCACTATCTATTCCAAAGTCTTCCATACAATTTCAAAATGCTTCCTTGTCCTTAGAAGTGGCTTCATGTCAAGAGGACTCTAAAAATGATACAGAAAAGAATATAAAGAAAGATCAAGATCAAGAACCATCCATGTCATCCAATTATTTTCATGATGTCTCTGATCCATTTCATGGTTCTTTTGATCCTCTATGCTCTTCTACATTCATTCCACCATGTCTTAAGTCTTCTCCTAAGCAAGATCAAGCTACCACTTGCACTATTGAGCTTGTTGATAATCAAAATAACCTTACTACGCTTGCACTTTCCAAAGATGATACTTCCATTAAGGTTATTAAAAATGGTGCCGTTACTTCTGATGTTAAGCTTATTGAAAATCAAGAGAAAAATTCTACGCTTATGCTATCCAAAGATCCTTGTCAAGATCAAAGTCTTCCATCTTCTTGTTCTACCACTCCATGTTCGCTTCCATTTTCTACTCTTCCTAAGTCTTTGCAAGCTTTGAATGATTCTATCAATGAATTTGCTCCTATTAAAGATGTTCATGATCCTATTGCAAATCCTAATGCTCACTCTAAAGATGCTGATGTCCTTGGTTGTCATATAGATGCTGATGAAATTATTGATTATCCTTTTGCATCTTCCACTTCCATCCTTGGACCTCTTCCACTGCTAAAGGCTTCACGCCTTCCTTCCATCTTGGGTCCTTATGTCCCTTCACTTTCCCCTCCTAACTCTCCTAATTCATCATCCATTTTGGGTCCTTACGTCCCTCCATCTCCTATCTTTCCTCAAGATCAACATAGATGCATACCCTTGAATCCTTTTCATCCACTCACCCATCTAAACCAGTCATATCTTCCTCCTTCTTCCACAAGTCCCAAGTCTTTTGGAAGTAACTTGAATGTTCAATACCAGAAAAAGAAGCAATACAAGAATCCATCAAAAAAATATCACCATGTCTCCTCTAATCGACATGGGCACATAAAGTCAAAAGAGATATCTAAGAAGAAAACTACAAGACAAGTATGGGTTCCAAAATCCATCATTACAGATATTCTCTCTAAATCATCAAAAAGAAATAAAAAGCCTAAGGCTATATGGATTCCAAAATCTCTCTTGAAAGAGTCTTATGTTGAACAAAAAGTGAAGTTGACATTCAAGCTTCCAAAGGCTTCCACTTCATCTTCTTCCAAAAATGATCTTTCATTCCATGTGCCTGAACCGCAACCTCTGCTAAACATTCATCATATTCCTTCATGTATTCCTTTATTCATATTTCCTCCATCCTCTCGCCACCCTTCAAGGTGTGTGTCGATGTTGATCTTGCCTTCCTTCCCATCTACCCTTTCACAATCTTTCCATTCATTATCCTTCTACCTTCTATCCTTTTTCCTCATTTGCCTATTCCTCATATCTTCCAACCTCACTCGCTTTACATAAAGCCTTATCCTCCATTTTTCTCTTCCATCTTCCTTTCCCTATCAGCATCTTTGAGCATATCATTTTGAATCCTTGGCATGTCAGGGTTTATCCTTTCAAGGAGTACTATCTAAAAAGCTTGCCTTCTTCCAAAAATAGAAAAAAGGAAAAAAAAAAAAAAAAGAATGAAAAAATTTGAAAATGTGCCATGGTGAAAACCTGGAAACAGGCGCCTTGGTAGCAAAAGTAAAGAGAAATAAATTCATCCTATGGTGACAACCACTCCCTTGTGGCACCTTGGATAAGTACCATGATGAAAACTTGGCAATCAGGCATCATGCGTAGTTCTTCTACATGTTTCATCCATTCCATCTTCTCTCGTTGATCTTGGCAATGTTCAGCTATACACGAATATTTGGCTATCTTGTGAGCTATCTTACGATGATCTTGCTTTCATTCCATTCATATTCATTCCTTCATTTTTCTCCATTCATTCTAGCCTTTCTTTATCCTTTTCCCCTTTGGTCTTGATCTAATAAAAAAGAGTAAAAAAATGATGCTATGAAGCCTCTTGACATGTCTACTCCTTTGGAATGCATCCTTTTCTTCTTTTGCAGTGCGCTTTCATGACTTATCTTATGCTGGCCTTTCATTGCTTGTTCAATGCGCTTTACATGATAATTTTTCCCTAGCTTGGGTACTCTTGAGGAGTTTGACCTTGAGGATTTATTCGCCTTCATTCTCCTTTCCTCCATCTCATTCATGAGCTTTCCCTCCCTCTTGTCCTCCACCTTGCTAGACTTTGGGACTACACGATGTGATCTTTCTCATGAGTTTGATGCCCGTTTCTATCTAGGGCATTCTTTGTACATACTTTATGATCCTGCAAAAATTCCACAAAAAAATCATATATGATGCTGAAAAAAAACCTAAAAAGCATAAAAAGTACTGAAAAAATGAGCATCCTAGTGAAAACCTAGCAATAGGCGCTTTGATGTCTCACCAAAAAAATCAAAAAATTCAAAAATTCAAAAAAAAATAGAAAAAGTGCCTTGGTGAAAACCTGGAAACAGGCGCCTTGGTAGCAAAAATACAAAAAAATTATTAAAAAGTCCTGAAAAAAATTGCAATAAATCTATCAAGTGGTGAAAACCTGGAAACAGGCGCTGCTTGAGACCCTCTGCACCTATGTCTATCAGTCTTGCGTGGCGCTCTTTCGCTCCACTTCTCGCTTTGCCTCTCCTAGCCTGGAATTGATTCTTGTCTTAGTCTAGGGGGCATATGTTGCTTTAAGCTTATCTTGGGTCTCTTTGTGCGTCTGGGTTTCTTGGGCAACTTGGTTCCAATGGTGTTTTTCAACACCACCCCAATGGTGTTTTTCAACACTACCCTTGCGTCGAGTGTTTCTCAACACTTATCAGATGTCCTACCTGCAGTCTAGTATGATGCGATATTTCTCATTTGCAGATGCAATACTCAAAGTTTGACTCTATGACCTACACACACGCACTTGACTTGCTAAGATTTGTTTGAATTTATGATTTCTTTGCTGAGTGGTCTCTCCCTAAGAAGTTTTCGATGATGCATAGCTAGAAGACTGAGGGTATGAGAACATGTTTTATTGCTTTTTCTGCTTGTGGGTATATTTTGTTGATCCTAACTGTCATGAGCATTTATGCTGGTCTTACTTGACACTGTGGATTGACAGGATATTATCCTTGACTATTTTTTCGCAAGTGCATGCTTCTAGTCATCTTGACTTTCTTGTGTCTCGATGCGAGCATAATCTTGCTATATCAAACTTAGGTGATCTCACTGCATTAGTCATCTGGACCTACATGTCTTTGATGCCTAGGTGAGATTTCCACATTTCTATTTGATATAGATCTTATTCAGATCCACATAGTTATGCTAGTGTGTATTGTATGATCTTGCGACGCTACCAATAACGCTCGATGATGAATATTAGATGTCTATTGGCTTTGTAACCTTGCAAGTAAACCACTTTTCATGTAGCTTGCATTTCTTAGGTTCATGTTAGTTTAGTTTTGCATCTTGCATATGGAGAGAGCTCTCCTTTCATCTTACGTGGACTTGTTAATCAGCTGCGTTCACCTTTCACTTCTTCCTGATCATGTCTTTCACTTTCTTGTCTTTCATCTCACATCATTTTCTCTTCATTTCGGGATCCAAACCGAAATCCACATTCACCTTGACCCTTTCTCCTTTTTCCGCACAGTTGGCTAACCTTTTGAGGCCTGATCCTTTGATCTTCGCTGGGGCATCATAACCTCTTCATCCCCATCTCTTTCAACCTTCTATTCTTTCATTCAAATCCCAAGTTCCAATTCCCCCCTCTATGGCATTTACGGGTTGAGGGACTGATAGGTTCGTGCCCCGTGTCCCATGTGTGGGGCATATCTTCACTGCTTGATGGTTATTCTGTTCTCTTTCTTCGATTATGATTTCTAGTGATTTGATCATGTTGCTCTTGCTTCTGCTTTCCCTCTACCCGGATTTCGCTTTTGATCCCGAGGGGGTAGACACATCATATCTTATTGGTTATCTCTTTTCTAAGTGTTCAGTACTGTCGCTACCAAGCTGACCATGCAGGATTTGCTATCTCTCTGCACTTCATTCTTTGGATTCAGATTGCTATTTGCTTGCCTTCTTGGCTATCTCTTGCTTTCTTGGCTGATCTGAGTTGCTTTGTGATCCCAAATCGATCTCACATTTCAACTTCATTCTTTGACTACATGTGTTCCCAGATCGATCACACATTAGTCAAAGAGGGGCAAATGTATACACCTAAAAATGGTCATCTAGACTATTAGCCCCTTTTGCTAAATCATAAATTACTTATTCTTGATCAAATCCTAGTTCTATCATTTATTCGATTATTTTCTATGGGCTAACCATCTTATCCTAAGTTTTATTTATTTAAAAGGAATATTTCCTCCCCTTTTAAATAAATAAAAGCCCACTTTTCCTCTTATCCTAAGTTGCACAAATAAAGCATTATTCTTATTTTATAAAAAGGGAAAAAGCACTTTTTGTCTCATATGGACATAAAAGTCAACTCTTATTTTCCTATTGGAGGATACTTGTGTACATGGATTGCTCCTCTTTTAAGCTCCACCGTTGATTAAATCTTTTGCCTCTTAATCTCCATGGCCCATTCCTTTTTCATTCCCTATAAAAGGAGAGCTCTCTTCCTCATTTGCACACCCAATTTTTATGCTATTGTTATGCTACAGGTTTTCTAGGTCATCTTGGAGCTTTTGGAGACATTCTTGCATCTAGGGTTTGAAGATTTGGAGCATTGTTGGCATTCATCTTGGATCTTCATCAACACTCTATCTTCTTGTCTTCATTCTTGCATCATGGCTTTCTTGCTTCATAGTTAGATTTTATTTCTTGCATAGTAGCTTCATTTTCATGGCATTCTTAGCTTAGATTTCCTTTATGCTTTAGATTAATTCATCTAGTTTAACTAGGAGGCTTTGTAATACTTGCATCTTTCATTTCCATAGCTTAGCTTGCATCTTCATTCTTAGCTAGCTTGCATTGCATTTCATTCTTGATTCTTGAGGATATTGGCATTCTTGCCCTTGTCTTCATTGAATCTCCCATTGCATGGTTTACTAGCAAGGTTATTGGCTAAATAGCTCTAGCTGAGAGCATTCTTAAAAACCCTTGCACTCCATGCCTAGGGAGCTATGGATCGATTTGTGAGGGCTCATTCTTGAGTTTCCTTGCATGTAATGATTCATAGAAGTGTGACACAATTATAGCACACATGTAGCACTATTTCCCTACCAAAAAATTTTGCATCGCAAAAACAAGATTCTATCAAGAAGCGAGCCATAAAATATTAAGTGAGAAACTAGAAATACTAGAATTTAAAAAATCTAGAATGGCATGTGCAAGCTTATAATAAAACACCTACATAGAAGTTGAAACCCATTGTTCAAATAACCATATTGGTTGACTGAAACTAGCTATTGCACTTTGTTCCAAGTACATATTCTGTTACTATATTTTTTTCCACCATTATTTCTTTTGAAGAAATATCATCCATCTTAAAATCTGTTTAAAATTTTGTTCCGTTTAAATCTCTCTGTATTTATTAAATTTTTTTAACTTTGTAATCCTTTAGTGGCATTTTCAGTATAGATGGAAGTGTGAACTTCAAAATCCTTCTAAACTTCAAAACATTTAAGATGTAATATTAATATTTTGCAGTTATGATTAGAGGCTGTATGTAATTAATGGTGTGCTCTGGATGTAACATGTGGGTCCTAGATTTATTACCAGCTCTTTTATAGCATTAGATTGGAGTAAGGCAGAAGAGAATTCATTCAAATTATCTGTAGGGTATTTCAATATATTTAAGTAAATTTTTGTATGTAGGTCTCTGATTAAGATGTATTATGTATACAGTTTGTTATAATTGTCAAATTATTCTTCCATTGAGGTGGATGATGTCCTTAATATGATTTCAGATATCCTTGAATAGATATCAGAGCACTTCTAAGCTGCAATAACCTAAGTATGTTAGATTTTAAATATGTTTCTAGGGTCGATACCATTACACCTTTGTGATCTCAACTACAACATGCCTTGTTCTTTGGTCACTCTATACTTTAATAACCTGTCATTTTATGACCTGGTTTAATTCACTTGCAGCAAGTGTGACGAAGATTTTAGTATTGTGATATATAATAACTTTATTATCATGGGGATTTGGTTCACCATTCAATTATATTAGATTAGTTGTCTTTAAATTGCATATAGTTTTAAATGCTTTCAAAACATTTTAGTAAATAGGGCCTTCTGTGCTTAATAATTTCAAAGGTTCACTTACCAAGGAAGCTTTGTAAGGGAAAATACACATGCTCAAGTGAAGTGAATCTTCTAGTGTTTCAGGCGTCCTCACATGGAAATAAGGAATGGCAAAGTATCAAATTTGGCTTACTGTTCTCTCTATTTTAGGACCGTGTACTTGATTTTTAGTTTAAGCCTTAAGGTGGTGTGATTTGGAAGCATGTGTAATCAGACACTAGCCTGTAGTTTTTAGTAGTTGGTGCATTAAACTTCCTTTCTTTACTGAACTCAAATAGGAAAAGCACTGAATGAGGGAACATAGTTAAAAAACAAATTGATTGTGTCCTGAAGTAGTTTTATGTTATACAATAGGTGGATGCACTCTCAAATACATCACTAGTTTTCTTTTTGTAATTTACTGTCGAAAGAGATTTGGTTGACACAACAAAAGAGTGATCAATATGAACACAAATAGAGTCTTAAGGATGTCAAAAAAATTGACAAGGAAAATAAATGAGGTATCTATATAAGTATGGGGATATTGAAAGTCTGAAAACATAATAATTGATAGCAGAGAAGGAAGTGATTATGTTCATTAAAGATAAGAGAAGTCATCTGAGATCATGTTACAACCATTTGTGTTGGTCACAAATACCTAATTCTAGTCAAAGGACAGCCCTACAAGGAAAATGTAGAAAATGGTTGTGTTAAGATCCTTCTTATAGTTAAAATATAGTTATCAACATAGAAAAAACACTCTTGATAAAGATAGTGAATAAGTCACAAAACCAATCCCAAGTATGAATGATAATGGAAGCCTTGACAACAAAAAATTGAAGATATTAGGATACACAAAAAATGAAGTGGTATTGACTGTGATAAGAAAGTAATGAGAATAATTTTAAGTAAATCAATAGTATCACTAGGAAAAAAATCAACATAGTCTCGAAGAAGTGGGTGATATCAAGAGATGCTCCAATTCACCCTACTTCAAATCTCCAGTTGAAACTACAAAATGACATGCCAACCTCAAAGAATACAATCACCTATGTAGTCAAAATCCAACCAAGAATCATCACTCTTATACATCTAAGTTTATAAATAGCTTAAAAGAATTTATAAATATTATCTCCACTCGCTTTCCCTCTTTCACCTCTAAAAATTAATCCTTCCTAGAGTAATGATATTGAAAATCTCTTTAACTTAATATCAATTTGTTGCATTTATGTAGAAGTTAAATTTGGTGGTGAATCATTTGAGCTTGAAAAATTATGTTTGAAATTATTCATCAATTCTCAACTGATTATCTATTTTGTTATTTGAAAATGGTTAGTATCGAATAACCATCAATTTTATGAGTGTTGATAAGCTCTTATTTTCTCTTTTGTATAGCTAGTCAATGATATGATCATAGTGATTCTTTGAGGTCTTCCTATCATTTTAAAAAAATCAGTACATCTAAATCAAATTTGCAGACTTCTCCAATCTTTTCACAAGCCCTTCTTGTATACAAATTTGAGAAGAAATCTAATAATGTTGTAAAACAACTGTGGTAAAACAACTTCTGAAAAAGGAGATGAATCTTTTGACCATGATCAATATATAGAGTTCATCACATCTATTTTTTGTCGTCCATACCATGTTCCAAAGCTCCCATTTTGGCACACACTAGAAGTATGCTGACAAAGGTTATGGAATTTGGCTTTACATCTGCCAATTGCATTTGCTTAAAAGTTTTAAAAGCCTTTTCAACAAATCCAGTTTGAATATATCATGCAATCATGGCATTCCATGAGACCTCATTTCTTTGAGGCATTTTGTGAAATAGTTCACATGCCTTGTCTATGCTTCCACTTTTGGTGTACATGTCCACTAGGGCAGTTGCAACCACAACATTTGGAGAATAGCATTCCTTATGCAATGAATGAGGTATGATTTTCATGTGCATATGGTTCCTTGAGTGATCATAATATTGTATATTTTTAAGTGTATTGAGGATTATTAGTGCATGATATTATTAGAGGTCACACCTATTACATATATACAAAACTCTAACGTAATATATATTTACCTTATCAAAAATAAAATTTTAAAAGTTAGTGTGACAATTTTTATTACCTAAATAGTTAATATTCTACCTAGTTGACCAAATGACATAACACTCAAACCCATGGAGGAGATTTTTTACTTTTTTTTTAATCTAAACTCAAATAGATCATACACGTCCCCACACTTTTTTTTATCTAAACTCATGGAGGAGATTTTTTACTTTTTTTAAATATATACACTAGAACTGAAGAAAATCAAATAAACAAAATAGAAAATGCTTTTGGTTGATGTTGCTCACTGATTCACCAAAGATGCTCTTGCATCAAGTGCTTTTTTGGTTTAGTCATACACTATAGCTAATTCAACCTACTCAAATTAGTCTCAATTATCAAACTAATACTTTCTCTAAAGTCAAGTTTATCCAAGGAACCTATTTCTCTAATATATGTGCTCAAAAACTCCTCCTTCAAGATATAATCTTGTAGTATTCTTGAAGCATCTCCATTGTTCCAGATGGTACAATCCTACGCTGGTGTTTCGATTGTACCTACGAGATAGTGTACTCCAAAATTGCAAAGAAATTAAGTGTACTCCAAATAGACTTCCCTCTACAAAGAACCGACTAGAATCTATTAACCAACCTTCTAACTATCAAATCATTATGCTTTCAAATCAATTACCTATCAACGTATCCCTTGCGAGGGAGAGAAGCCAAACACATAAAGAACATGCACATAAACGCGACAACTGAAAAACTTAAATGGAATACACCAAGAAGTACCAAATGATGAATGTTCAATTGTTGTAATGGCAAAGCAATATCAGAACCATCCATTTCTAGAACTTGATTTTTTTATAGTCCTAATGATTTTCCTTATTTCTTGTCTGTGCTTGGTGACAGGATTTTTGTTGATGTTTTGTAGCTTCAGTCGAATAAACACTATGAGTCAATACTAGTGAAGATATATATATATATATATATATATATATATATATATATATATAATAATTATCATTATATTAATTACATATTAATGAATAGACATGTCTCATGAAGGGACATGTCTCTTCTTGGCTCATTCTCAATATAAATGCAAGAGATTGTTGCATTTGGAAAACACATACAATGAGATAGTGCTATTACATTTGCAATGATCTTAAAACCTTAACAATTTTGAACATTGTTTCTATAGACATAATGATTTTTCTTATTTCTTGTCTTTTGTCCCTCTTTTATTTCCTATGTCTATACTTCGTGACAGGATTTTGTCACCTACTTTTGATGGTATATTTCATTCACTCTATGTGGAATACTATTTTGTTCACTATTTTATTTCAGCTTGATATTTCTTTCATTTTTCATATACACAAAGACTACACATGCTAATAAAAAAATGAGCTATTTGATTAAGGTTTTCTTTTCATTATTATAAATGGTTATTATTTCTGATGGTACTCCTTGGTGTATTCCATATAAAAATAATCATATAAAAATAATAAATGTAGTAACGATGGTGTGTTGCATTATTGATATAGACTTGATGACTCTTGTCAATGTACCAAACTATCAATGTGGTGGTGGGCAATGTGTGTTGAGGACTTCATGGACACAAAACAACCCTGGACGACAATTTTGGTGCTACCCAAATAGAAAAAAGGTTGCTAATGTGTATATATTTATTGTTTCTAATGTAAACACTATTCATTATATTATAAGAACTAATGTAGACTGGGCATCACAGGGATATAATGGCTGCAAATACTTTAGTTGGGTTGATGACAACTCATCTGCATCTATCCACCCATCTCCACTTATCCGCGATGAAGGATTTGAGTGAAAAACATGTCAAGCTAGGACAAATGCCGAAATTATATTTTTGTGATGCCTTCTCTATTTTGTAATCGCATATCTTTGTTGCGACCATTGCGGAGATGAGCTTGGGAATTAGTCAATTTAGTATTTTCATATTGTAACTAATATTTTAATATGAATATGGTGTAACTTCTCTTTGCCTCAAGTGCGCATATATATGGTTTACATCTTATTTTATAATAATTCTTCATGTTTATGGCTCAAGTGAGCCCCAATCTTCTATCAATCACATGATTTAACATATAGTGTTTTCTTGGTTATTCCATTTGTTCCTTGATACATCAATTCGACCACACCCACTCCACTTCATGTGGATTTTTTTGAAATAGACTCCTAACTCTAATAAAACTGACTGTAACTACTAACTAACCTTATAAAACAACAACTAAGAACGATTGCTTGCCAACATATGTTGAATACAAGGTCCTTGAGAGATCAATCAATTGGGATGAGTGGATGAGGATGATGAGATGGGGGAAGTGGAGTTGAATCCTGATGAAAAGGAAGCTCTGGCTACAATTAGGAAGAAGAAGAAGATACTTATCGTCGAACACAGATTGAAGAAGAGTACTATAGAGAGAAGGCCTACCATACCAAGGAAGTTTGAAAAGAACAAGGAATATGGCTTAAACAAAACGTGAAGACATCTTTCTAGCCTAGGCTTGGATCCTTCGACAATTAGCTTGATAATAAATGAAGTAGATGAGAGCTAAGCAATTAGCTTCCCAAGAAAATTCTCCTAAATGAACTGTGTGTACCCCAATTCCTGTGGTCTTTGTGACCCAAAGGATAAATTTGAAACAACAAGGGTAAGGTTAGCCTTCCCTTGTTGTTTCAAATTTATCCTTTGGGTATGCACAGAGGGCACAATAATTGGGGTACACATAGTGCATTTATGGGATATTTCTTGGGAAGCTAATTGCTCATCTGTCATCTACTTCATTATTATGAATCTAATTATCAAAGGATCTAGGACCAGGCTAGAAAGATGTCTTCCCAAACACATAAAAATATGCACATAAACACGACAACTGAGAAACATAATTGTAGGCATCATGGTCATAATTTTTTGGAGAACGTAATTGAGTTGTATACCTAGACAATGGAGAGCAACTTCTACTCCTCTGATTCCAAGTTGACACTACGGGATCCAAAGACCATGGATAAGGAATAAATTTAGAGAGCAGAGGAGGGCCATAATGACCAAAATAATATAGGATGAACCTTAAGTTAAATGAGGCAACTGCAAACATTTTAATATATTTTTATTATTAAATAATGAAATTTGCATTTACTAGTGTTCTAAGCCCCCTCATTACATGATTTATTATTGTAAGCCCCCTCTAACTACACATCTAGAAAATGAAACTACAACCTATTGGGATTGAGACAAACCTTATAGAACAACAACAACTAGGAAGGATCACTTGTCAACATCTATTGAATACATATGTTGCTCATGAATACAAGGTCCTCCAATAGATGTATTCAACAGATGTTGGCAAGTAATCCTTCCTAGTTGTTGTTGTTCTATAAGGTTTGTATCAATCCTAATAGGTTGTAGTTTAATTTTCTAGATGAGTAAGTTAGAGGGGGCTTATAATAATAAATCATGTAATGAGGGTTCTTAGAACACTAGTATATGCAAATTTCATTATTTAATAATAAAATTATATTAAAATGTTTGTAGTTGCCTTATTTAACTTGAGGTTTGTCCTATATTATTTTTGTCATTATGGCCCTCCTCCGCTCTCTAAATTTATTCCTTATCTACGGTATTTGGATCCCGCAGTGTCAACTTGGAATCGGAGGAGCAGAAGTTGCTCTTCATCGTCTGGGTATACCACTCAATTACATTGTCTCCAAAAAATTCTGATCATGATGCCTACAATTATGTTTCTCAGTTGTTGTGTCCCAAGACCCCTTATGAGCCTTTACAACTATTTACAATCCCTAAGAATACATCTTATAGGTCTTAAAATGTCATAAAGGGTCATAAGAGGCTCCTAGGAGGGGCAAGATGAGCTTCCACCTTCATGTGGTTGGCCCTGTTAAGTAGAGAATGTTATACTCTTCTTGAAACAAAGAGTAGCTTTATAATTTAAGGTCTCAGTCCACGGACAAATTAAATTAGACTTACTATCCAAATTGGTACATTGATGAGAATCAATGATGGGTCAGAGTTTTTAGATTATGAGAAGACGTATATGTAGTGGAGGCCAGAAGGTATTTTTGTGGAGATTTTCTAGATGTGGAGATTTTCTAGAGTGGATATTTACATACGAGGGTTCCCAGATTGAGTACCAATGCAGAGATGATGATTCAATAACCTACTTCTATAAAACCTTCACAAATATGGCCTCTTAATAATTCTGTGCATATTGACTGGGTTTACAACTTAATTATTGGTTATTGAAAGGACATTGTGCACTTGAATAGTTTAAACTAATCCTTTGGTAGTTATTCTTTCTTGTAACTTGCCTTAATCGGTGTGCATATATTTGAGAGCAATCTTTTCCATGGTTTTTCCCTTTACAAGTTATGGTGAGAAGTATCCCCAAGAAATGGGAATGCTAAGGTGGAAATGGCGGGTGGTGGAGAGTGGCAGTCCAAGAAAGCCTTTCCCAAACTCTCCCACAACCCATTCACTCCTCATAGGATCCCCCTCTTTCTCATCGCCCGACACATCAACCCCACAAATAAGAAGAAGGCAAATAGCCAACTAGCTAATAAATTGGGAGATTGGTTTTAGATTTAATCTTTAAGTATTATTTTTGGCATAGCTATAGATTACTTAGTCATCTCCTATGAATGTCATTGAAATATTGTGAGGCTTATTCTTTGTGTCTTTAGAAGTGGAAAGTTTTATTGAAAGGTTAATGACCTCGAGAAAGAACATGTTTGTGTGAAATAAGACAGAAAATGTGTGACTATTTGTAAACAGTAAACAACAGCAACATAATATTATTGTGCTTAATTTGATTATATATATATATATATATATATATATATATATATATATATATATATATTAAAAATAAATTTTTGGTCGCTTTTTCGACAAAAAAAGAATAGACATATTCACGAGAGTGCTATATGTTCGATGTTTATTCTGAAGATTTGTAGTTGCAATTTTGACGACCATCGACGACGCTTCCGACCAACATTGGTCACAGAGATAAATGTTATAGCGACAATTCTTCCAAGTTGAAGCAATTATGTCGACGTCATTTCTGTCAATAATTCAACCACTATTGACGTCGCAATTTTGACAGAGATTTGACATGTCGTATTATCGACGAGAAAACTTTGATGACCACTATGGTCGATTGGTCGACCAATTGGCATCCAATAATCGACTAAACCTCATCGAAATACAAGCTAAAATTTACTAGTGTTAGTCTTCTTCTTCACTCTAGTATCCAAAATCTTTTCAACTTGTGGCTTAGCTTGGACATGTACACTAAGGTCTTCCACATCCTTTGTCATGTCTACTATACTTCTGTTCCTTGACATCTGGTCCTTTATATTTGATTAAATCTTTCACATTGAAGATAGGAGAGATGGACATCTCCTTGGGTAAATCTACTTTGTAGGCGTTGGGGACATACTTAGCCAACACCTTACATGGGCCAATCCTCTTCATCTAAAGCTTTCTTGGTATGCCCTTCTATAATATAGCTTTGTTCATAAATGCCATCACCAAATCTCCTATTTCAAACTGTAAGTCTCTTCTCCCTTCATCTACTTTATCTTTAAGTTTCTGAGTTGCTTCCATCAGTGTTCTTTTCACTTGTTCATGGACCTCTCTCATAGACGAAGCAAATTCATCAGCATGTCCACTAACTCCTTCATGGTTTTTCAACTCTCTAAGTTCACAAATGCCTCTAGGATCAATCCCATATACAATTTCAAAGGGACTCTTACTATGGTTTTGTTTGTGCTATCATTATAGGCAAATTTAGCTTGAGGGATGACTTGATCCCATCCTTGCCCATATTCTTTAGTTAAGAACCTTAACAAATTTCCAAGAGCCCTATTGATTACCTCTATTTGGCCATCCATTTGTGGATGATATGAAGAGCTATGTGCCAAATTGGTTCCTAATCTCCTCCATAGTGTCTTCTAGAAGTGTCCCATAAACTTCACATCCCTATCTGAAACAATGCTAAGTCGTAGACCATGGATCCTTACCACTTCTTTAAAGAAGAGTTGGGAAACATAACTAGCATCATGGGTGGTTTTATAGGGTATGAAATAACTCATTTTACTGAATCTGTCTACCATAACAAACACACTGTCTAAAGCAATCCTAGTTCTAGGAAACCCCACTATAAAATCCATGCTTATGTACTCCCAAGGTCTATTAGGTGTGGGTAATGGTTGGTAGAGCCCTGCATTTGAAGAAGTAGCCTTGTCTTTTTGACATATCCCACATTGTTCAACATATCTCCTTACATCCTTTTGCATTTTGGGTCAATGGTATAACCTCTCCACTAGGTCTAGGGTCTTATTTAGCCCAAAGTGACCACTTAGGATTCCATTGTTCTTTTCTTGGATGATGTTTTCCCTCATGGATCCTCTTGGAACACATAATTTGTTTCCTTTAAATAACAAACCATTCTACAAGGTATATTCAGATAACTTACTATGAAAATGGTTATCAAAATTAGTGCATACCTTATAAACTTCTAAGAAATATGGATCCTCTGCATATAAGTCCTTGAATCCTTCAAATCCTATGCTTTGTTATTGGATTTCTTGTACTGTGAGTAATCTCCTACTAAGTGCATCTGCCACTTTGTTGTTCATCCCCTTCTTATGTTTGCTTGTGAAGGTATATGACTGCAAAAATTCCATCCACTTTATGTGTCTCAAACTAAGCTTTTCTTGTGTTTTGATATAGCTTAGAGCTTGGTTGTTTGTATATACAACAAATTCCCTTTGCAAAAGTTAGTGCCTCCACTCCTTGAAGGCTTGGACCAATGCATAAAGCTCTAAGTCATAGGATGAGTACCTTAACTTTGCTTCATTTAACCTCTCACTAAAGAAGGCTACTGGTCTTCCTTCTTGGCTTAGGACTGCTCCCACAACTATATTCTTGGCATCACACTCCACAAAAAATAATCTATCAAAGCTAGGAAGCACAAGAATGGGTTGTGTAGCTATCTCCTTCTTCAACCTCTCAAATGCTTCATTGACTTCCTTGGTCCATATAAACTTGGTTTTGACCCCACCTTTTATAGTGTCTAAGATGGGTGCACATATCTCACCGAATATCCTCATAAAATTTCTATCAAGCTATGGTAACCCACGGAAACTTCTTATTTCAGTCCTTTTCTTAGGAGTAGGCCAATTTAGGATTTCTTCCACTTTTCTTTTGTCCATTTTGAGATCCCCTTGTGAAACTACAAAGCTTAAGTAGACAAGCTATTGTTTCATGAAATCACTCTTCTCAAGGTTAATAGTTAACTTCTCTTCTTGTAGTCTCCTTAGCACAATCTCTAGGTGCTTCATATGCTCTTCTTTTGTCTTGATAAAGACTAAGATGTCATCTAGGTACACTACTACAAACACACCTATGTAGCCTTTTAAGACCTCATTCATAACCCTCATAAAGGTGATAGGTGCATTTGTGAGGCCAAATGGCATTACTAGCCACTCATAGAGACCCTTCGTGGTTTTGAAGGAAGATTTCCACTCATCCCCCTCTTTCATTCTGATTTGATAGTACCCACTCTTAAGGTCAATCTTAGAATAGTATTTGGCACCCCCTAGACAATCCATTAGGTCTTTTATCCTGGGGATAGGGAACCTGTACCTAATGGTTATCCTATTTATTTCCCTTGAGTCAGTGCACATCCTCCATGTGCCTCCTTTTTTGGGTGCTAGGACAAGTGGTACAACACATGGGCTTATAATTTTTCTAATCAAGCCTTGATCTACTAGCTCTTGAACTTTCCTTGCAATCTCTTTATTTTGTTCTGGTGTCATTTTGTAAGCAACCTTATTAGGTAAAGATCCCCCTGGCACAAAATCAATATGATAACTAATAGCTCTTTGTGGAGGTAAGGTGGTTGGTGTCCCATAAAAAATAATGTCTTTAAATTGGTCTAAAAGTTGATTGACCTCTGCAGGCATAGGGGCTTGTTTAGGTGACTCTTCCTCCTTTGGTTTCACCAAGACTACATAATTAACCCCTTCTTCTTGTTTCATGTCATGTAAGAATTCTTTTCCACTCATGAGGAGTGTGTTGGAGTCCATAGCCTTCACTAACTCTTCCTCTATCAATGATTGTATCTTATATGTGACTCCATCCTTCTTGAATGAATACTTAATCTCCTTGCCATGGTGGACTGCTTCTCTGTTATACTGCCATGGTCTCCCAAACAAAAAATGGCAAACATCCATTGGTAGCACATCACAAAGTATCTTGTCCTGATACTTACCTATAGTGAAATAAACCCACACTTTCTCATTGACCAATATGTTTTCCCCTTTGTTCAACCAAGTTACCTTGTAGGGGTAAGTATGGAGTATCTTGTTCAATTTCAAATTTTGCACTGCCTCCTCTGAGATCACATTATCTGTAGACCATGAGTCTATTATGACCCTACATACCTTGCCAAGAATCTTGCACTTGATTCTAAAAAGTGCTCTCCCTTATTTGTGTTCATCTTTGTTAGGTTCTTTGATCAAGATCCTCCTAAGCATTAAGTTCTCTCCCTTCTCTGAATCAAGACTTACCTTAGAGTGTTTAGTGCAGTCTTCCTCCTGCACATATGCAATCTTCTTTTCTCCTTATGAAGATGATGGTTTATCTAGACACTTATAAGCAGGGTGACCCAACTATCCACAATTATAGCATTTCATTGAAGAAAAATGTGAGCTTCTCCCAAAACCACCTGATCTACCTCTGCCACCAGTGTGAAAACTTCTTCCTCTACCATAGCTACCTCTATTGCTTGGTTCACTAGTTTGTTCAATCAGTTTAGAGTCTCCTTGGCCCCTGGATTCATTACTTCTGCCACTAGAGCCTCCTCTATGTCCTCCTCTAGAGTCTCCACCTCTTCCTCTACTCCTAGAACTTGAGTCTTGCTTCTTTTTGAATTTTTCTTCCACCTTAAGGGCCATTTGGAAGCAACCATGGATGGTAGTGAGGGTAAAGAGGCTTAGTTCCTCTTAAATGTTCCACCTAAGTCCATTGAGATACCTAGCTACTTTGATGCTCTCTATCTCTTGTACCCTAGACCTAAGGCATAGTTTTTGGAACTCTTCAGTATAGGCAACCACATCTAAGTCTCTTTGCCTAAGATTCTATCTCTTTTTGTGTAATTTAATATCATAGTCCTCTGGTAGGTAATTTTCTTTCATCTTGGCCACCATAGCCTTCCAATTGGCTATTGGCTTCTTCCCTTCACTCTCCCTTTCTTCATGTAGAAACTTCCACCAAGTTAGGGCTTGTCCCCTCAACCTAGATTTATCTATCTTCACTTTTTGGGCTTCTGTAACCCCATCACACTCAAAGTGATTCTCCATGCCTTCAATCCATTCCATTATCAATTCTACATCCATCCTACCAGTGAACACAGGGACACCTTCAAGTGCCTTTCCACTTAATGCTTTCAGGGCTTTGAGAAATGGTTCCTCTTGTAAAGGAGGGTCTAGTTTTAGCACTACATCTTCTTCCTTTGGTGGCTTTCCCTTTTCTTTTTCCTCTGCTAACTATTCCTTGACTTTGATTGCAGTCTCTGCAACTTCTTCAGATTTGCACTTCATTTCCTCCATAGCTTCCTCTAGTAGTCTATTCTTCTCTTGCTGCTCTGAAAAATCCCTTGCCAAATCTGCATTTGTCACCATGGTGTTGTCTCCTACTAACTCACTAATCTCTGACATACACAATGTATTCCCAAGCCTTTCAATGATTCTGATACAACTTTGATGGGGAGGTTTCCTTCACAAGAGTTGTATTTCTCTTCTCAAGACCTTCTCTTTGGTCTTCCTAGAGTACTTACCTCTACCCTAACCAAAGAACACTCCTATGGTTCCCTTCTTCAAAATTTCTCCACCAACTTCAAACACTCTTTATTTCCTTCTCAACTCCACTGTGCAACCCTAGGCTCATTCAAGGCAACTATGCTCCAAATTGTTCTTGGCCATAGTGATAGGTGTTTCCACTAATTATCCTTCACATTCAATCACCCTTGACCCATTTTGATAGGTTCTTTCAAGGATTTCCTATCAAGTTCATACTTTCCTAGTTTCTAGGCCTTGTAGCCCTTTTAGCCCAATTAGGACTCCTAAAACTAGTGATCTTGGTACTACTCCAAATTTCTCTTAAAAAACCCCCAAACTGATTTTGGATTATTTCTAAGGACCTCATAGGCTTCAATATCTCCTAGGTCTTAGGTCTCCAAAGTGTCAGTACATAGGACTTTCAGCAAACCCCTATTTTTAAGGGTTTATAGGGCATGTAAACCAATTTGTCTTCTTTTCTCTCTTCATATGCTCTGTTGGAATCCTCAGCTCTTCTCCTTGCATAAACATGACCATGAAACATGTCCCTACACTCTCCCACTTGTCATTGGCATAAACCAATCCATTAAACTAGGCTTATTTCCTCTGCAATTATGCAAACTCCTAGCTGGATACCATTGTACTCGCCTAGGGCCTGATTGCAATAATAGTTCCTTTGTAAAAAATGAACCCTAAAGCCATATTTACACTATATACAAAGTTTCCTTCTTGATTCCAAGTGGCTATTGAGATTCAACCATGGAAACTCAAGAAGGAGCCATATTTACATGGTTAACACTATTCAGGACATTGAACCAAAAGAAACTAAAGAATTTACAAAATGACAAAGAAATGCACCAAAATTCCAAATTGATTCCACAAAGTTTATTTACATAACAAGAACTAAGAACTCAAACCATTATAGTAGACCATTCAATCCATTAAAGTTGGATGATGGCCAAAAACTAGCCTCTGTGTTCAAAACAGTGCTTCCAATAAGTCAGTATGTACAATCTGACAACCAACTCTTAGATTAGGGTTTGTCTGACCTTATATAGAGCATCCCCACATGTTCAGACCCTAAGGTCTAGATTTGGACCTAATTAAGGCCATTTTCAAGATTTGAAGGAAGTTATCATGACAACTTTACAAAATTGTAAAGTTGTCATGAGCAACTTTTACATCTTTTGGATTTGAGCTACTCCATTGCTCTTAACTTGTCCAAAGCCATTCTTAATCAATCTAATGGTTCCAAAATTTCACTTAGACCCCATTTTCTAACTTTTCACACATTTTGGTGTTCTGGTCCATCATTTGACCAGTTGACCCTTCTAGATTCATGTTGCAAGTTCACCGATTTAAGACTACCAAGCCTAGGAGGAAACCTAAGCAACTAGACACTCCTATTTACAAGACTCCCACACACATTTGGGAATTTATTTTAGTCCTTATTTACTGATGGCTAGCTAGAACCATCTACAAGACAAAACTTCACAAGATCTTCACTAGGACCCTAAGGTGCTCCTGCACCACCTTGTTTCACCAAAATAGCTATGCATAAAATTTTGAACAATATTTAATAAGAATGTCTACAAAATTGTGAAATTTTAATAAGAAAAAATGATAAATGGTGAGTAGAGCACCAAATGTTTAACAATTAATAAAGAATTTTTACAAAATGGTTGAATATTTCTCAAATTAAAAATACGTTTTGAGCACATAGCTAAAATTGAACAACATTGAGCAAGATTTTCAAAACAAGCTAAAATTTCATAAATTGAACATGCTTACCAATATTGCAAAATCTTCAACGAATGTTCAAATTGAGCACATCATTCAAAAAAATACCTTAAAGTGCACCAATTTTCATAATCATTGACGAAAATTTCTCACACAATAGTCTTTGCAACTGGCCAAGATATTCGAGTACAAGAATTCTGAAAAAAAAAACTCTTAAATGCACAACATCTATAAAAATATTTTCACATAATACCTATTGTACAATATGAAATGGGAAGCAATGCAAAGAGATATATTACTTCACCTTTTCAAATTGCACAATCAAAAGGAAATTTTTTTGATAGGTTAGGAAGGTCCCAAGCACTAAATGGGTCAATGGTCCTTTGTTAAATATGTGAATTGTGAAAGGGGAAATGATGATGAGATAAGAAATAAAGATTAGGGAAGATCTATATGTGCCTAGAAACAAAATAGGAGATATGCTAGACTTAAAATTTGAATATCAAATAGATAAAATCTTGGAAATGCATATAATAACAAATCTAAGATCCTAAAGTTGTAACCTATCTTTCAGTCAAATCTGAGTTGGATATGTGAGGTATAGGGCATTTGAAACATTCTATACCTAGGTACAGAGCATTTGAAATATTTTGTACCTTGGGTTTCTACCTAAAACTTGTAGGGATGCTTTGATAGCTCCTGACCTGTCTAGAGAAGTCCTGATAGCTCTATAACATGTTCCTACACATAGAAAATTGGAAAAGAAGGTTGGATAAAGGGGTTTTCCTCATTCAAGCCCCTATTTAGGAATCAACCTTGAAATGAAATGAAATAATTGAAAACCCAGAGAATAGGTCCCTGATTCCAATTCGGGCACAAACCTTAGGGTATAGGGCATTTGAAACACCTTATACCTAGGACCAAGGTATTTGAAATGCCTTATACCCAGGAATGGGGCATTTGAAATGCCCAATACCTAGAAATTAGGGCCCAAATTAGGACCATGGGTATCGAGCAATTAGAGGATGTGTGAAAATAAGGGATAGCTAATTTTGAGATCGGGAGAGAATATAAATGTCATAAATGGTAATATAGAGCTTAGGTGATGAAATGAATTATGGGATTAGAGGAAAAATAGAGAACACTAAGAAATAAGGGCTAACCTCAATTTTAAGAAAGATTGAAAAGAGAGAGGACACATATTTGAATTTAGGTGTCCATTAAGTGTCATATGAGGTCCTATCGTAGAAAATACACTAAGGTAGGTGTCAAATAGTCCTTAAATAGCACACTAATTAGGTGCTTAAAATTTAGGATGATACATTTGGCCTCCACTTTGGCGAGAGTATGAGACAATCTCATGCATGCAATAAAGGAAGATGAGAGAGAAGGGAAAGAGTTAGGAAACAAGATAGATGATCATGGGTGAACTACAAAGAGATAAGGCATCACTAAGTTTAAGGATGCAAACCCCAAAATAAAGAATCTCAACTCAAATATCCATCCATAAATGACAAAAAATAAGAAAAAGACAAAGACACCAACAAAAAAGGGGTTAGTACCAAAATGAAACTCCATATCAACTAGTAGAAGATACCTTGATCAAGAAATTCCCAACCACTTATATCATGTTTGGAAAGTTATTGCAAGAACATAAGTGACCACATAGAAAGGGAAAGAGCATCACCAAATATGCAATAAAACTCCATGATCTAACCCACTAGCATAGATATGAGAGAATGGAAAGAAAGAGAGAGAAATACCATGAATCCAATACGCTAGCAATTTGTGTTATGCTAGGTGATTCATGGAAGAAGAAAAGGAGAAGGAAAGGCTAGCAAGTTGTGTTATGCTAGTTCCACTCATCCCAAATAAAGAGGGAAGAGAATTGATGGTCTAACAAGTTGTGTTATGCTATTCAATTCTACCTTGAAAAATTTACGCATAGGGGCAACTTGAAAAACTTTGCGCTCAAGGGAAGCTTTGAAAAACTTTGTGCTCAAGGGAAGCTTAAAAATTTTACACTTAGGAGTGGCTTATGAGATTAATACTGTAGAAAGAAGTGTCTCCATAGGGATCCAAAAATGTGATCCGTCCTAAGGAAATGATTGTCTCCTTAGGGGTCCAATACATGATCAATTCTAAGGAAAATATTATCTCCTTAGGGATAAAAAACGTGATCAGTCCTAAGGAAAGCATTGTCTCCTTAGGGATCAATAAACAAAAGGTTGCATAATATACAAGGAAGTCGTATGTATGCCCCCCCTTTATGATGATGACATAGGACTATGGTGGCATCATAAGGAAAAGAGAATAGGGATACCTACTTCCAACAACAAGGAGAAATCCTTAAAACACCAATGTATGCATGTTCCCTTAGAAAAGAGTGAATAATCTTGTTAGCCAAGGGAACCTATGATCATGAAAGGATATCTGTAAGTGGGAAGAGACCCTTGGCAAGAAGAGATCTTGGCTATAAGATGTGTACCTTCAAGAGGAGTTCTTGAACAAAGACAACATCTTCAAGACAAAGAGGGGAAGAGAACAAGAATTCACCCTTTTAGCCCCCCTATTCCTAGGTGAAAAAAGAATTCTTGGTGAAGAATAATGTACTTTAAGTGCCCACAGTAAAGGAAATTATTTAGGATGAACATAGTTTTGCAAATAAGGAAGAGGTTTTGATCAAGTATACACACCTCTTTCATAAGAGAGACTCCTGAATCAAAATGAAATAGTTCCTTATAAGAAAAGAATGTCGCATGATAAACAAATGTCACTATATTAAGGAAAGTAGATCCTTAGAAAGAAAAGGAAGGAGAAGGTTCACACATGAAACCTTGTCCCTAAAGTGTGAAGGAAAGGAAAAAGATAACACATTATAAATCCTAGGTGGTAGATCCTTTATAATAGACATGCACTTTCAAGCAAGAATAAGTTGTGAATAAGGATGTAAATCTCCTAGAAAAGAGAAGATCCTAATGTAAGACAAACAAATCCATATAAGAAAGTATGTCATGTTATAAAAGAAACAAGTCAACAAAGGGATAATGGACCTTTTAGAAGGGAAGAAACATCATACACTCCCTAAGAGGAAGATCATTTATAACAAACATGCTCTATGAGGCATGAAAAAGATTGTTAACAAAGATGATGAATCCTTGCGTGAAACAAAGAATATTATGCAACAAATAATGTACTATAAATGATGCAAACCCACAAAGTGAGAGGAATGGGTTCCATAAAAGATGTAAACCCACAAAGAGAGAGAAATAGGTCCCGTAAAAGGAGAATGACAAAGGATATCACAAACTTAGTGGAACAATCAATTACAACAAGTTATACACTTCCAAACAAGGAAGAGGTTGTAAAGAAGGATCTCAATCCCCTATAGAGAAAGGTCCATAACAAACAAGTCCATGTATGGAAGGACATCATATTATTAAAGATTCAACCAACAAAGAGATAATCGATTCTTTGAAAGGAGGAATAGATGAGATAAAGAGACCCTGCCTCCCAAGAAGAGAGGCAAGAGAAAAGACCTATTATGTTGCTCACAATACACGTCATGCAAGACAAACAACCCCTAATGATGTAAGGTTACTAAGATTACATGATGGAGAAAAATATAATAAGAAAATAAATGCTAGGGTATTACATTTATAGTACCAATATCAATAAGCTATTGGATTTCTAAGGTAACATTATGAGATATGCTTTGTTTAGACAAGAAATGAGTGATGAAGTCCTGAAAAGGGTTAGGAACAATATTTTTTTGAGGTGTAGATCTAGTGGGTTGTGAAGGAGGAGGATCTATATGGACATGGTTTATCTTTCCAAGATCTTGTCCACTATAGGTTTGTGTAGGAATCATGTTATAGCTAATTTTATGAGATTTCTTTGGTTTGGAAGGTGGCGGAATTTGATGAAAAGGTGTTGTGTAGGAATGTATAGTAGGGGGATTAATCTTTATAGGGAGATCCTTAATCCCATCAACATCGTTTGTGTTCACTTTAGTAAGTTGATTAAAGTGTTCTTATCTAGATTTGTATCTTCACTCCATGGTATGTCAGACAATAAATCATGAATGGAATGCATAACATCAACTTATTTCCAAAGAGATTGATGATTATGATAAGAAGTAGGAGAAGACAGAAGATCTAGTGGGGTGTCATGCTTAGTCCCTTCAACCAAGGTAGCTTTAGGAGGAGAAGATTTACTACTCTCTAATGAGAAATTCATAGGAGGATTAGAGTTGTCTTCATAGGAAAAAGATACCTTAGGAGAGGTAAAATTGTGAGTTAACAATGCTTCATCACTGCAAGATATGTTGAATGTGAGTGTAACAAAGTTAAGTATCCCTAAGAGATGGAATGCCACTCTCTTGCTTAAAAATATCCCTATGAGTAAGAGGGTCTTTAGGAGAGGGACACACATAACTCATTAAGGCCTAATCTATAGAAGATATGTCAACGAAATGCATAGGAAGTGGTTTATCATTAGGAGAAATAGTCATGATATCAACTTCTTGCACCAAATGATCTGTATAAAGAAGA
Source organism: Chamaecyparis obtusa (assembly GCA_027943335.1). NCBI lineage: Eukaryota > Viridiplantae > Streptophyta > Pinopsida > Cupressales > Cupressaceae > Chamaecyparis > Chamaecyparis obtusa. Next base: position 497,618 of record BSBK01002026.1, read on the forward strand.
TACATTTTAGTAGAAAGATCACCATTGTTCTTAAAGGCCTCTTTGGTAGGAGTGAGATCCTCAAAAGAAGTGGTGGTAATATCTTCTTGCATCACAATGTCCTTAGGGGTGGGGTCAAGTTTGGGAGGGGATACATTATGGGAATGGATGAAACGAAGAACTAAGTTGTCATCATATGCATGAAAGGGTTCACATCTTAAAGATATTGAAGAAAGCTTGAAATTGAACTAGCAAATAAATATAACAATTCCATTCAAAATGAAATTCTATAACAATTTATGAAATATTTTGTTGTTGTTGTTGTTGTTTTGACAAATGCAATGCAATGTAAGAATGAACTAGATCTATAAAATAAGGAAAAACAAAATGCAATTTTTTTTGTATTTTTCAAAGTGCAAATATATTCATAGAAGCATAAACCATTTGGGGAATAAATCCGCAAAGCAAAGGAGTGGGATTTTTTTAATAAAAAAATGGGAAAAAATTGGGCAAAAAATTAGATTTACAAATAAATGTAAAAAATTGAAGAAAAATAATCATTAACTACTTTAAAAAAATTAAAGGACATTTCCATAACATCGATGATAAAGGACTTATAAAAATGATTCAAAGCACTTGCACAACCTCCTCCTGATATGTTTTTAACTTGGAGGACTCAAAGTTTTAACATTGTTTATGTTTGTATAAATTTCAATCAAGCTATGATTTGAAGTAGCACCAAAATATGATGTGGGCTTTCTTATTTTTCAAAATCAGAATGAAGCTTTCTTCGCAAAATATTGTCAATAAAGAAAATCTTCATATCCATATAAGCAAAATTCATTCTCTAGAATTATCTCAAGTTCCTTTTATTTATATACTCAACAAACAATTATATACAAAGTTGACATGATATACACATATGTGAAGGGATATCTATACAAGTATATACCAAAACAACTTTATATATGTTGAACTTAGAGATTGAATTGCAAGAAATTTAATTTAATTTTGAGTAGAGTTTCAAATATATAGCAATTTGATTAACCATAAGAACTTATATGTCATAACGGTCTGTCAAGCCTAAAATGATTATAATGATTATTGTAGGGTTCTTTGTTTTCTTTAACATAAATAAGGCAAAACTTTGTTATCCTGCTCTTTTAGATCATATTAGAACAAATAAATAAGGCAGATTTGTTACGGTCTACTTCTATTTCATATTGCAACAATTTAAATATTTAAAATTTATACAAACAAAATCAATATTAAAAAAGATAGTATCAATCAAGCTATACAATATATACAATGTAGAAAGAGAGGAAATTTTGTTTGTAATCACCTATCTTCCATGCTACTTACCTACTTTGCAACACTTTCGACCCAACTTTCTCAGCTGCGTCTTCAGTGTTGCATGTCAATTTCATAGAGAATCACGTCACCTTTTTGCAATTGTTTTTATGTCAGCATTGCTTTTAGGGTTTCTGCTAGTTTCTTGCTTTTTTTGTTGATTAACAATCACTTTTCACAAATTAATTGCCTGATAAATCACAAAAAAAGCATTGAAAGTCGTTGACCAAAAAATTCTAATTTTGGGGGGAGTAAAATCGCTACACATGCCGACTCTCGATTAATCATGTATAATCATGATTTTTTGTCATTGCTTCTATGCTATTATTATGTATTAATAGTCAATAATACTTTAAATTTTGAAAGTACTTTATAATATTAATTATAAACTATAGGTGTTTGTTGCTTCCCTGATAAAGGGTCATCTATAATAGTGCACAATATTATAAAGGGTCATTAGCTGCGTCCACACTATCTCACATGCCCCCCACAATTTAGGATGATTGAGGCCCTTTAAAATTTTGTTGATAACCACCATTGCTCCTCCTACTCCTTCGTTTAGGGTTTTCTAGAGGTTGAAAAGAAAACTAAAGGGACAAAATTACAATTTTTTTCCACATCGATTCTGCATTGAATTTGCTTTCGTCCTGGAATCAACCCTATCTTTGAGTGATTCATCAATTTTGTAAGTTTTTTTGTAGGGTTTCATAGGTTTTTGCAATGTTTTTAATTTTCTTTTGCCCCTTTTAAAAGAATTTTAATGAGCTTTAAATGCAAAAAATTCATTGAAAATTGGGTCAAGGATTTTTTCATGAATCAAGATTTTTTCAAGGAATACAAATGACTGGCTCTAGGATTCAAGATTAATTGGGTGTAATCGAGATTTTTTTGCAAACTTCTGCTTCTATGAATATACTAAATGCATAAAATGAAATAATGCAATGAATGTAAATAAGATCTAAGCACCAAATGAAAAATGGAAATATTGTGCATCGAGTTCACCAAAATTTACAATATGAAATGTGAAGCAATGCAAAGAGATAGATTACTTCACCTTTCAAATTGCACAATCGAAAGGAAAATGTCCCAATAGGCTAGGAAGGTCCCAATTGTTGAATGGGTCAATGGTCCTTGGCTAAATAACTGAATTGTGAAAGGGGAAATGATGATAAGATAAGAGATGCAAATTAGGGAAGGTCTATATGCACCTAGAAACGAAATAGGAGATATGCTACTTCAAATCTGAATATCAAACAAATGGAATCCCAAAAATACATGTAATTGCAAATTTGAGATCCTGGAGTTGTAATTTGTCTTTCAGTCAAATCTGAGCTGGATCTAGGAGGTATAGGGTGTTTGAATCGTTCTATACCTAGGTACAGGATATTTGAAATGTTTTGTACCTTGGGTTTCTACCTGAAACTTGCAGGGATGCTTCGACAGCTCCCAACCAGTCTAAAAAAGTCTTGGTAACTCTGTAATAAATTCCTGCACACAAAGAAATAGGGAAGAAGGTTGGATAAAAGGGTTTGTCTTAATCAAATCTCTATTTAGGATTCAACCTTTAAATGAAATGAAATGAAATAAAGTAAAGTGTGTTGTCATGTAGCAAAGACTAAATCTAAGAAACGAAGTATATCGTACCTTGGCAACACAAATGCTTCTTTGAATGTGATCAAATATGTTGATTCAATAGCTTTGACTTAATACAAAAATCTATAAGGAAATCATGAAAGACATAACCTCATGGAATGGATGTTGCAATTCACCACACTACTTGATTTTGAGAGAGAGGAAGAAGACTTGGATGAATGTAGATGAATGTGTATCTTCTTCCTTAATAGAAAACTCCTTTGCTTGGCCTCCAATGGGGGAAAGAAGCTAAATCAATGGAGAGAAACACCATGAATGTTTGAAAAGAATGTTAGATCTTGAATGATTGGACTTGGTTACTTGATAGTTCTTGAACTTGATTTGCTTCCTTGCACTTGATAGCTCCATTATGAATGCTTGATCTCAAAATGTTGAATGCTTGATTGTGATAATGGATTGATAATAATGGATTATCAAAATGAGGAGAGATAGGGTGTTTATATACCTCTCACAACATCTCTGGGGTTAAAACTCAAACAAGCTAAGCGTAAGTCCTAATCCTCTGCTAAAACCTCAAGGTAGGTCATCGCTTCCAATTTGAGCACAAACCTCAAGGTATACCCAAGAATAGGGCATTTGAAACGCCATGTACCCACAAATCAAAACCCAGTCGAGACCATGGGTCCCAGGCAATGAGAGGATGGAGGAAAACAAGGCATAGCCAATTTTGAGATCGGGAAAGAATATAAATGCCATAAATACCAAGATAGGGCTTAGGTGACGAAATGAATTATGGGATTGGAGGAAAAATAGAGGAGCACAATTAGAAATAATGGCTAACATTGATTTTAAACAAGATTGAAAAGAAAGAAGACCCATATTTGAATTTAGGTGTCCATTAAGTGCCATATGAGGTCCTATCATAGAAAATACACTAAAGTAGGTGCCAAATAGTCCTTAAATAGTATACTAGTTAGGTGCTTACAATTTAGGACAGTACAACTACATATATCAAATTTAGAGTAATGTAACAAATACACCAGCTTTACGAATTTTAGGACTTTCGATGAACATAACTATAAATGTTCCTATTTTCTCCACCTTTACAAAATGGACAAGATTTCCAATAAGACGGCTAAAATATACCAAATTTTAGCTGTAAAAAATTGATCAGAATAATGGATAATTAAGAAACTAGCATTAAATTTTCTTCATCTTGACAAAACTGATAAAAAAATTCTTCAAGATAATCAACAATGTACCAAACTTTCTCAGCTTTTACAAAATTGAGCAAGATTCTTCTTATACCTAAAATTGCCATAAATTTACAGCTTTAAAAAAACAAAATCAAGGTTTTTAAATAAACAAGGATATGTTAATTCCATTTCATTACTGTCCTAAAGAAAGAATGAACATGAAAACATAACTGTCAAAAATTTATTGTACTATAATTTGGGGACATAAGGCTTTGATCCCATCTTTTTTAAAAGTCTGCATTATAAATGTGACAGCCACTATGATCTGTGATCATTCCAGCTGTGATTGTTTCCAAGCCCAAATAAATCTGGGCCATGACATTTTTGCTGCCCTGGTATGATCTGTCCTCTTTGTAAAGCTTGTTTAGTCTGACATATAAAGGCTCTTAGAAGAGATCATTGATTGCATAGAATTTTTGCTATAATGATCATGGCCACGATGACATAGATGGAATCATCTCTGTTATCTTCCTTAGGCACAGTCATCCAATCTTTAGCATTCACATCTGCTGCCCAAAAACTTTCTTCTTTACTCTCAGAGAGAACTGCAGATTACTTGTTGACACAAACAGCCCCATGGGAAAGTTTGAATGCCAAGTGGCTGCCAAGCTGGAGGCCCTCAAGCAGTCTACTATGATCAATCTTGAATGGCTCTATGAGGCCCTGGTAGTGGTGGCACACACCCACTGCACAGTTCTTGGAGTCATGTCAGACCTGCAGTTGCCCCTGACAGAGACAGAGGAGAGGCCAATAAATGAATACCTGGATGACAGTGTCAAGCTCCTGGATACTTGCAATGTCATCAAGGAGATCTTTGCCTATGTGGAGAGTTATCATATGTTAGTCCAGTTGGCACTCCATTCATTGGACAGCAAGGAGCCTGTGAATGACAAGGTTACCAGGACCAAGAATGTTTCCCACGAATGTGTGGTGACTATCATGAAGGTCGAGGAGGTGGACAGGCAAGGACAACAGAGGTCAAAGCTTGAGAATTGCAGCTCCAAGCTGTGAAGAATGGGCCAAAAGAAAGACATTAACATTAACAACAGGAGCAGCAGCAACAACAATGCATTGGTCATTAGTGCCATGTTTTGAGCAAAGATAAGCACCATATTTTATGTAGGGTAATCTAACTATATTGGAGAAGCCCAAGAGGATCATCCCTAGCCTCCTCTGAACCCACCAGCTCCCATGGGCCTCAGCAATGCTGAAACTACAGCATAAGGTCAAGGAGGAGACTGACAGAAGGAAGGCCACTAGAGGTTCAGCTGCCCTGCTTGAAGAATTGTATCATGTTTTATTGAATGTGGATAAGGAGAAAGAAGAGGAATCCCTTATGATGGAGAAAATCGAGCAAGCAATTCCAAGGTTGAGGAAGTCTGCAGAAGAGGCTGGGGCCTGCGGGACAGAAGTTAATGAGATTTATAGAATGTTGGTGTGTTGCAGAGTGGCCTTACTAGACATTATCAGTCATGTGAAGAACTAAACCATACTTTGTCACAGAATTGACAGTGGTATGTTGTCTGTGTATGATTTGTTTTCATATTAAAAATTTCATATTTCTTTATAGCTAAAAGAGCAATTAAGTAGCCAAAACTTAGGACATGGCTAATTTAATGCTTCTAAACAGTGTCTTAACCACTTTGCCATTGAATCCAACATCTATGTAACATTTGTTTTAGTAAGTTAACGGCATAACATATAACTTGTAACCTGATATTCTTGGGAGATAATCAACCTTTGAACTTTCAAGAGGATGTAAATATCATCTTATCAATATCATAAAGTCTAAACTCTAGAGTAAACCTTCTAAAGAAAGCATTTATTGAAAGAGAAGGATCACAATTGAACATATACATGTTGCAATTTTGTGTGGTAAATTCTATGACGGTTGACAGGGGTACAAGACTTTAATATTTACATATTGCAATTCTGGCTGGTAACTTCTGTGACAGTCAGCGGGGCCACAAAGCTCTGTTCATGCTTTCTTTGAAACTTGCAATCCCTTACTTATCCTGTACGTTACATGTGCCCCAATGGGATAAGCTTTTCCTTTCCTTGTTTGATACAAGAAATTCATGAAGTACTTCTAAATCCAAAGTTAGAAATACATGGCTTAACACTTGTAAGAGATCTTCAAACTACTTCTGTTGAAAATGGATTCTTACCAAAATTTCCATCTCTTTTAGCTATGAAATCCCGCTACTCTAAGATGTTAGTTCTTTGAACGAACAATCAGGTTGTGTGCCTCTAGAAGCTTAACCAGCTGATTCCTTGATATGGGTTTTATGAAGAAATCGTCAACACCAGCAGCAAGAAACTGGTTTCTACCACTATCCAATGCATGGCCAGTTAATCCCACAATTGGCATTTTTAAGCCCATAGCCCTCAACTTCTTAGTTGCCTGCTTCAAACACAATGGGAAACATAAAATTAGAAAACAAATAAAAAAATCTAAATTAAATTGCTTACCCAACAAATGATTTAAGAAAAGACAAATCAATCCTGGTGTCATTCAGTGGGCTCACAACCTTTGACCACATTAAGTTGGAAGCAGGTGTATATAGATAGTGTAGCCAACTACTTGAGTACTGTATGGAAGGTAAAAATGAACTAAAGCAAGAACCAACACAAATATTTTTGTAGCAGAAGTTTTTTATTATAAAGCGTTCCTATCACATACATAAACTTGGTGGAAAAGTGTGTTTGAAGTTGATGTAGGAAGCTATCAATATTTTATTGTATTACAAGGAGATGTTCATTGGACCTTATCGAGATTTGAAATGAGTGCCTTGGCAAATTCACAAACACAAGATTGCTTTGATACACGAAGCTAAATTAATTTTAAGTTTACTAACAAAGTGGAAAAAGAGATCTCTATGATGCTAGTTGTGGAATCGTGGTCAAGGTGGAAAGCTTAAAACGTGTCTCATAATGGTGGACTGATATTCCTGAAGAATCATCCCACCCATATCCAGGTCTTTGTTAATCTCAAAACCTTGACCATGGTCATAAAAAAGACTACTTTATTTTGTTCATATGTTGAACGACAGAAAGAAAGACATCTTAATATTGTCAATGAGCGAGAAATGTAGGATAGTTGATTTCAAAGTACATCCAGTTACATTAAAACTGTATTAGGGTAAGAAAAAACCTAGGAACTAAGGAGAAAATTAAAAAGCTAAACTTTAAATGTCGTAACATAGCCAATGGAGCAAATTTAAAATACATAAACTCTGACCCCGTTATCTAAGTACAAATACAAATGATCGTGCAAGGAGGACCCCTCAAGGGAAAACAGGATTTAATGAAGACTAAATCTGGAGACCAAGGTCGGAAATGAACATTATCATATGATTAATGTCCATGACACCGTAGATGGCCTTTACTGTTGAGTGGAAGCAAATCTACAATGCCTGGTACGAGAGAGAGGAGATTGTTATATCCTTTTAGAAATTTGCAGAGTTGGACATACTGCTACTATGTTTTCACTCATTTCTATGAGGATTGACAACATCCAAAAGAAACTTAATATCCAGAACAGCTAAGAGAGAGGCTAAGAGGAGTTGCAATCATTTTAATAGGTCTGTTAGTCCCTTACAATGCTCTATTTTTTAAATTGACAGCCTTTGGGAGAAAACACCTCAATCATATTTGGTCAGAGATAAATAAATGGCGTATATAAAATTTCCAATTCTCTGTACAAATAGAAGTACCTGTACCTAATCTCATTGTAGATGACATATCCTATTACAGTTTATCTATGAGGAATATGGCGGTTTATCACAACTAAATACTCATGGGAGTAAACCTTGAACAGGCCAAAACAATTTGGGCATAGATGTTGAAGATGGTTGAGCTGGGTGATGGTGCCATCCACAACCTACAATAAATACCCCATATTTAAAGGCATATTGGGGCTGAGGATCGGGGAGAGGTTGAAGTGACTGTGAATGTATTGATAGTAAATTTCTTCCCAACCAGCTGGGAAGATGGTGAGGAGGGACATCCAAAAAATATTTGAATGGTGAAAGCTGATTGATAAAAATGCCAATAGCCTAAAGAAGCAAATTGGGTTCAAAATACCAACAAAGTTGATTCCTAGTGTGGCCTGTGGATGCAACCTACCCACAAGAACAATGTGCCAAGTTTGAATAACTCTTATGCCTTGAGATTGGATTCCTCAGATATCCAAGTTTTTGATCATAAAGTGAGCAGGACGTTATTCTTGAGATGTAAGGGATGGACAAAAAACTTGTCCTGATTTAATGGAGGATGGGAAATATGTATCTTTCCTGACCTCTCCAAGGGTTTAGGCCTGTTAGCAATGCTTGGTGAAGTGAAATTAATATGTATAGATGTAGTGTAAACAGTTTCCTTGTTATCACAGATCTCCCATATGCCAAGTAGGCACTAGCTAAAGGACTTAGTCCCCTTTATCTTTTTATCAATTCTCAATTGTTCTTTGTCAGTGCACAAAAATTCATCTTCTCCAACTTAAACAGAACAAGAATTGCATTAGTAGATAGAATATACTTTTACCTCTAAGCCATTCATAACAGGCATCTCTTTGTCAATCAAAATCATGTCATATGAACATCCATTACGACACAGATCAACTGCTTTTTTCCCATTCTCCACATCATCACAATCAAGATTGAAGCTTGCTACCAGTTTCCTCAATATCTTCCGATTGACTTGATTATCCTCCACAATCAGTACCTTTGGCTTGTTGCCAATCATTGAATAATCAGCATATTTGTTTTCAGATATGATGCCATCCAATCCTCTCCCATCTATCTGTATGTCAAATGGTTTTATCCCTACCTCGCCATCTTCAGTTACAGATTCACAAAGCTCAAAAGGCATCATCAATGAGAATGTACTCCCCTTACCAACCTGAGATTGAACTGCAACTGTGCCCCCAGATAATTCAGCAATCCTGCAAGAGAGGAATAAAACATTTCAAGTTACAAAACTTCCATTTTGCTTAGTTTGTTCCAAAGAATCGTTAAATCCAATATTGCATGAAAACAAGTAAAAGTTGAGCAAAATAAAATTTGAAAAGTAGTGATACATACTTTTTAGCAAAACAAAGCCCAAGGCCTGTTCCACCACCACCCTGTACTGAACCTGCTCCTTTAAACTGAGTGTAAGGTAAAAAAAGTTTTTCTCTATCTTTGTTGCTGATACCTATGCCAGTATCCTCAACAGACAAAGTTAAACTTGCAAAGGTTTTCTGTTTACTAATACTCTCTTTCTCTTTTCTATTACAAGAGCAAAACTTGCATCTCTGCACATCCTCTGTTTGAAGGGGTTCCATATGGAAAGGATCTTCAGTAAATGTGCCATTGCAAACTATGTGAAGTCTAACTTTTCCATTGCAAGGAGTAAATTTTGAAGCATTGGAGAGATAATTAGCAAGAACCTGTAGCATTTTGATAAATCAAATGCCTACTCATTTAGATTAGCTTGAGATTTGACTATATTAAAAATTGACAACAATTGGGCTTCTTCCTATAATATCACATCACAAAAACCAGATACATAATTAAATCATGAAATGACATGAATACACCCTTGACCCTTGAAATTGAATAAACACCATTTTTTCCCCCATAGCATGGTTATCATACACAAAAATTACTGTTAGAATACAATCTATTGCCAGGAAATGAATCATCACTTAACAAAATCAAAATATTATTGGAATAAAAAATACTCAAGAAGTACAAGCATGCATTCAATTGAGTTTGAAAGACCACAACTACCCTCAAATGATGCTTTTAAAATATCAGCGACATGTAGCGCAATCAAGAAAAGGCAATGTCTCCAAAGTATGATGAGACCAATAGTTAAGTTTAATGTCAAGAGTATTAAGAATAATAAACCTTCAAAAAACTACTTTTAAGAGATCTCAAAGCAAAGATCCTATAGTAATAAAATATTTGATTTGTTACAATTGAAATCTACTAAAAAACATTAGTGATGTGCTTAAATATTAATAATTGAAATCTTTAACATGCAAAAGCTATATATATATCGTGCATGATAGCAAGTTTTTACCAAAATATCCTACAAGACCATAGTAAGCTTACTTGGCGTAGACGATGCTTGTCTCCTATTATTTCATGATGAGAAAGAAGTTGCTTCGTTGCATCATCAATCCATATGTAAAACTTGATTCCTTTTGAATCAAATATATCTTTGAAAGCACATAACAAAGAATTTACGAGCTCTCCCATCTTGAAAGGTTGTTTTTCAAGATAAAGTCTTCCAGCTTCAATTTTACCTGCACTCAATAATTTTTAGAGTTGAAGGTCACATCAAAACACAATAAAAAACTAAGTTATTGATCCTAGTATGGGGATGGGTACAAGTACAGGTTTGAATACAGACTCACACATATATGTATAAATAATAATGCTCAATATAACTATCATTTATAATTTATATATATTAAATTTATAAAAACAAGAAATAGTTGAAATCGCCAATAATAAAATATTAAATACTTCATAATTTGTGAAAAGGAAAATATTCATAATTCATTGAAATGAAAATTACAGTGAATTGAAGAATTGGTAACCTATTAAAATGCATATATTTAAGCAAAATAAGCTATTTTCCATGGAGTCTTAGGATAGCAGGATGTAGGAATGAAGAGACCGCAGGCCTAAATTTGATGGCTCTCATAGGGTCCACAAGTTGTGCCCTTGCCACATTCCCTCTTACAATACAAAGAAAAGATGACAACTAGAGGCCCTGTTATTAAGCTGAAATTAAGGTCTTTGAAACCACACCACCAATTCCTTGTTATTTCTATACAGGTCTTCATTCTTTAGAAAACTAGGAATAAATTTGAAAAATCTAACCAGTCAAAATAATGAAGGCTGCATAGTTTTTAATCAGTAAGTAAACAATGATCAGTTTAAGTCCATATCATGGTTGGTATTTTTTTTTTAATTACAAGAAATTAAGGATTGATGTGATTTTCATTGTCTTCCACCAAGACATGTTTGGGTCATGAACCCTGGGCAAACCTCAAGCCATCATAACCTCGAGCCAAGACTAAAACCAAGCCCGAACAGGTAAAAGAGAGGGTTCTAAAGAACTCGGTAACATAGCCCAAAAGTGGAGATAATTGAATAGATCTAAACAACTAGTGAAAAGAAAAGATGCAAATACAGACATCCTTTTCAAAAAAATTCTTGTATTTGGACAAGATTGTAGAGACTAAACTAAATAGCTATTTGAAACTAATTTTTAAAGCATAAGATAAAGAGCACTAACCCATGTCAAGCACATCATTCAATATCCGAATCATACAAGATGATGAAGCATCCATCATTTGGAGAATCTCCCGGTGTTCGTCGGAAAGGTTACTTGCAAGCATGTGGCCAATACCCAGCACGACAACATTAAAAGGCACTGCAGGAATATCTCTCATGAGCTTCTTTGCTAAGATTCTAATAATTTTTAAAGGAAAGAGAAAAAATAAAATAGTAAATTCATCTGGCCTTTATACCTACCTCTTATTTCATGAAAAATGAAATTTAAGAACTGTTTCATGAGATGTATCTTCTCTGGGTGTTCGGCCTTGTTTTGTTGGAAAGTTTGAATTGCTTTACTCTCTTTCAACCTGCATTTTGAAAGAGACTCTTCCAATGCCTTGGTCGTAACATACAATTGTTTGTCTGATTCCCTTCTCAAGTATCCTCTTAACAGGGCTATGAAAGCGAAAAAACATGTGATCCCTAAAACATTAAAAGCTTGGGGAGCAAAAATGTAGGGAGACATAAATGAGTGAACTGCTACTAAGACAAAGAAGTATACACATGAAAGCCCGAAGATCCCAAAAGAAGAGGCTTCAGCTGTCAAATACAAAGATTGAGATAACAAAAATGGAAGAGCTATGAGAAGAGAAAAATCAATGTACTGCAGATCCCACCTTGAAACATTGTTGCTCAAAGGACTTTTACCAGAAGAATTATCAATGAACCATAAAACAGAGACCACATGAAGCAATGTCCATGAAACACAACAACAAACTATTTGACTCCCTTCATAGCATAGAAAAAGACAAATAAAGAGCATAATAGAAAGGCATCCAGCAATTGTCCATGGAACTACAAATGACAGTCTTAATCCTTCTATCACAACGTGAATCAGTATAACTCCAAAAAGCAATAGGTTGAAACATCCAACAGAGAAGAGAACTTCTCTTCTATGGTGAATCCACTGAAAATATTCGAAGTCCCTCAAAAAATCAGATTCCTTTATTGATGCTTTCACATTATTCCATATTGAATCTTGGGGAATCTTGCAACCAAAAGACATCCTTGATGATTGGCTCTTCTCTGCAAAAACTTGTATCATTCCCTGCTACAAAGCCCTAATTCTTTAAGGCCAAAACAACCAGCCAATAATATCATGCACCATATTGCAAAGGAAGGGACTATCTTGAGCATCTTCAACAATGTTTGCTGATAATGTATCAAACTTAAGATTTACAACAGAATAATCTTGTAAGATCATCTCTAATCACTGTGTCAAATCTTTAAATCTCTCGTGTAGATACCATACTACCATATGGAATCTCTCATGTAGTTACCATACTACCATATGGTTTTGGTGAACTGAATATTGACCATATAATCTATCTCCCAAACTTCTTATTCATGACAATGAATTCTATCTGCAAGATATATACAAATCATTCATAATTAACTGCAATCTGCAACGTATGTGCAAATAAAAACTCAAATTCCTTCACTTACATTTGAAAATTGTAGAATATTCCAGCTAGTGAATTGCTCGATTTTTCATTACACTCTGCCCAAGTCTTTATATCAGCGCACCATGTCTCCATAAGCTATTTCAGCTATAATTGTTCTATTTTGCACCTTCCCTGTCATATGAACCAATCAGTATCCACAGCTTCAACAAATTGCGCATGGTAAGCTGCTGAGTTGCCATAGAGCACAATAAAGCTTAACGATTTTGCCACAACTTTGGAGTCCCAAAATATCAATATCAAATTTTTAAGCTTGATCTAAATGCATAACAGCTCATTTTTATTCTGTGAAGTTTGTGCAATTTTGCATATTTAAACTTATGCTGTGGACAAAGTACCATGGGAAATTTCAGAATGCAACTGCATATCTAAACTTATGCTGTGGACAATATACAATGGGAAGTTTCAGAACACAACTACATATTCGAGCTTATGCTGTGGACAAAGTACCAAGGGAAATTTCAGAACACAACCCACAAAGTTCAAGGCGGAGACAATGGAGTGTGTCAAGAAGAAAAACAAAGCCCTAGCTTGAATACATTAAATTGGCTCAACCTATACTCAGATGTTAAAAAACGAAATTCGTATACCCTCAAATCAGACCTACAAAGATCACGTTACACAAGTTCTGAATGCAAATCTTGAAAATGTAGAAATGTTGCCCGAAACTAAATAAACACAGCGAGGCATAAAACAGTTGAAGGAGTTCTTAAAAAAGGGGGCAGGGGATGGCAAGAATAGAGGCATTTCTGTTCAAAACAGTTAAAAAAGAGTAATATTTACATGGCTGAGAAAAAATCATGGAGTAAAAAATGAGGGTTTCAACACTAGGGCTTAACAGAAATAGAAGAAATATAGAAGATGATAGAACATGTTCCGTCGTAATCTTTAAAAAAAACAGCTAGGATTCAATGATGAGATTTTAAAATTGTAATATTTTTAAAATTTCACCAAAAATCTATAAGAGATTTGTATAACTGTACGAACAAAATTTCTATCCAAATCTATGCATTCAACCATTGAATGTGCCGAAAATCCATCGGAATAACAGGGAAGATCACAAATTTTTCGAGTAAAACAGCTCAGAAACTCTGCAGCATACAAATTTAAACGGATTTTGCTAATTCAAAGAGATTTTCGATTGAACAGCTCAAGATTTAGTTAAAGTGACAGGAATAGCTAAAAATACACAATATTTGTCAACAAACAACACGAAACACAGGAATTTTAAAACTTACAAAACTGAACTACAGAAAAGCGCTGAATGAGTCGGGCTTGAAGAAAAAATATCGATTGAAAATTTCAAACTACGGTAATATAAACTCAGCTTTTAGTATTTAAGAAGCATTCCGAATCATCAACTTTTTACATTTTGTTGACCCTTGTTGTACCAAAACAGCTAAATTATGCATCAAATTTACAACAATTAATAAGAATCTCTACAAAATCATGAAAATTTAATAAGATTGATAAATGAAGAGCAGAGCGCCAAATTTTCAAAATTTAATGAGATATTTTACAAAATGGTTAAATATAGCTCAAATATAACACAATTTTCGAGAACGCAGCTGAAATTGAACATTGAGCAAGATTTTCGAAACGAGCTAAAATTGAACAACATGCTCGCCAAATAGCAAAATCTTCAACGAACTTATAAATTGAGCACATCATTTGACAGAACAGATTAAACTGCACCAATTTTCATAATCGCTGACGAGATTTTCCAATAAAATAGCTTTCGCAACTGGCCAAGATTTTCGACTATAAGACTAAAAATACAGAATTCAACAAGACTTTCGAAAAAAACTCTTAAAACACATCAGCAATACAAAGATTTTACACAGGATAAGTACATGTATCAAATTTAGAGTAATGTAATAAATAAACCAACTTTACAAGTTTTAGTAGGATTTTGGATGAACATAGCTATAAATGTTCCTGTTTTCTCCACCTTTACAAAAATGGACACGATTTCTGATAAGACGGCTAAAATGTACCAAATTTTAACTGAAAAAAATTGATCGAAGTCATGGATAAATAAGAAACTAGCAGTAACTTTCTCAGCTTTACAAAGTTGAGCAAGATTTTTCAGACCTAAAATGCCATAAGTTTACAGCTTTACAAGACCAAAAACAAGGTATTTTAAAAAATAAACTGTACCAAAATTAAATCAGCTATACACAATTTCTTCAAGATTAATCAATACTGTTCTCAGCTATGCAAAACCACACCAAACAGCCTTTCTTTTAAAAATTTATAAAACTAAAACCATATCAAAATTGAATTGACTATACACATTTTAATAAAAATTTGACGATTAATTAAAATTACTAAAATTTTACTAATTTCAACAACTCTAAAACAATATTTTACAATAAAACCTAAAAAAATGATAAAGAAAAAGTACAAAAATATGTAGACTTACCAAAAAGAGCTTTTCTAAAAAATTCTTCTTCATGGCTTTTTCTATCTTCAATGTGTCTAAAGACAAAAAAAACTGCTCTTATTTATTCAAAATCATATTCATTCATTTATTTTAACACAATTTTCCACTCAACCATCCAAGAGTGCCACTATTATAATTCTCAAGAGGAAAACAGGTTAAAGATTTGTCTAAAGAAAGAAAAACTACTCTTATTTATTCAAAATTATATTCATTTATTTTAATAAAATTTTCCTCTCAACCATTCAAGAGTGCTGCTATTATAATCCAATAAAAGAAAGACAGAGTTAAAAAATAAATTTCTTAATAATAATAATAATAATGTCTTTCTTCTACCATTCTTTTCTTAGTTTTTTTTTGTTTGCTTGCAAAACCATTTGTGGACTACTACAAATAAAAAAATATTATTACAATTATCATTATTATTTATGAAGGTAATAATTAGTTTCCTTAAATGTTACCAAAACTATCTAGAAACACAAAACTACTTGTGCAAAATCGTGAGGAGTAAGTAGGGTGTCATGCTTAGCAACTAGTTTTATCAAGTGGCCACATGCCAAAGTTAATGGGTTGCTAGTAGTGAAAGCAAAAATTTAGAGTCATTTGTCTAACGGGTGGTGCAATAACCCTTATTTGTGGTGGCACTGAAATGGACAAGGAGTGGACTTAAGAGGCCCATCAAACTTAATGAATTACTATTACTTAGAGGTGGCTTATTAAGCTAATAACCACATCGGTTGCTAAATATGGCAAGGGGGCGGTCCTATGATGTTATAGATATCCTTTAGCTCTATGGTTCTTTAGAATTCGTCCCTTGACCACATAAATTTTATTTTTCACTTAACAACAATCATTAATTTAATCAACCAAGCATCTTCTATTTAATTTAGAAGTGGTGATTTTAAAACTCCTCTATTCACCATGGTGGTGACAACTCGATATCACATTATATGCTTACACTTGATAGTGTTTAGCTTCCATAATTAGGACCATCTCTAGACCTAGACTTAAGCCTCGAGAGTTCATTCATTCATGATGATCCTGCCTACATATCCTCTCATAGGAAGTCAGAGGTTTCATAGTTTGCACTTAGAGGGAGTTAACTTTCTTCTTGATGAGATCTTTGATCTCTTTTTAAACCTTAAGTGTTAATTAAGTCTCATCACAATGAAAGATATACATTGTTGCCATGTGTTAGTTCCATACCTATTATTACCACTCATTAGCTATATCAACTTACACATATGCACAAGACTCATATCACAAATCACACACATGATTATCTCAAGAATGCGTCACATATAAACAAAGGACTAGCTCATACACTTCACAAGTACATAAGATGGAAAGATTTTCCATACATCACATACACATTAAGTAGCTCCAACATACATCACAAAGACAACAATAATTGGCTCATAAATGAATCACAAACACAATAGTTACAAGCTCGTATGGGCATCACAAATAAAAGTGGGTAAGTGCACCAAGATGGTGTGCAAAAATGTGCCCACCCACCAAAAAAAACCCAAAACATGATCAAGTTACTTTAAACTCAAATAACTCGATTAAGACTAGTTTTTGTAAATTTTCAAGCCTAAATTCAAATGAACCATCCAGGTTTTTATTAGAACAAAACCTTATCGTGTTTTAGTGATAATAATAAAAATTAATTGCTAAATGCCCAACATTCATTGTGTTAGAAACTTGTACGGGTTTTAATCTTATAAAACTCGTTCGCATTATTTATCCCTAAAACAAGTCTTAAAAAATAAATAAGGGAAGGGAGGAAAGAGAAGGGAGAGAGGGGAAAGAGGGGAGAGATAAGGTAGAGAGACAGAAGGGGTGGAGAAAGAAAGAGGGCAATTAAGGGGGAGAGGGAGACAGGGAGAGGGAGGGGGGGAGGGTAATTAGGGGGAAAGAGATGAGATGGAGATGGTCCTAGGATGTCTTAAGGCTAGGTGCCTTGAGTGGTCATAAGGGTTTGTCATACGTATTAATGGGTTGTGGGATATATTAATGGGTCCTAGGGTACATTAATGGGTCCTAGGGGATCCTAAGGTACATTAATGAGCGTGAATGGGTCCTAGTACCCATTAATAGGTTAAAAGACATCCTAGGATACATTAAGGGGTCCAAGGATGTCTTAAGGGGTTTTAGGTGTCTTAAGTGGCCCTAAGATACATTAATGGGTTCTAGGATGTCTTAAGGGTTCCTAGGTGCCATAAGTGATCCTAAGGGGTCCTACGATACATAATTACATTAATGGGTCCTCAGATGTCTTAAGGGGTCTTGAGTGTCATAAGGGGTCCTCGTTTCTATTAATGGGTCCTAGGAAACATTAACGGGTTCTAAGGGGTCCTAGGGTACATTAATGGGTCATAGGGCATCCTAGGATACATTAATAGGTCATGGGGTCCTAGGTGTCTTAAGAGGTCCTAAGGGATCTTAAGATACATTAATGGTTCCTAGAATCTCTTAAGGGTTCCTAGGTGTCATAAATGGGCCTAAGGGCTCCTAGGATGCCTTAAGGGCTCCTAGGTGTCTTACGTGGTCATAAGGGGTCCTAGGATACATTAATGGACCCTAGGCTATCTTAAAAATTCCTAAGTGTCTTAAGTGGTCCAAAGGGGTCGTAGGGTATATTAATGGGTCTTAGGATGTCTTAAGGGGTCCTAGATCTCATAAGTGGTCCTAAAGGGGCCTATGATACATTAATGGATCCTATGATGTCTTAAGAGGTCCTAGATGTCTTAAGGGATCTTAAGGTCCCCTCGTACATGTATTAATGCATCCTAGGATACAATAATGGGTTTTGGGATACATTAATGGTTCCTAAGGGGTCTCGGGATACCTTAAAGATTTGTATGAGTCTTCAGGGTTGCTAGGGGTCCTAGGTCTCTTAAGAGGCCCTAAGGGGTCCTACGATAAACTAATAGGTCCCATGATGTCTTAAGTGGTCCTAAAGGGGCCTAAGATACATTAATGGGGTCCTCGAATGTCTTAAGGAATCCCAAGGTCTCCTTGTACATGTATTAATGCATTCTAGGATACATTAATGGGTTTTGGGATACATTAATGGGTCCTAAGAGGTCTTATGATAAATTAATGGTCTATAG
The DNA here is from genome assembly GCA_027943335.1 of Chamaecyparis obtusa. Classification (NCBI taxonomy): domain Eukaryota; kingdom Viridiplantae; phylum Streptophyta; class Pinopsida; order Cupressales; family Cupressaceae; genus Chamaecyparis; species Chamaecyparis obtusa. The sequence goes on from BSBK01002026.1 coordinate 516,155, forward strand.
GAGTCTTAAGGGGTGCTAAGGGGTCCTAGGTTTCTTAAGAGGTTCTAAGGGGTCCAAGGATGTCTTAAGTGGTCCTAAAGGGGCCTAAAATACATTAATGGGTCTCAGGGTGTTTTAAGGGGTCCTATATATATTAAGGGATCATAAGGTCTCCTCGTACATGTAGTAATATGTCTTAGGATACATTAATGGTTTTTGGGATACATTAATGGGTACTAAGGGGTCCTAGGATACATTAATGGTTCATAGGAGTATCAAGGGGTGCTAAGGGGTCCTAGATGTCTTAATAGGTCCTAAGGGGTCCTAGGATACACTAAGGGGTCCTAGGATGTCTTAAGGGACTATAGGTGTCATAATTGATCCTAATTTATCTTAAAATGTCTTTGTAAGGTGTACTAGGAAGTTTGAAGAGGTCAGAGGTGTCATAAGTGGTCCTATAAGGTCTTAGGATAGTTTGATGGGTCTTAGGATTTCTTAAGGTGTTCGAAGTATCAAGAATTAGGGGGGAAGAGATAGAAAGAGAGGAAATAAACAGGAGATAAGAGAGAGAGGTGATGGAGATGATGAGAGTGGGGAAGGGAGGGGATGGTGAGGGGAGGGAGGGGAGGGAGTGAAAAAGGGGGTAATTAGGGGGGGGAGATGTGAGTGACAGAGAGAGAGAGAGAGAGAGAGAGAGAGAGAGAGAGAGAGAGAGAGAGAGAGAGAGGTTTTAGCTTGGGAATGTCCACTACTCCTTGTTATTTATAAAGCCTTGTTATGACCTCAAAATCTACAATGATGGGTTTTAACTTTAGAATGTCCACTACTCCTTGAGAGCATTACTCATAAAAAACTCATGTCCATTGGTATTTTCAAGTGGATGAGGTTTTTTAGTAGTTCCACCTCTTTCAAAGCATTTCCCTAATTCTAAAACTTCGTCACCAACTAAGTATAGTACCTAGCTTTCCTAGTTGACAAAAAAAAACAATTTGCAATGATATGTGTATACACACACGCAAATATTTTACATACACACACACACACACATATATATACACATACATATATACATAGAAATGTTATATACATATGTATACACATATTATTTACATACATATATATGTCCATATATGTTTATGGCTTTATCTCAACATAATGCGGATGAGTTCTTCAATGTTTAAAAACCCCATGATGTTTTTAATGTAAAAAAACCTGATCGCGCTTTTAATGTTTAAAAATCCAATTGTGTTATGCTTAGATAATAGGTTTGGATAACAAGGTTGAGGCTTGAGAGCTCCATTTCCCTCCATTTCCATCCTTTTTCACATCTTTTGTTTTGCCAAATTAGTTTCTCAACTTCCTCGTCATCAATTAGGTATTTGTAAAACTACCACCATAATTTCACACATCTTCTAACCTTTCTAACCATATTTTTTTTTTTACTTTTGGATAACATTTACATATTAAAGTTTAATTTTTTTACCAGTGTCTTCATAGTTCCTAGAGACATGCATGTACCATTTTTTTAATAACTTTTGATCTACTTGAGCAAAAAAATTTAAAAATTATATATTATTGTTGTGCACTTGATTCTTTACAAAAAAAAATTAAAAAACATATTTTTTATTATTTTGATGCAAGTTATATTTTGTGCACGAATAGGCACCTGATTTTTAGAATGTGCCAACTTTAAAAAATATTTTTAAAAAATACTTAACAAAAAATTACAAAAAAATAGATAATTTCTCTCTCACTTTTAACTATATTTCTACCAAAGGATGTTTCAAAACACTAAATCTACTATGACTTTTTTATGTGCACGACAAACACTATGTTATGTTTTTTTTGAAAAAAATTAGGAACATTTTTTTGTGCACAAAGAATTTGAACCTAGATTTAGAGAACTACAATTCTTGTTCTTTTCACATATTCTAATTTTGAGTGCATGACTCTCAAATTTCTCTTCCATGTTTAGGTTTACTTGGTTTCAAACAAAAAAAAGAGGTCGCTTATACCCCCCTTTTTTGCACACCATCTTGGTGCACTTAACTTAGTGTCTGGCTCACATACAATTATTAACCATCCCCCATCCATAGTGCATCCAAGATAAAGAGAACATTGGGGTATTGCACACTACACCATGATTCCCATTCCTTTCCCTTTTCTTTTGCATCTCATACTACACCAGGGGTCTATCGTCAACCCAACAAGGTTTAGTATACCATCAAGCAACTAAAAGGAGGATTCAATGCATCTGATACTACACCATAGGTCCATCCTCAATCCCAAATGTGAGATTTGAGCAATACAAATCCACAAAACCCGAAGATCACCTGCATACAAAAACCTGTTACAAGGAACTAGAGACAAGAAGAGGGCAAGGGTTTGACTCAAAAGTATGAAGAAGAAAATATCCTTAATTAATGAATGAATTAAATGTACAATGGATCATCCATATAAAGGAGATCAAAAGCCTTGAAAGGCAAACCCTAGTGCATGTAATAATTAGTTAAATTATTACAAGACTAATGCATGCAAGTTTATATTTAAAACAACTAGTGCATGAGTTTAAAACAGCTCATGCATGTGTGTTTAAATATAAACCACTAAAGAAAAAGAGTTGACATCTTAAGAAGGGAGTAAAGTTAATTAATAAAATTAATACTTTACTCTAACACCCCCCCTTAAGATGAGCAACAATGCAGCTACAAACAATGCAAGAAGAAAGCAAAGGAAACTACAGTGCAGAAAGAAAAAAAATGGGTCCCAACAACATGGCCTGATGAGGTACACAGCACAACCAAATCTTTGTAAAATGGAGAAATAGAGAAAACCTAGTGGAAAAAAAACCCTACTCCAAAAAGAGATAGAAAAATGTAGAAAAAGAAATGGCTCAAGAGACTCTCTCAAAACCATAAGTACAACTAGCCCCCCCATGAGAGAGGGATGAGACACCAAAGCCTCCCCAGAATAATGGAACCCCTGTGGAAATGATCGAACCAATGGAACTGCAATACGAAAGAAACAAAAGCATAGAACAAGGAAACCCTTGAATGAGAGGTGAAACTGGATGGCCTAACTAATGCTCAAAGGAGAAAACATGAGGATCCTAAAATGGAATCCCCAATGTAGATGGTGTGACAGGTGTGCTGACACTGTCATGAAAGAGGAGATGAACATCCTCTGTAGAATCCTCAACAAGTGCACCTGGTGGCTCGATGAATGGAGCTAGAGGGTTAGGCAGTGTTGAAGAAGAATCCTGCTAAAGAGAAAAGACCTCAATAGGATGTGGTGTGGCAGTCATAGCAGTGATCTCAGGAACAATACAAAAGTTCAAGCGACCTGTTTACACATGAGGCTCTTGCGAAAGGGGAGAGCTATGCTCCGATAATGGAGATGGTGGACCAAAGTGTGAGAAGGTGTAGAGAAGGGTGAAATGATCAACTGTCCCTGTAGCAACAGTGGCTCCTGTCGCACTATCCCGAATGAAGACTGAATCTGCAATGAACTCAACTGTCTTCCCTGATCCACTGTGTGTAATCTGATAAATCAAGAGAAGGTTTATAGACAGAGATGGAACATACAATACATCATTGAATGTGCCATCTTGAATGCCTACTGAACCTTTCCCATAGACTATCAGGACAATGTTATTCCCCATGAGAATATGAGGAATGGGAGAAGCCTCAACAGTAGAGAAGACCCCTTGAGAAGATGCCATATGGTGAGAAGCACTTGAATCCAGTATCCAAGGGACCTGTGAAGGTGATGCAATGGATGCCCATAATGCATGACCCTGTCCAAAACCCTGTCTAGATGTCGAAGATGTGGAAGAAGACTGAAAAATAGACCCCTGTAAGGTAGAAGAGGATGGAGAGGAAATAGTGCTCTTCTGAAGAAGAGCTTGCAAACCTGCAATCTGTTTCTCATAGCCATCAAATCTCTTCTAAAAACATTGTGACTCATCATGAGGTCCCTTATGACAATAGGAAGATGTAGGTCTCTCAGTCTTCTATTTCTCCTTCTTAGAAGAAGATGGTGGGCTAGTAGAGTGCTGAGAAGAGGAATTTGATATCTGCTTTGGCTTCTACTTCTTCTTTTCTTTGGATGGTTGGGAAACCAATGCTTGGTTCTTTGATCCTATTAGAGAGTCCAACTGAGTAAGCTTGGCTTGCTCTCTAGTCAAACGATCACAGAACACCTCAAAAGTGGGCATGGTGAATGTAGGTCCCAAAGCGTCCATGGTAGAATGAAAGGTAGAAGAGAAGATCTAAAATTTTCTCCTAAGCTTAGACAGAATCAGATAAATGCACTCTTTATTAGTCTTTTGCTTTCCACATCCGTGTAACAAAGATCTCTATTATTTGAACTTCATCAAAAAGTCCTCAATAGAGAGAAAATAATTAGGTACAAGAGAGGTAAGCTCTACCTCAATCTGAAGTTCTCTGAACTCGTTCACTATACCAAACAAGGTGTTAAGCTTGGTCCACATAGCTAGAGGGGTATTGCACCCATCAAGATGAAACTGCAAGTTATCTGATACTTGTAAAGAAATCAACCCCATAGCCTCATCCATCTTGTTTTGATGCTGCATGATCTCAAAGGGCCTCTGTAATACTGGTTGCACTACATCTAGACAAGACTAGAGCCCTTTTGAATGAAGAAGTCATGTCATCAGGGTTTTCCATGTGTGGTAATTATGTGGGGTCAGAAGTTCTAGACAAGAAGAGGTCTCAGCCATATTTTTTTAGAAGGGGTTTTGTTTTGATAAATATATGGTTTAACTGATAGAAACAAGAAAATAACACCGCCCACAAGCCAAATATCAAACCCCTAAGCCTAGAATGATATGTTTTATCAAGAGAAGAGCAAAAAAGCTTCAGATTTGAATCTTGTGTACTTTGAAAAAATTCTAATGAAAATAGGCATAAATCTTGATGGTGCTCAAGAAGAGCTTTTCGGTGCTTCTTCCGAATCGAAAAACGGAGCTAATTTGAGCAAATTAGCCCCCTTGGAATGCAAAAAGGATAATCTAGCATCGACCAAAAAATAGAAAGCTAGATGATGAAAAATACCAAATTAACATGCATGAGAGCATCGGGCTCAGAACCAGCTTTCCGACGATATCTCGTTTGCCCAATTTCAACACCGTATGCTCAAGATATGAGCAAAATACCAACTGGTGCGCGAGAGGGCCCAAAAATGGTGCAAATGATGATAATGCATGCTGACATCATCAAATGACGGGCTTCAATTTGACGGCCAAATGGACATCATTTCCCAAAATGATTTTTTTTTCAAAATCACATGCATGACTCGAGATCTGTGCCATTTTTTTTTCAAATTTTACATCGATTTTCATGCCAAATTTTTTGATCTTAATTTCTGTGCTACACAACAAAAATTTTACCTCAATTTGCATGCCAAAATTAGAGAATTTTACCATGGGAAGCGTGCCAGTTCATACAAATTTTGCCTCGAGAAGCATGCTAAGCTGTCTGGTACCAAAAAAATGCCACAAAATCCAAAGTTCTCCAAATTTGACATGTTTTATATCGAAATAGGGGTTTTGGGGGGCTGCGAGCTCAACGGTGAGGTCTGTTTGAGCTCAAAGTACACCAAAATTTAGGGACCCCGTAATTTCAATAAAAAACCAAAAAAGAGCCCTAATCTAAAATAGATGAATTTCTAATCTCTGAATCCTTCAAACACGAACAAGCTGTAGAAAATTAGCCTTTGATACCATGTGAGATTTGAGCAATACAAATCCATAAAACTCGAAGATCACCTGCATACAAAAACCTGTTACAAGGAAGTATAGACAAGAAGAGGGCAAGGGTTTGACTCAAAAATATGAAGAAGAAAATATCCTCAATTAATGAATGAATTAAATGTACAATGGATCATCCTTATAAAGGAGATCAAAAGACTTGAAAGGTAAACCCTAGTGCATGTAATAATTAGTTAAATTATTACAAGACTAATGCATGCAAGTTTATATTTAAAACAACTAGTGCATGAGTTTAAAACAACTTGTGCATGTGTGTTTAAATAAAAACCACTAAAGCAAAAGAGTTGACATCTTAAGAAGGGAGTAAAGTTAATTAATAAAATTAATACTTTACTCTAACACCAAAGATAACCACAAGTAGTGAACCAACCTAGCTTAGTGGATTCCAACTATATTCTCTTATAGGCCACTAGCAACAAGTGTTTTGAACTAGGAAGAAGTATCTCTTTTGACACATACCACTCGACGACCTTAGTGATATTTTCAACTATCTTCTTCACAATCTTGGTTAACACTTGGCATCGATCATTCCCAATCTATATGTGACTACTAGTGAACCCTCTTGCTACAATGGTTAGCTATGATTATTGTTTCCCATATGGTAAGAAAACTATTTTTGCAATCATTTACCATATCAAATCCTTGATAGCCCAGCCCCTTGAAATCATTCACCTCCATGAACCAGGTGAATGTTGGATAATCCAAAAAATACAATAATATCTCTCGGCATCTACCATTAGCATGGTCTAATCACAACCTACTAACTATTACTGTACTATATCCAGAGTGGCCTCAACATCTTCACCTCCATGAATGAAGAGAATGCTAACTAATCCCTTGCAATAGCCTAGACATCAATTATTGACATTGTCTAGTGACTTCTTGTCACTATATATATATATATATATAGAGAGAGAGAGAGAGAGTCCAAAGCCTCAAAATCTAAATTCCATTTGAGCTTGTACATGGCTCTCATCTAACCACATAATAGGGCCTTAGGGTCTAAATCACATTTACATGAATATTGGTGCAAATGTGCTTTGTGGGGCTATAGGCCTAAATCACTCTTGTACAGACACAAAGAATGTATTAGAGTGGAGACCCTTACTAGAATCCATAGATTAGAAGCCTACATGGTTCACCCCTAAAAGTGGGATAATCCAAGTGTAAGGGAGATAGTATCTCCCCCAACATACTTGTCATATCATACCCCCATTAGCATTTGGAGTCAGATAATATGGCATCATTATACCCATTGTGTGGTTGTGGTGGCCATGTTCTGATTAGCTATTAGGTGTGTACCTAAGTCAATGAGCAAGGATTTACTCACTCAGCCAATTGACTATAGGGCTTAGGAATTGCTGCTTTTTCACATGTTCTTGTTGTGTTTGTGTACCTTGAAATATCTGATATTAAAACTTTCCAAAGAAACTGAAAAGTGAATCATGAAACAAGAGACTAAACAACAATCCTATCAAACATTTGACAAAACTGTTGGAAAAAATCCAAAATTGATGCAAGCACTTCCGACAGTCATAACTTTTGACTTAGTTGTCCATTTTTGCGGAAATTTTATAGGTAGATTCTTTAGGAGAAGTTGTTTGGATTGCCGATGAGCTCAACTCGGTAGGTAGCCATTGCGACATCTTTTCGAGAGCCAGAAAGTTCATTTGGGCCTCCAAAGTTGGCTTTTAGTGTTTTTTTTAGTTTTTAGAAAGTTGTGTTTCTTAATAACTTTGAAATCACGTTTCTAATTTCAAAGATTAGTTGGTAAGTCTTCTTATCTTAGTTTAGGGCAGTTTTAGGGGAAAAATCAATTTTTAGGAGTTGTTTTAAAAATTACCAAAAATGGATTTTGTGAAAATTTGCCAAAAAATGGTAATTTTTGAATTTGGTCAAATTGGTGTTTCCTATTAATTTAAGACAGAGAGTAGTTGGATGAATAATGAAGAGTTGAGAATTTTAATATAATCTATTGTGTCTTCAAGTATTCTTTATGATAGTTGTTCATGGTTGAAATTGGGTTGCATCAAAAATCCTGCCAGTCTTTTCCAGACCTATGGTTAGATTTTATCATGTATTCTACAGTTCTTCCTTCAGAACTGTGAGATTTTCATATCTAGATTTAGTAGTAATCTGTTGATAGTTTGATGTCTAGTGTTGTGAGTCTTGACTTGTTGGTCCAGTCCTTTGATTAGTTCCATCATCATCAATACACTCTTCCCTATCTATTGTCCTTTTTCAAATTGTGAGTGCATTATCATCTAGGTTTTTAATCTTGAATCGGATCTAATTCACTTTCATCTCCCTCTTGATTAGAAATTATTTTGTTCACATCATCATTTACCTTGGACTTGTTCATCATGTCAGTTGTTACATCAGCATCTATTAGACGATCAAGTGATTCGTGCCCATACAAACCAGGAGTCAAAAATAGAAATATGATCTCAAGATCAATTCCCACATCATACCTTCTATCCAATCTTCTAAAAAAATGCATCAAGACAATCTCATAATGGCTAAAAATAAATGGGTTAAATCCTACACTCCTACCAAGGAATAAGAGATCCTTCTTGTAGCCATATCAAAATAAATCCAATCTTTGAGATCTCAAATTCAAGACCTAAAGGAAGACAAGGATACATCATCCAATGAGTACTCATTGAGATTAGTTTTCCCTTCCTTTTATGGTCATGCTTCATCCATATCTTCATCTTCCTCAAATGAAAATGCTACTTCACAATCTCACATCAATCTCATCTTTGATCAATATCAACATCATGACAATCCTATCTTTGATCAAGAATATATTCATGACCATCAAATATTTGATCAAGAGTCTATCTCACAACCTCAAGAGAATCTGATAAATGATCAAAAAATTCAAGAGGAATCAGTCCTATTTCAACAATCATCATCACATGACAACAACAAATTAGAACATCATGATCTTAAATCTCATAACTCTTGGGTGAACACAAGTAAATCTAAATGTCCATTGGATAGATCATTTACTCCTTTGGTATAATCCATTGAATCAGATTTGGAAGAGCTTCTTGAACACAATATCATAACATTGCCTCAAATCACTTCACGTGGTTTTGGATTTTTAAGAAACTATTGTTCCTATCATCAAAATAATGAACATGAGACTTCAGATTGCATGGAGTTGAAACATAAAATCCAAGATCTCATTGACGATGACATAATAGAAATTAAAAATCCTAATGAATCATCTAATGAAGATACTACCCTCAAGAAAGATAAAACTCATTAACCTATGTCTAGTAGTATTCCTCCTTCCCCATCTACTTCTTCCAACATTCATGCATATCCTAAAGTAGCAAATCTAGCCAACATGCCTACATCGAAAAAAGAACCTAATGCTTTTCATACTAGCTACGCTTATCCTCAAGGGCTACCTCTCAAAGAAATCCAAGCTAATCTACATCCAACTGCAAAACTTCTCAATGCTTCCAAAATCAAAGATCCCAAACCCTCATGTGTTGTTATGCCTAGTTCTTCATCATCTCTTCAAGAATCTCCCATGCAGAACAAAACTCCTACCTCATCCTTAGAAGTGGCTCCATGTCAAGAGGACAATCCAAAATATGAAGAAAAAAATATCAGTAATGATCAAGATCAAGGTACCATCTTTCATCATCCAATAGTTGACCCAAGTTCCATATCCCAAGAAATCTATGATGATCTTCTCATACCCCTCCACTTCTTCCAAGAACATATCCCTCCATCTCAAGAGCCACATAGCCCTCCACTTCATAAGCAAGATCAAGTGCACAAAACTCTTCCTATGCTATCCAAATATCCTTGTGAAGATCAAAGTATCACCTCTTCCTCTTGCTATACTCCATATACACCTCAAAAAGCTCCTATTCTTCCAAATCCTTTACATAAGAAGAAATCCCCTCAAGCTTCAACTTCTCCTATAAAAATTTATACTATCAAAGCTACTCATGAGCATATTGGTATAAGTATAAATCATAAATTTGGTAGCCTCACCCACATAGCTCACTCTACATATGTTGATATCCCTATCCATTAACCTTTTGCATCCTCCAAATCTATCCTTGGTCCCTATATCCCAAAGTTGAAACCTTCAAACCTTCCATCCATATTGGGTCCCTATAATGTTCCTCCATCCACTATACCTCTTGCTCCTAGCTTTTCACTCACTTCCCCCATCATACCTCAAGATCAATAAAGATATACATACTTGAGAAACCAAGCACCTCTCCATCTAAACCCATCATATCAGCCTCATTCATGCACAATTCCCAAATCTTTTAGAAGCAATTTGGATGCATGACATGAAAATCAAAAGTATGAGAATCCACTTACATATGAAGATCACTGTATCCTATCTAATCGACATGTGGCTACAAAGAAATGAAATATTCAAGAGACCACAAGGGTCCTAAAAAAAATAAGAAAATCAAAGAAAATATGGGTTCCTAAATCCATTATGGAAGAATTGTGATCAAGAGAAACTAAAAGTAAAGAAAAATCAAAATCTATGTGGATTCCCAAGGCTCTCTTAAAGGACTTGAATATAAAAGTAAAATCAAAGTTGACATTCAAGCTTCCAAATACTTTCGCTCTGTATCCTTCCAAACATCTTACATCCTCTCCTTTATCCATTTTGGGTCTTGTGTCCCAAGATACGCATCATTCCTACAAAAAAACCTCAAGATAGCCAATCCATTTTTCATCCATCTATTCACTACCCTTAAAGGTGTGTTTTTATGTTGATATTATCATCATTTCCATCTACCCCTACACAAGCCTTTCAATTCCTTATCCACTATCCAACACCTACATACTATCTTTCCATCTCCTATCCTTCCATTCCCTTTGTCCAATCCATCACATAACTCCTTATTCATCATCTATCCTTACCCTCCACATCATTTTCCTTCCATCACCCTATCAACATTATTGAGAATACCTTTCAACAGCCTTTGCCCATCAAAGCATATCTTTCTAAAGGAGCATTATCCAAAGAGCATTAGGCTTGAGTTCCTCCATAAATTAGAAAATACAAAAAAATAAAAAAATAAAAAAAGTGCCTTGGTGAAAACCTGGTAAACAAGCACCTTGGTAGAAAAAGTAAAGAGAAATAAATCTATCTTATGGTGAAAACCACTACTTGTGGTGCCTTCGACAAGTACCATGATGAAAACCTGACAAATAGGCGTCATGCGTAATTTCTTCCTTTTGCACTCTACACTTGGGGGAAAGATTCATCCACATTAGCTTTTTCATATGCATCGATACTTCCTCTTTCACCTTTGATCTTGACAAGATTGAACTTATTTATTAGCATCATATATCTCTTTGTCTTCTATCCTTTCCATTAGCTTACTTTCTTTCTCCCATCTATGTTACCCTGTCATGATCTTTCTTATCCAAAATCCTCCATCACTATTCCTAAGAATCTTTTTCATTATCTCAAACCATCCACTCATGATCTCCATCACCTCTTATCCTCATTGTGTGATCCTATACATGGCTTATCCAAATCAACCCCTTGGTCTTGATCAATATGAATAAAAAAAAAATACAAAATTTGTTAACATGAGTCTCTTGACATGTCCACTCTTTTAGACCACATGATTTCATGACACCAGGTCATTATCCTATATGTTATTCAACACCGCTTCATGAGCCTACATTACTATATTCCCATTCCCTAGCTTGGGTAATCTTGAGGAAATTATCTCTGAGAGTTACATTTGCTCACTTCATCCCTCATTATATTTTCGCTTCATCCATTAACTTGCCAATCCATTCATCATGTCCTATACCTTGCTAGACATTGGAGGCAAACCAATGTGATCTTGCTTGAGAATGAGTAATCCTGAAAAAAAATTCTAAAAATTTGAATAAGCCTTGAAAAAATTATCATCTTAGTGAAAACTTGGCAAACAAGTGCTTTGATGCATCAACCAAAAAAATAAAAAAAACTCATAAATACAAAAAATCAAAAAAATGAAAAGAGCAAAAAAAAAATGACAAAATGTGCCTTGGTGAAAACTTGGTAAATAGGCACCTTGGTAGCAAAATTAGAATATTTTCCAAGTAGGTGAAAAGCTAGTAAACAAGCACCTCTTTTAGTCAAGCGCTCCATCTATCAATGAGAGTCTTGGCATCCTTCATGCTTTCCTATCATTTGCTTTAGTTTATTCATAGTCTTCAGTCACTTTTGTGATAAATTAGTTGTCTCAAGCAACATTGCCATGGATTGGAATCAGTCTTTATCTCCATCCTAGAACATTCAGGTCTTGCTAGGGGGCAGTTTCCTATCATGATAGTCAACTAGAGAAACATCTAAAGCAAATCAGAGTCAATTTTCCAAAAACCAATGAAAGGTTCATCACTAACATAAATTGGTTTTTCTCAACACCCCACAACATGAAGACATCAACAAACAATGTTTCTCAACACTTATCGAATACATTAAATCATCAAGCCAAAAGAATGACAAACATGAACGATCAAACCATGTTTCTTAACACTACATACTTTCAAAAGCTAGAATATTTTACACATACCAAAATACAAACAACACAAAACTTTTTGATTTCATGTTGATCAAATCTCTATTACAACTTGACGATGTCTAAATAGCTAAAGAGGCAAGAAAGGTTGTGAATTTTCTTGGTATTCTATTTGTTATCATTTGATATCCTGATTATCCCTTTCTATGTAACTCGACAATGTCTAAAATGACTAGAGGAACGTAGACTAGGGGCATAATCATTTTATTTATTTTCTACTTGTTGGTGTGGTTTCGATGATCCAAAACCATCCAATAAATTGGGTGTCTATGGTAAGATCCTCCATCTTGATTGGAATGCCACACATAGCTTGACTCATTTTATATGGCCAACTATTTCCTTGTATGTTATTTTGTTTGTTTACGCAAGAACCATTCAGGTCATTCTGTTCTCTTATGCCTTGATGCTTATGGTTACTTGCAACATTAACTAGAAATGATGCTCAGTTCATCTCGGCTTTTATGCCCCAATGCTTGTGCTAGTTTTCCACATTTCTCTAATATAGGCCATATTCATATTCTCATGGCCGTAGTGGCACTAGTGAGAATTATATTGGCTACGATGTCCCACAATGCTCAATGATGAAATTTTTCAAAGAAAAATCCAGTGACTAAGTCCTAGGGTGCATTCATATTAGTTTTGCATTTTGCATTTGGAAAACATTACTACTTCACCACATTATCTTATGTGGAAGGTGAGGCTTATGTTCGAACCAATCATCATCCTCTCTCATCAAGCGGTTTGATCATTTGGATTCTATTTTCTGGATCTAAATCAAAATCTAAGATCATTTTCATCTATCAAAATTGCAGTTTGACTTCTCTAATCGCAATTGACCACTTGCGTAATCAATCCTTTTTCTTCCAAACCAATGTGATTTCTTTCTCCTCAATAAATCAAAGTGCCACAATGTTGGTCAAACCTTATCCAAATTTTGGTCAAAATTAGTCAACAAGACCTAAACTAAGTGCACAATGTGACCTGCATAATTACAACATCATCAAAATGAGATCTATCTCTTCATGCATCATTTTATCAATCAAAATCACTTCATATCACTGGGGTACCTAGCCATATTTTGATTTCACTCCCGAGGGGGCATAATCCTAACATCAACAATTAAGTGATCACATCATCAAATATCCTGAATCTTTAATTAAACAATCAAATCTTTAAATCAAACAAGACCTCATCACAAGGGGCATCTTAGCTTCATCACACCACATCAAGTTGAGATTCTTCCTCATCAAAAAATCTCTAGGGGCATATTAGTTTCATCGCTTCACATCAAACTGGTATTGTCCTCGTCATTCCAATTGGCTTCATCGCATCAAATCAAGTTAATGGTGCTATTTGTCTCTTAATGATAATCAATTTCTATAGACACCTAAAATACCTTTGCTAAATAAAAATATTTTATTTTGCAGAAACACCTGATGACATCATCATTAATTAATTAATTAATTATTTAAATAATTAATAATTATTATGCCATTAATCCCCCTATCTTAATTAAAAACATTTAATTAATAAATCCCTTCCAAAAATGTTTAAATCCAATTTAAACATTATTCCCTCCAAAATTTATTAATTATTTAATAAATTGTCCCAAAACCCTTTAAATAAATAAATAATTTATTTAAAAACCCTAAAACCCTAGAAATCTTCTAGAAATCCCTAAACCCTTCTAACCTTTCCTAAACCTACTTAGAGGGTGATTCCTAACCCTCTTAGTCTAAACCACACTCCTTTGACTTTTGGTCAAACCTCCTCATTAATGAGCCTTACAGACTCATTAGTGGCCTCTTACACCCTCTTTAAGCCTCTTACAACCTGATAAAGAGACCCATGTTTCCTCTTTCACCTTGGTACCCTAGGCACACATCCCAAGTGTTGCTCACACATGTGTGAGAAACTCTTAACCCTCATCCATCTAACCTTACCCCTAACCATACCCCTAGCTCTACCCCAAACCCTGACTTTGACCCTATTAGCAAATAGATTTGTCTTTTACAAAATTGCCTAAAATTGACTCTTAGATGCCCAAATCAATAAAACAAACTTTGTGACTAATTGTTGGGTCACTTTGCAATGGAAGTGCATAAGTGCCCTTTGAATTGTCTTGGGTACAACTCCCTATATAAGATCTTCAATGAATCCTCTAAACTATTAACAAGAATACTTTTATCCTGAAAGCAATAAAGGATTACAAACATCTAGCTGTAAACACAGAGTTGATGTGAAAGCTAAGAAACCAAAAAAAAAAGGAAAACAAACATAAGAAACTGACATACAAATCAATCTCTCACATCCACAAGCTTAGGTTAAAGAGAAAACATGAAGTGAAAACATCTCCTTTCAATGAATGACTCAATCTGAAAATACAGTTCCAAGATCAGCCAAACGTATATTTCCAGTAGTATTGAAACTAATTACATTCAGAACACAACTATAATGTAATCCAAAGGAAGCAATAATAAACCTACAGATTAATAGATGTTTCCCTTGTCTATTCAATACCAAAACATGCGAGTTCATAGACTCGGAATGTATACAACAATAACCTTTAAGGAAATATATCCTCTCTCCATGAAATAATCAAAAAACAATCCAAAATCCCTCCCTGTAGTACATAGACTCCAGTTCTAGAAATTGAACCCCCTTCTTTCAATCTTTTTTTCAATAAATAGTCATGAGTGACCCTATTCAGTTTTCCCCAACTGAATCTTGGAAACCGAAATCTTAGTAATATTTTTCTTTCTAGCATTATGAACATAATGTTCTAATATTTTTCATCTGTACTTGCTGACATGTGGCATCTGAAATCATATTTAAAGAAACATTACTTGTTTGCATTGACTTACATTAAGTCTTCTAAGCTCATTTAAAACATTACTCTAAGGCCAATGGTGAATTTTGGTGATGGTTCATCACAGCTTCTTTTCAAAAGAGGACAACTCATAATGTTCATAGATTCCTCCACATGGTGGTACGTAACATGTGTAGGTTCCATCAAGGTGTGACTCACAATACAGAGAGTGTCCTTATGTCAACCTTCTTTAACTATCACCTAGCACCTTCACTAATAGACCAACATTTACTACTAATGCCAACTCCAACTAAGAATGGGTGCTCTATTCTATTTTACTCCTCTGTATATTTATCGGGCTTAAGTATGTGTCAAACAAATTTGCATACTTATCCTATACATGTACCATGTAGGTTTAACTGATTATCACCATGATTCTTTATTTTTTGATAAAATAGTGACACCTTTCATTTTGATTGGAAATGAGTTGGCATAATCAAAGATTATTGGTTCTCAGTCTCCAATTGGGATCCTCCATTTGAGTCACATAAGGCCACTTTGAATGATGCCTCATTCTCCTATGGCACTTGTGGGACTATTGACTACCTTGATGTCCTTCTTTTAACAACTGACCCATAATAACCTCCAATTAATTTTGTAATGTGTCAGCAGACATTCTGTCCAACATTTCACCACCATTCTTCATCCCTCAAAACTCAGAGTTTGATCTATGCTCCAAAATCCATGCAACAGTTCCAAGTGTGAACGGACGTGGGAAAGCCCATGCATTGGAATTAATCTCTTTAACAGGTACCACCATAACTAAGCCAAATTCTATATAAGGTTGTGAGCATGATGTGTTTGGTTGAGGTATTTTGTCAAACATGTGTGTTGCTTTCTTTGCGCAGACACTTTGCATGTAATATATGGCTTCATTGCAGAAACATCTATGGGTTCATACATTGTCTTGCTCCCTTCCTCTCGGCACCATTAGCTTCTTCCTGTAGCTGATCTCACACTTTGCTTTTAGTTTTGCAGTAACAAGCTATCCCAATAATTGCATAAAGATTAGGTTAACCTCATACACAAGAAACTTGTGGCACTTTGACAATGACTAGAAGATGGTATTATGAGCTTTCAAACCCCATCGAATGTGTGGAAAGTGAAGAAGAGTCTCAGTGGCTTCAATTGCTAACAAATGTTACGTTTATTCTTTTCCAATCAACCCATGCATCATTGTTCCTTCTGATAGACAAAGACAGATGTTCAGCCTCCATTCTAAATGAAGTGTGATAATGGCTTAGGCCCAATGATGATGTACCTTGAAGCTACATCATTCATGCATCCACATAATATGTAGGGAATAACTGTTGGGGGCTCAAATTTGGTCTTGCACAAATTTAACTATCTGAACCACTAAAACCTCACATTTGTAGTTGGATCATGCAAATACCTGGGGCAAGACCTTAACATTCAATTTAGAGCCTTCAATTTGCAATAAAAGTCCTTGACTTGACTGGCTCTCTTTTTGTCACAATTGGATTCTCAAAGAATGGGGTGCCCATAGCTTTCAATTCTTTTTAAAAAATGAGTCAATATTTATGAGCTTCTTAATTAGTACCATTGAAATAGACTGATCGAAGCTTCTTTATACCATACTAGGGTTCCTAAGTCTATTGAACATGTAAACATGTCTGCACTAATTGTACCAAATTGAACCATTGAAATGAGCCTCCAAACCTGATCTACAGATTGTTGAACCTTTGCACTGAAACTAACCATATTTGAAATTTATGAACCTCTAAATTTTCTTGTGCCATTTGAACCAGACTTAACTAGTTCAAAATGGTTCAAACTCGGTTCTTGAACCAAACTAGGTATGATGTTAAATAATTAGACCATATGAACCCAAGTTTGATGGGGCTTAAGAATCAAGAGAACTCTAAATTTCAAATTTCAAATTAGGGTCGATATGCAAGCTAACAGATCCTAACTCTCCTTCCTAACCCAAGCCCTTAGGAAAATCCTATAAATACTCCTCCTTCCAAGAGAAAAGTATTAGCTTATTTTTTATCATTCATGCATTGTTATCATGCTCATTTGTATCTAAATCATCTTAGCTTAAATCCTAATTATTAGATTTCATTATCTTTTATGCTTTCTAACTCATCCTAGAATAGCTTAATGGATTAACCTAGTTCATTATTAAGCTTTTCTAATCATTTCTTCATCACATCACACTTCACATTGGGTTTAAAATCAATCTAGCATAATCATTCTTAGCTTAATCCACATTTTAGCTTCATTAGGCTCCTTGGGGCTCTAGGGAGTTGTTCTATACCCAATTCTTGTGCCACTATGGGGTTCTAATGGTCCCTTTTTAATCCTAAACCTTCCTAATCTGCATTAGGGACATGCTCCAAGTGTTTTTAGACCACACCCACATCCCTAAATCGAGAGCAAATCGAATGGTGACAGGGTGCTTCCGTTAAGCTTTATCTAAAGTGTCTTTGCAAATTGCTTTTAGTATATGCTAGGAATATGATTTTAGGATAATTTTTTAATGTATACTCTTGTTTTTAATAGGTTATGTTTTCTCTGATCACATTTTGGCACACTCGGTGGGACTCCGCACGCCTCTAAACTGCATTTTTTAGGGGTTTTTAAGCCAAAAACTCACTTTTTGAAGCATCTCGGACAAATTTTTCTACAATTTCATGTTACATTTCATCACTAGCATCTAATTTCATATTTGTAGTTCACAAGTGTCGTATGGGTAGTGCCCAATAGTCATTTGGGCCATTTTGCATATTTTTAAGGCATTTTTCCCATTTTTTGCCACTTTCTAGCTCAAATGTCGTATGGGTTGTCCCCAAGTGTCATATGAGAGCTCATAAAATGTCGTATGACACTGTAACTTTAAAAAACACTGGTCTTGAATGTCTTATGGGAAGAAGAGGGCTGGTATGAAGCCCTAAACTTACTTTTTATTGACTTTTTGGGCATTTTTGGGGATCCTAGTGACCCTAGTCTTCAAACTTGTAATTTATGACATCATGATCTTTTAGGTACTTCATGGAGGCCATGATAATCACTAAAACATCAAATCCTTAAGTCTCAATAACCTCCTTGCATGTTTAGGAACTTAAAAACTTCATTTATTTGGCTTAAAACAAACTTCTATTCACTCTTGAATGCCTTAAATGGAACAAATTGTAAATATTTCCTAAAAATTTCCTAATCATTCCTAATCAGTTATAAAACAATCAAATACACCTCTAATGTCTTTCTTTTGGTTAAAATGAACTTGTTTCATTCAAATCTAAGTGTTTTTAGGGTTCTTTCATGCAATCTAGCAACACTTCAAATTTTGGATGCTTAAAAGGGACTATAAATCTGAATATCAATCCTATTTGGTTTCTAATCAATCCTAAACCATTCTAAGTGTTCCTAAATCAAACTCGGTACATTTTCCTTGGCTAAAGTGAACTTCTTTTGTAAAATCTTAAGTGTTTTTCAAGTTTCATGTAATTAGGAACAAATCTGCATCTCATTCCTAATTGGTTTCTAATCAGTCCTAAACTATCCTAAATATTCCTAAATCAATCCTAATGCTTTTCTATTGGTTAAAAAAATCTCTTTTTACAAAATCTTGAATGTTTTCAAAAGTTTCATGCATAAAACACTCTAGGAACACTTCTTTTGGGCCTAAAACTGAGTTCTAGAACACAAAATCGTGACTGAATCTAAAGAAATGAAATGAAGTCCAAATCAAAAGAGTCATTTTCTTAGAGTCCTAAATAAAACACAATCTTGAAATTCCTAAAGGAAAAGAATTTCATTACATTTCAAAGTTCAAATCAGGATCCTAGAAAGCGAACTCAATCTTGAATTCATAAAAGGTAAAAAACTTGCAAAATATTTTCAAAGCTTTCTTGTCTTCAAGAAATGAATAAATCAAAATCATAAACATGTGTTTGCAAGAATTAATTTCAATTCACTTAATCAATTTGGGAAAAGAAATCTTCTTTTTGTGCTTTCTAGGAGTCTTCAATTCTACAAATCCTTGTTAACTAAGTGACGTAAAACAAGTTGAACTTGGATGAGTTCACTTGTTTTACTTCTAGAGAAGCATGTCCAAAGAGAAAAGTGCTTCCTCTTTGGAGAATGAATTCAAACTAGTACTTCCTCAGCTGGTACAGAAATAAAGTGCTGAGCAAACTCTCACTTCATCCCTTCAATCTCGAGTGATGCATGTTGATGGTAGCCCGAGGTAGGTGAATATCCCTACTATTTTGGCATGGTCAACTAGGCTCTTAAGTGAGTCGTGCACATACAAATTGATTGGGATGACACCACAGATCAAATTAAACACTTGTTAAATCAGAGGCTTCACAATCTACTCCCGAAGGTATCAAAATATTTGTGCAAGGAACAATCCAAGTGGTTTCCCAGATCACCTTAAGATTACTCACCATCTGATGAAGGGGCCACACCATCCTTACCAACTCATAACCAAAAAAATAACAACATGGGGACAAAGAGAAGATAAAATACTTTACAAAGCATACATTAATATTTGAAAATCATTACAACTTGAGAGATCTTACAACATGAGAGCTTTCTCCAAATATGAGATCTACAACATGAGAGATCTTACATCCTCCAAGCTTACAACCCAAGAGCTTACAATCCAAGAGTTTGCAATGAGAGAGCTTCTTCCCTAATACAAGATCCTATAAATTGAGAGCTTCTACCACTTGAGAGCTTGCTTATGAATGCTCTTATGCCTTCTTTATATAGGCATTTACCACCCAAGATATTACAACACAACCAATGTGGGATAAAAGATAGATGCAAATACCTTGATACAAATATTAAATACCCACCCAATTAATATTTAGCACCACCATGTGGGCCAATTAGAAAATTACATTGCCTTTGTGGGCCAATAAGAAAATAGAAAGGTGTAACTACCTAGCTACAAATATTAAATGCAAGAACTTTTTACAAATTTATAAAATGCCACCTACACACCTCGATAAATGAAATGATTTATTTTTATATTTATATTTATATTTTATTTATCTTTCCCACCTATGCACCTTGGTAAACAAAATAACTTTTTTTTCTTTCCTTCTTTCTTTTTTATTTTTTTATTTTTAGTTTTTACTCTTTTTTTTTCTTTTTTTTTTAATTTTTCTTTTTTTTTCTTTTTTTTTCATCACTTTCTCTCTCCTCCATTTTTTTTTATATCATGCTCCCTTTTATTTTGTGATGCAAGATGCTCCTACATCAGACACCCAAGGTAGGAAAAAAATATTTGTGGATAGGGATTCACAAAATGAAGTAGCCGCTGCTGATAATTGTTTTTTTTTCTTCTCTTCCAAAACCTTGCTAGAACAAGTATCCGCTACTGATAATACTCCTCTACAATCAACTTCATCCATCTATAAATCTCATTCTCCTCTAGATTTATAGGATCTAATACACTTGTAATAAACTCTGTAATACCATACAAATCTTCTTTTGCATACCAAACATCACTTACAAGGTCCTCACATAAACCATCATCATTGTCTTTCAAATCTATCTCAAAGTTAGCATCCCATGATTCATAAAAAATTACCTCTTTCACATCTTCATCTTTGTTTTTTTCTATTGTGTCTTCAACAAGACATGTAGCAGCTCCCTTCCTTTGACCTCCAACTAAGGTATTCCACTCTTCCTCTACTACTGCAATCTTCATTAATAAATCATCTTCATCAACTTCAGGTTCAAAAATCTTTTCATCTTCATGCAATTCCCCTTCTTTTATTCCACTTGCATGATACTCCACTATATCTTCTTTCTTTTCTGCATCCAAATAATTTTTATCATCTCTTTGAATCACTCTTCTCTTTTTCAGCTCTGCTTCTAATTCACCCTCTTGCTTCTTCAAATCTAGTATCACAACTCTTGTCTCTTCTTGATATCTCTCTCTAATTTTCTCAAGTCTAGGAATTCTAATAATCCATCCAATCACAAAAGTCATTTTCTTCTTTCTCTTCTCCATACTCGCGTCTTCTTAATGAAAACTTCACCCAACCCAAGGTCCTGATGCAAACTACCTCACATTCGGTGATCTATCTACACACTCAAGAACTCCCTACTCTGATACCACTGATGAAGGAGCCGCACCACCCTTACCAACTCATAACCAAATAAATAACAACATGGAGACAAAGAAAAGATACAATGCTTTACAAAGCATACATTAATACTTGAAAATCATTACAACTTGAGAGATATTACAACATGAGAGCTTTCTCCAAATATGAGATCTACAACATGAGAGATCTTACATCCTCCAAGCTTACAACCCAAGAGCTTACAATCCAAGAGTTTTCAATGAGAGAGCTTCTTTCCCAATAAAAGATCCTACAACTTGAGAGCTTCTACCACTTGAGAGCTTGCTTATGAATGCTCCTATGCCTTCTTTATATAGGCATTTACCACCCAAGATATTACAACACAACCAATGTGGGATAAAAGATAGATGCAGCTACCTTGATACAAATATTAAATACCCACCCAATTAATATTTAGCACCACCATGTGGGCCAATTAGAAAATTACATTGCCTTTGTGGGCCAATAAGAAAATAGAAAGGTGTAACTACCTAGCTACAAATATTAAATGCAAGAACTTTTTACAAATTTATAAAATGCCACCTACACACCTCGATAAATGAAATGATTTATTTTTATATTTATATTTATATTTTATTTATCTTTCCCACCTATGCACCTTGGTAAATAAAATAACTTTTTTTTCTTTCCTTCTTTCTTTTTTATTTTTTACTCTTTTTTATTTTCTTTTCTTTTTTTTTTCTTTTTTTTTGTATTCCTTTTTGGGATATCAAGCTGTGGGCAAAGATTTTGATACTAACCTATCTTCTAGATAGTTCTTGATTGATGTGTTTTTCAAAGTTTCAAACTCAGTATAAAATATTTGTTGAAACATACACAAATGAAGAGTTCTACACACAAATCCTTTTGCCATGTCAGTCAAAATATTCCAAAATCTTAAAGTCATCCAAACTTTTAGAATCTTGTCATCTTAGTCTCCTAATCATGGTCTTACGGTCATCTTGCATCCAATCTTGTCCTCTCCATATCCTAGGTTCGCAAAGTCATCTTGGTCATCCCCCATCCCCTTTATGTCTTCCTCTAGAATTAGTCTTTTCTCCTATCCTAAGCCAAATCCAATCCTAGTCTGATCTTGTCAGTCATCCAGATCTAAGTCTTAGTCTTCCAATCCGTCTTCATCCTTCATCCAACTCATTCGCAAGTCAGCATGTCTCAAAACTATTATGATGAGTTTGGTTATTATGTCTCTTCTCTTATTCCATCCTATCTCGATGATGATGAAATTCTTGTTGATCATGATGAGCACTTTGAAAACCTTAGCAAGATTGATCCAAACATCCTCCAGAATCCAATTATTCCTCCATCCTATCCCAATGATGATGAAATTTTTGTTGATCATGATGAGTACTTTGAAAACCTTAGCAAGATTGCTCCAAACATCCCTCATAATCCAATCATTCCTCCAAACTATCCTATCATTCCTTCATGCATATCCACTAGTACTCTTTATCCTACCTTTGACAAGGGAAATCCATTATCGTATTCATCCACACCTTCTTCCTATCTTGAGCCTACATATCCTCTCTATGCATCATTCATGCCTCCATGGTCATATCCCAATCACCATCTTATCACAACAACACTACCAGCTACATCCCTTATCCAAATCCTCCATCTCCTTATCCTCCAATCCATTTTCAAATCCAAAATCCTAGTCTTCCAATCCATTACCCTAATCCTCCATCCTATCTAGATCCACTATATCCTATCTAAATCTAGCATCTTCCATTCTTGCCTACGTTGCCACAAATCCCCTTCCATAAGAAGAATGCATTCCTCAATCCACTTCATATCATGTACCTCAATCCATCACTCCTACCTCATCAGATAGTCAATCAAGTTCACAAGCTTCCTCTAAACCTAGCTATGTGAACTATCTAGTCATGCCATCCTCCAACTCCTTGTCTGCACCAACATCCCCTCAAGAAAGTTCAAAATCTTCCATCCCACCTTCATGTGATTACTATCCTAGCTCTCCATCTCATCCACATTCTAATCCTTCACCATCAAGAAAGTCTCCAAGGAATTTAACAAGGAAGCCAACAAAAAATCTGTCTCCTAAAGTTGATGAGTCATGCCATATTATTCCTTCATGTGAAGCCATCATTGATGAGGCCCATAAACCTCTCCCATCCATTATCCTTCTTCCATATATCCCATTTATTGATCTTCTTCCATCTCCTAGCATCATTGAGTCTCTTCCATTTGTTGACTTTGTCCAATCCCCATCACCATCTCCTCCTCCTAGCATTTTACAAAGTACATCCAGTAAGCCTCATGAGTTCACCCTTCTTCCCGCCATCACAATCACATAATCTCTCATCCTTTCATCCATACCATCTGAAGAGTTCACCCTTCTTCCTACCATCACAGTCATAGAATCTTCCATCCATCCATCCACCCCATCTGAAGAATCCATCCATACATCCTCCATCATTCTATCCACACCAATCCAATCCAGTCTAGATCATGTCCAAAAGCATGTTGAAATACCCATAGATGAAAATCAAGATCCTATCCCTTCACTTCCTCCAATCCAAGATCCATCATCACATCCTCCCCACTCAATAATCCTCTAACAACTATCCTACTTCCATCACTCTATCCTCTTGGTCCACTTACATTTGTCAATGGTAGCCCACTTAAAGCAGAAACAATAAGTTCCATATCTTCCACCATGAAACCTAATATTGGATGTTTATCTTATTCCCCAAGTCAGAAATATCCTTTCTTGGATAAAATGCTCAAGAAATGGAATTATCAAGGAAAAGGCCTAGGCGCTCATGAAAAAGGAACTTTGGAGCCCATACAGGACAAGAAACATCCAAAATCATGTGGAATTGGTCATACATCTGTAGAAGGCACTTCTTCCAGAAATGTTGGTACAGCTAAAGCTAGATTCAATCATCCTTCCAAAAACACCACCACATCTTCCCATCATCCCTCCAAAGCATACAACACCATTCCTCCTCCTCCATATTTGCAACCCAAACCAACCTATCACATTCCTCCTTCATCCTCTAAATCCATTTTGCATCCCTATGTCCCAAAATATACCAACACATGTCCTTCGCATACCAAATCCATTTTGGGGCCTTACATCCCAAGATATCATCCCCCATCTTATCTTAATTTATATCTAGATCATCTTAGCTTAAATCCTAATTGTTAGATTTCATTATCTTTTATTCTTTCTAACTCATCCTAGAAGAGCTTAATGGCTTAACCTGGTTCATTATTAAGCTTTTCTAATAATTGATTCATCTCATCACACTTCATATTGTGTTTAAAATCAATATAGCATAATCATTCTTACCTTAATCTGCATTTCAACTGAAAGTCATTAGGCTCCTTGGGGCTCTAGGGGAAAATCAAGTGTTCTATACCTAATTCTGTGCCACTATAAATTTATCATGGTCCCTGATTAATCCTAAACCTTCCTAATCTACATTAGGGACATGCTCCAAGTTTTTTGAGAGCACACCCACATCCCTAAATTGAGAGCAAATCAAACAGTGACAGCGTGCTCCCGTTAAGCTCTATCTGAAGTGTCTTTGCAAATTGCTTTTACTATATGCTAGGAATATGATGTTAGGCTAATGTTTGAATGTCTATGCTTGTTTCGAACATGTTAGGTTTTCCTTGATCATAGTTTCATCGCTTCACATCAATCGGGTTATTCCAATAGTTTAAGAGTCTTTTATGACATTAATCAATTTCATCACTTCACATCAAATTGGTTAGTTGTCATCGTCAAATCAGAAAGGTGTTCAGTTTCATTACATCACATCAAACTGACCATTCTGGTCTTCTTATCGATCTTCATTCAATCAAGTTTGGAATCGATATCTTTGAATCAATCGGCTTGCGAGTAGTTCCATCTCTTCACATCAAACTATTCTTGGTTTCAACATTGACTGTTATTCAAATCAATGCAATGATTGCACGTCAATTCAAAGAGGGGCAATTGTAATCACCTAAAAATGGTCACCAAAACCATAAGCCCCTAATCTCGATTATTTATCAGGAAAGTCCTGATGTTGATCAAATCTTGTAAGTCCTAACCTAAGGAAATTCAATTCATTAATATGATTTGAACTATATTCTAAGTCCCATTCAATTATTGCACTTAATCCTATTCAATTAATTAATTCCTAAATTCTAAAGTTATCGGAAATAAAATTAAACCTTATACCATTTATTTAATTAATATTTTAGGATATTGATTAAATAAATAGGAATTATCAATTAATCACAAAAAGGGAATTATATTAATTATATCATCACATTTTTGGAGAAAAATGTATAAAATCCTTTTAAATATTCCAAAAAGGCATTTATGAAGTCATCATCCAGTCAACTAAAATCTATTTTGGAAACAATCCAGTTAACTAGTAAAACAAATCTGGTAACTCATCATCCATTTTAGAAACTTCAGTTCTGCTTGGGAAGTTTCCCAAATAACTGATTCTCCCAATCAATTAAATGAGTTGCATGTGGATTGTGCTAGTTCAAAGTGAATCTCAATTGTTCATCTAGAATCAATCTTGTCTGTTCATTCTCGAGAGAAGTTCTATATAATCAGGCCTCCATTCTCACAAGAAGGATCTTGAAACTTTTTCTTACAGTAATGTTTTTATTTTATTTATCATTTGTTAATTGTAATCATTGTTAGCTATTTTAATTGCATAGTTAATTTAGTTCATTGCATTTATCAACATAGGAACACTTTAATTTTTCTTAATATGGATTAATCTTAGACTAAGCATTAGATAAAATTGCATTGCATAATAGATTATCTCTTAAACCCTTCATTTAGATAGAGTCTAAAGTCACTAGATTTTGCAATGATCCGAGACAAAAATCCATACTACTATCTACTAGAAGGAAATGAGTCACCTTGATTGATTTTGGTTTTGTTTATGTTATTTTCATTGTTTAGATCAGTTATATAATGACTCATTGAAGTGTAGTGTTAAAGCCACTTTTCACACTCACAGATATATCTGTGCTTGTTCTGATTTTTGACATGTACCATATGATTTGCAGGAGTGCTCCCATAGTGGATGGATTTTGTACTAGCCACATCCAACACCAGTTTGGGCGGCATCAGGACACACCATTCAAATTTGTGGCCTACACCTAATATTATAATGAGGAGGGCAACTCGGGACCATGATCAGTATATACATTTGTGATCCAGGAGCTGCAGGGGATTGTAGGGATAGACTAGGACTATCTCCCAATGATCACGGATGCAGGGGTCACTCCAAGTGTAATCACCAAAATTTGGACAAGATCAATTAAGTGAGAAATCAAGGCAAAGATCAACACAATTTAAATGCAATTAAATCAAATCAAGTCAAAATCAAAGATAAATTGCAATTAAACTTTAATCCAAAATCAATTGAAAATCAAAAGCCATTAAATTAATTTGAACCTATTAAATCATGATTAATCAAATCAATGTGCAATTAATCTAATTAATGGTATAGTTCAATTTAAATCAAATCAACCCATTCAAGGGGTACACATGGCTAAACAAATTAAATAAAATCAATTAATTAATTCCTATTTTCTCTCAATGCCACATGGGAGGAAAAAACCTCAACCAATAGGAATTGAGGATGGAGCTCACATGGATCATGCCTAAATTGAATCTCAATCACTCACTTGGAGAATGCATCTTGTCTGCTCATTTTATCTTCTTGTCCCAATCTTTGAGGACACAATATTTAAATTGTCTCCAAAGGGTGGAACCAAGGACTTAACCCCAACTCAACCATGATCAACTCAACTAGACCCCCTACCCTTGCCAAAATCTATAAAAGCAAGGCATAAATCACTCATTAATCATCCACAAATCTAAGAATAACATCAAACCTCTTGCAAATTAGAGCTAGAAAGGCAAATATAGAAGCTAATTAGCATTTCAAATTTGGAATTAATTGTTTTAGCTTGCTTTATCATATCATTCTCATTTTAGGACTGTCACTAATGGAGGCTTGCTGAGAGCTTTACATTAGCATCCCTAAATAGAGATCCATAGAGTGCTTAATTGTCAATTTTTTGCTTAAATAAATTGCTATTTGTGGTAATTTAGTGTTTATTTTGATTTATTGATGATACTAACCCTATGAAGGTACAAATTCTAGTACACAAAATGGCACCCATTGTGGGGCCTTAGGCCTCATTCCTTCATAAAATTTGGAAAATTGCATGTTTCTAGATTTTTCCTTATTTTCTTCTTTGTTTTGCAAGTAAAATAGCATGTTTGATCATTTCTGCAGTGCTTTTACCAATTTCTCTAGTGCATTGAAGACCTAAAATAGCGCATCTATGACAAATTTTTGCACCTTTACGTGGCATTTCAGTGCTTTTGATCTATTCTATCTTCTATCTAATATTATTTTCAACGCTTTTTCCCTGACTAGCCAGCGCGTTTGATTAATTCTTGAGAACTTTTAAGATCTTTTAAACACCTTTGCTAAGTTTATTAGCACATTTAAATTTTGTTTCAGTGCTTTTGAATATTTTAGTAGCGCATTTAATCCGATCCATAGCGCGTTTAAGAATTTAAATAGCGCTTTCAATAGATTATGTAGTGCTTTTGATTAAATTGCAAATTGACAGAAGCTAATCTGTGGGAAATGATTTCTCTATGTCTGCAGGATGACTGGTCATAAAAGAATAAAAAAACCAGAGACCAGATTCAATCACGAAGGGAAAGATTTGACAAAAAGGATCAAGGAGGAGAATATTGCACACATCAAGCTAGTTTTGGAGGATTCTCAACAAGAAAGCAAGGTATATGAACAATATTTGAAAGTTGTAGAAGCATATAAAGCAAAGTTCATATCATTAAATTGGATTCATTCACCTTAATCAAGTTTTACTAAAATTTGATAAATAAGGCTTAGATTCAATTTTATTCTTGTTTTCTTCATTTTTGTTGGTTGTGTTGACTAACTTGTTGGAGGAGAAGCAATTGGAAAGGAATGATCACCACTAGGTGAGCACAAAAATACAAAATTCATAAAAAATTCACCTAGCCTTTGCTAGCTACAACACAAGGTAAGCCTCAAACTTGGTCAATTTTTTATTAAATTGTGGCCTTGTCAATTTCAAAATCTAGTAATCAAATTAGCTTAAAGGAATAAACCAAACATTAAAATTTTTATGAATAGAGGCCTTTTCTATTTAATATAAAATATTAAAGTACAATATTCACAAAAAAGAGCCGGGGGAAAGAATCACCCCGCAAGTTCACATGGCACTTAGGTCAAAAACAAACAACTATTCATCAAAAAACTATATAAATGAAAAACCCTCAAGCTACAAGAGCAGTAGCAGAAGAGGGAGGAGGATCTTTATCATCAGGATTGCCCTAGACATTGGGCCCAGGAGTCTGATCAGGAACAGCCTAGCCATCTTCTGGATCATCTTTTTCCACTTCTCCTTCCTCTCGCTTGGGCGAGATAGCCAGTGCCAGGTGAGGGAACTTTCCTTGGTTATTAGGAGTAGAGGTTGAAGGCTGAGTAAAAGAAACAATAGTGGAAGCAAGCACAGGAGGCCAACTAGAATCTGCATCCCTTCGAGGAGGAGGGGAAGCTAAGCAGCGATGCCATAGCCGCAGAGTCCTGGAGTGTTTGATAAAGGAACTTTGGCTACAACATCGACCCCTAGGGGGCGTATGGTTAGCTAAGAGAGAATCTAGAGGCACTCGAGCCATGGTACAAGGGGCATTACCCCAGTGCTGGAGCAACTCCTACAAGTGAGCAACCTCCAGGGCCACTTTATCTGCTTGCACCTGAATCTGCATCATTACATTATTACAAATACATGCCTTAGCATAAAGAGAAACATGAATATCCAAAAAATTGTGAGAAAAAAGCACAGTGTTTCTATCTTTCCGTAGCGTAAACAAAATTTCCAGCCTGAAAGTATGCCATATCTGGGTGTACTGGGAAGGAATTCTGGGAGAGTCACCAAGAAGAGCCATGTGCCAAGAAAAAGGCTCAGGCCTAAAAGGAGCAAAAAGTTCATGAATCCAACCGCAGTAGTTTTGGGTATGATGATAGAACCAAAAAATATGCATGAGTGTCTCTGAGTGACCACAAAAAGGACATTTAGGGTTAGGAACCCCCATATGCCAGAGTCTAGCTCCCAAAGGTAAGCCCTAGTATAACAAACACCAGGCAAAATGAGCAATTTTAGGCTCAATGACAGAATCCCAAATAGTATGAAATCTCCAGCCCCAAGTCTTCTGAGAAGAAGAAAGATGCCAACGCTAGTTGAGAGAATCAATCATGGGCAAATGAGGCATAAGACAAGAATACCCAAGCTTAGGCTTGTAGCTGGTGAAAGGTGTGGCAGGATACCACTTCCAGTCTTTCCACCATGGTTTGACCAAATGAATACCCAACTTATGCAAGAGGTGACGCGGGATGGCAGAAACCAGTAAGTCAAAAGTCTGACGATCTAGGTAGATGAGTCAAAATTGAACCCGAAGATCATCCCAGGATCGGAACTCATAGTGGCTCTAGAAAAAACATCCTTGGGGGTTTGGATGCCACGCTTGTGAAACTAAAGAGCACTAACCCCTTGAATTCTGGCAAGAGGAGTCCCCTGCTGAGAAAAGAGAGGAGGCCACCAAATGTTCTACTATTTGAAAGAAAGACCATCCCAAAAACCATTCACAGCCCACCAAAGCCAAGGCTTGATAGACTCCCAGGCTCTCCAAATACTTTTGGCAACAAAAGTACCCTGGATCTAGATAGGCTCCCTCATAACTAGTAGGGTTTGAAAAGAAATCCCCTTCTAGGTAGGCTTGTGAAGAGGAAAGCCTGAGGAAATGCAGTGTCGAAGCAAAATTTTCCAAGCTTCATTGCCTGTGAGACACCGCACAACCCATTTGGCACAAAGGGCATGCCCTTGCTTCTGGGTATCGATTAATCCAAGCCTGCCAGAGATTTTTGGAAGGCAACAAAAATCCCAGGAAACTCTATGGAAGCCTTGGTGATCAACACCGGAGGCCCAAAGAAAATCCTGAAGAAGTTTCTCGAGCCATTTGTAGGAGGCTTTGGAAGGAGCCCAACAAGAGGAGTAATAAACATGTGTAGCAACCAGGACTTTGGAGAAAATCTAAAATTTTCTTGCGAGGGAGAGTGGCTTTGTGATCTAGTAGGTAAAAAAATTTTCAATCTTAGCAAGAACTGCATTCCATAGATTAGTAGGATTGCCTTGAAAAGAAAAGGGAATACCCAAGAAGCGAAATATCTCCCCATGTTGAATCCTTGTCCAGCCAAAATGAGAAAGCCAGGAAGGCTCAGGAAGAGCTGACTATCTGTAACAAAGGGTTTTGTGCCACTGAATGGCTAAACCAAAAGCCAAGCAAAAGGTGTCTAAACACTGCAAACATAGAGAAATACT
Source organism: Chamaecyparis obtusa (assembly GCA_027943335.1). NCBI lineage: Eukaryota > Viridiplantae > Streptophyta > Pinopsida > Cupressales > Cupressaceae > Chamaecyparis > Chamaecyparis obtusa. The sequence continues at coordinate 546,935 of BSBK01002026.1, forward strand.
CAATTCCCATTAGTTAGTGGGTTTGGTAATTGAATCTTGTTAATTGTGTTTGGGGAATTGAGAAATAGATAGGGATATTCTCTTCACCTTTTGGTTAATCAAACTCCCAAAACCTATCTCTTTATTCCAATTTATTGCTTTCATATGAACATGCTAGATCCATAGTGGGCTCGCCTCTTGAGATTTGCCTTAGTAAGGCCAGTGAGAGGGACAACCCAAAGTGGGATACAATCAGCTTTGTCATGATAATTTGACCCACTCTAAAATAAAATACATACATCGTTAATGGGTTGTATGACAAAAGGGTGTTAAATTTTTGAACTTCCTCAAGCAGTCCTTCAGGATTGCATAAAACTCTGACATACCGGTGGTGGAAAGCCTCTTAATATACTTGGAGGATGAAAGTTTAATATCCATTTTGAATGGAATCTTGATTAAATACCTTGTTAACTTAGAAAGGACTACCTTGTAGAGCCATGTTTATGAACCAAATTGTGAACTAAGTACCTTGCTTGAAGTATCTTTTTGTGCAAAAACCAGTGATAACGTCCTTGAAAATTCAAACACTTTTTGTGTAGATGGTTAAAAAGAATAAGTGTATGTGTGGTTGTTGTTTTTGAAAAATCCATAGCAAAAGTAAGAGATATCCATTTGAAAATTTATATTTTTAAATATCTTCATAAAAACAAACAATTACCAAATTAGGGAAACAATTTGAAATCAAACCTTGTTGGATGCCGGTTTCTACACACTCTCATAGACTTAAACTATCTTTACAAGAAGATGACACTTGCATTGCCAAAGAGGATCCCGAATTTGAATATCAAAGTCCTTTCAACAATCACAACCAAGGGGATAGTCTCCCAAATCTATTTGAAAAGAGACTTGAATCAATGGATAGAAACTCCACTTTTCACGACTACCATCATGGAGGAAACAATGACAATATTAATAACGTAAATCAAGAGCCTAAGGAAACACTTGAAGAAAGGGCTAATCAAGCGGCTCAAGATAATGATTTTCTTGAAGTCATGGATAAAATAATAGATAGGGATAGGGATAAATTTTTCCTAAATCTAGCCCAAGTAGGGGTAAAGCTCCCACATGATTATGATGTGGATCAACTTAAGAAAAATAAAGAAGATGAAAACCCGATGAGTGCTATGACCCAAAAATTGAAAATGTTCCAAGCACAGATTGACTTAATGAAAAAGTCCACTAAGCCTAAGCCCTTCTCTATTGAGGCCTTGTGCCCATTCCCTTTTGAAAAAAGCTTAGTCATGACACCTTTTCCTATCAATACAATTTTTCCTAAGTACAATAAATACACCGGTAAATCAGACCCATAGGATCACCTAAGAGAGTTTTGCGCTCTAGGCATAGAATTTATACATGATACCACATACTTAATGATACTTTTTCCAAGAAGTTTAGGAGGGCAAGCCATGGAATGGTTCTCCAAACTTCCACAAGGGATAAAGACTGTTGAGGAATTAGCCTCCAAATTTGTAACCCATTATTCTTACAACATCGAACATGAGATTACCATGCTCAAATTATGTGATACAAAACAAAAGGATGGTGAATCTTTCCTATCTAGGGTTCCTTCAAAGGTGGAGGATAGTTTTTGCAAGATATCCATGAAGTATCTGGTGTAGAGCACCTCCCATTTTGGCTAAGTTAGTGAGTGTTTAGTGTTGTGTTAGGATTTTGATGAGAGTTACAATAAGATCCATTAGGTGGGATCCATGATTGTGATTGTAAGAGCCAAATGAGCTCAGGAAGAGTTAGTGGTCCATTTGGTCTAAATGGCCTAAAGAGTCTCAAAGAGATATTTTTTGGTAGAAATGGTCTAAGAAAGGTCTTAGAACCTTAAATGTTCTAATTTAGGACTTAAGAGTCATTCCTAGTCTTTGAGGTTGTCTAAAAGGCCAAATGGCATTCTTTGACAAAAGTTGCTAGCAACTTTGGCAACTTGTTGAAAGTTTCTCAAATGGAAGTTAAGGTGGTTTTAACCACTCATTCTTGGTATATGAGCATGTGATCGATGGATTAAGAAGGTTAATGAGGTTTTGGATTGATTTTCATTATTAAGAAGTTTCATGTACAGATGCTAGACTGTAATTCTCATTGATTGTAGGGTTTTTTTGTTTTTTGTACAGATTGGACAGGGTGATCAAAACCCATGATAGCATAGAGTAGAGAGTTGAATTCATACTGCATTGATTCTTTTTTTTCTAGGTTAGTGTAGTGAGATTTGGAAAACATTTCAAGCCACTGGTCTGTGAAGCCAATTTGCAGGACCTCCATGCTTGAAATGACTCTAACCTGAGTATCCACTTGTGGAAATGGCTAAAACCATAAGGGATGGAAGGTTAGAGTCTATAAATAATGTTTATGCTTTCATTTCTTTTGTGGAACCAATATTTCTAGGCTAGGATGGAAGCCCTAAGGCTGACTGTTAGAGATAGGTGAGCCAGGACAAGGTAAAGATTGCATTGGTTCAAGCACCCATAATCTAGTGGAAAGAACTTAGTGGCATTTGTGAAAAGCCTAAAGAGTTCCCTTGAAGATGCAAGAGGTTGGGGGAAGTGACTCAAGGTTTGGAGACCAATTTGATGGTCATTTGTGTAGACAGGTCTAGAGGCCTAATTAATAGGCTTAAAACTAGGGTCTGCTAGTAAATGGGGTTGTGGGTGCATCCATAAGCCAACAATCAAGATTTGGAAAGTTCTAGTGGATACCTTGAATATTTTCAAGGTCTTCTATGTGGTTGTTTGGGGATTTTGGAAGGATTAAGCCAAAATCAGTGAAAATAGACCTAATAGGAATGGAGCCAATTAGGCCTCCTAGAGAATTTTATACTTATGGAATTGGTGGAGTATCCAGAAGTGTATGGAAGGGTTCCAAATGAATTTTGAAGGGTCAAGGACTTAGTAGAGAATAGAATTAATGTGTGAGAAGATCCTAAGCTAGGGTTTAGGGTTCTAGAGGGGAGTTTTAGTGAAGAAGCCTAGTGATTTGAAGTCCTAAATTGGTCTTAGTAGTTGTGAATCTTCTAAGAATCAACTATACCTTGGAGGAGAAGTTGATAGAGAGGATCTTGGAGATCCAAATTGAGGAAGATAGCACAAGGAGTAATCATTGGATGGTTAGAAGAGGCTAGAAGCTTGGAGGAAACACTAGATCCCAAACCCTCTGCATCAATATCCCCAAAAAGGAGAAAATAGAAATATTTATAAACAATTTAAATATGGAGATGAACTATAGGCTCCAACTTCAGTGTCCCACTACATTCGAAAAACTTATTGAGAATGGGATGAAAATTGAAGATGTGTTGGTTAAGAGAGGATAGATCAAATTGTTCAAAGACAATAAACCCTGTACCAACACTAATAATAATCATTATATATCTAATAATACCAATAATAAAGGAGCCCAACAATCACAATGATAAACCTAAACTATGGTTGAAAAAAAATAACAAAAATCTTGTGAATGATGGATTTGTGGAAGCCTACAACTTGAAGGCTACCCCCATTTAATTTATCAAGTGGAGAAAATTTGACATACAATGTGAATCAAACCAATAAAGCTCCTTTTAATAATTCCAATTCCAACAACAACAATAACAATGCTAATAATAATCCCTTCAATAATTCTAATGTCAACAAGCCTAAGCCTTATTTTTCCACATATCAAAAGAGGAAGTTCACCTTTTTAGGTGAACCATTGGAAAATACCTTAAGGACTTTGGTGGCTAACAAGATCATTACCCTACCTGAGCTAAGACCATATGAGCCCCAAGTTAAACCAAATTGGTGGAATGATTCTCACCATTGTGAATACCATCACAATAAGGGCCATAAAACCAATGAGTGCATGAAGTTGAAACATTTGGTGCAAGATCTAATTGATGATGGGACAATCAAAGTAGAAGGACCTTAAAACAATGAGGATCATACGACCTTCAAAAACCCCTTTCTAAACCATGAAAAGGGTGAGTCATCAAACACCAATCAAAATAATAAAAGAGGTAATGATAAGGTCAATTTTTCCCATACTTATGATAACACAATTAATGCTTTAAATGGTGATGAAAACACCATAAATGTTATTGTGGTGAAAGAGAAACCAAGGGAAGCAACATCTAATGTTGTAGCTAGGGGGAAAGCTTCAAAAATTACTTTACCTGGAAATGCCCCAAGAACTATTCTACCAGATCAAGCTTCATCTTCATCATCAAAACAATATAATTTGGTAGACCAATTACAATGAACCCCTACTTAGATCTCTATTCTAGAACTACTCAAGCTCTCACCAACTCATAAGGAGATTCTAGAAAAAGTCTTGGTAGAGACTAATGTGCCTCTAAATTTAGAGGCAGAAAAATTTCAAAACATGGTGGGACATCTTATTGCACCTCATTGCCTATCTTTTTTAGAGAAATATGACATATCATTAAATCACCTACAAAACTTTCCTTTTCATATAGAGGTCCTAATTCTTAAGCATAGAGTGAAAAGAGTCCTCATTGATGGAGGAGCTGGATTGAATATTTGTACCCTAAACTTGGTAAAAGCCTTAGGATTTTTTGAGGAGGCTATTGAACCAAAGAAAAAGATAACTATAAAATCCTACGATGATGAAGAGAGAGCTTCTAAGGGTGTCATAGTACTTCCTATCAGAGTTGGCCCAATGTAGAAAGAGACCATTTTTCAAGTCCTTGACCTAAATCTAACTTACAATATCTTATTAGGGAGGCCATGGATCCATGAAATGTAAGCTGTGTCATTGACCTACCATCAATGTCTCAAATTCCCCTAGATAGGACAAGAAATAATGGTAAGCGGGGACTCAAACCCCTTTCAATATTGTAATAACATGAAGTTGATCAATGATTCCTTAGTCCCACATAATGCAGAAGGGTCTATTCCTCAAAGAATAGAGAAAGGTCAAAGTTCAAAAGATCTATCATATTTGAAGGGAAAAGAAAAAGAAGTTGTTGTTGAAAACATCCAAAGTCCTACTAACCTAGCTACATAGACAAAAGGAAAAGAAAAGGTTGGCGAGGAAAGTGCTCTTGAGAAATAGAAAGAAGACCAAGCTAAATCTATCCAAGTTTACACCAAAGATTCTCATTACCAAAAGATGGACCATATGATGAGAAACTTTGAAAAGCAATTTCAAATCAAACAAAAGGGAGTAGGTGAATACTTTTATCCATGATGGACCTACCCTTATCTCCAAAATCATATGGAAAACCATCTAATCTAACTCATAAATACAATGATCACTTTGTGAGGGTGAATACATCTTCATTCATGGGGGAAGAAGACAATGAAATCCTAAACTAGCTATATAAGGATGAAGAATCAAGTACCCATGAGAAGTGCATCCAAAATGTAAGCATTCCCACACATCAATATGGGAAAGGATTTCAAATCATGCAAAAAATGGGATACAAAGGACAAGGACCTTTAGGAAAAAGAAACAAAGGACTCATTGAACCCATCAAAATTACATGGAGAGATAGCAAAGAAAAGATAGGATTAGGGTACCTATAACAAGGGTCCACTCAAAAGAACTATCCTAAGATCTATGACCAAATTTTACAATTAGGTTCTCAAAGTGATGAGGATTCCAACAATAGGGAATGAGACTCATTGTCAAGTGAGTCATGTCAAGATAAGGAAGTTGATGTTATCCACACCTACACTCTTAGCAAAGGGAAAGAATCAATTTTAGAATCAAATCAGAATCAAGCCTCAAGCTCAAGCCAAGTGGTCCTAGATAATGTCCCAATTAAAGAAATTGAAATAAATCAATGGGTAGGAGAACCCTACATACCATCATGGAGACCTACTATGGAAGAATCTAACATTAGGTTTAATCCATGAGATTTTTACCCAACGAAAACCTTAGAGGATTCTAGTGAGGAAGATTTTGATCCTAGTTCTCTAGAACATATTGAAGAGGCACATGTTATAGACTTAAGTGATACAATGTTTGAACCTTCAAATGAAGTCATGTCCCTGCACCCCATCGAACTAAACCAAAACATTGATCCTTTGACCCTCATCTATCCAGAATTAATCGAATGGGGTTCCATTGAGACTACCATCCTCCCAACATTTTTGAACAATAACTTGGTGTCCCAATACCTAAATGCGGTTGAACCTTCTTCTACCATGGAATATCAGGAAGAGGTGACAAAGGAAAGTATCCAAACTCCTAATTCAACAAAAAATAAAAAAAATAAAAAATGGAAAGAATCTAATGTTGAAAACCACATTGTGGCAACATTAGATCAAAAAGAGAAAGAAATAAAGAATGATTCCAAAGGTGAAAACCCAATAGAGGCACCTAAGGAAGGGAGTTTGGATAATTTAACCGAGCACTATGAAGAAAGATCTCCTATCTTGATTGAGCCGACAGAAAAAGTAAACATTGGGTCAGAATCAGAGCCAAAGATCATACACTTAGCAGCATCTCTACCTAGTAAAGAAAGAAAAAACTTCATCAAATTTTTCAAGGAAAAACAAATCAATTTTTCATGGTCGTATGATGATATGCCAGGATTGGATCCAAATTTAATCATGCATCATTTGAACATAAGAGAAGGAGTAAAACCAGTAAAGCAGAAGCTAAGAAAGATGCATCCTCACATAGCTTTACTTGTAAAAGTGGAGTTAGAAAAATTGCTGAAAGTTGGGTTTATAAGAGCCATTGATTATGCCCAATGGATTTCAAACATTGTGCTAGTTTCAAAAGCAGACAAGTCCATCAGAATTTGCATAGAATTTAGGGATCTCAATCTTGCATGCCCTAAAGATCACTTTCCATTACCAAGCATAGATGCCATCGTAGATCTAACAACATGACATTTAATGTTCTCACTTATGGATGGGTTTAGTGGCTATAATCAAATAAAGATAGCACCCAAAGATCAAGACAAGACAACATTTACCTGTGCATGGGGGACATTCTGTTGGAATGTTATGCCTTTTGGTCTAAAGAATGCCAGAGTGACCTATCAAAGAGCTATGATGACTATATTCCATGACATGATGCACAAGTTCATAGAGGACTATGTATATGATATAATTGCCAAATATCACTCAAGAGAAGAACATCTACCCATCTTAGAGAAAATATTGTAAGATTGGAGCAATTCAAAGTAAGGCTAAATCCAAAAAAGTGTGCTTTTGGTGTTCAATTAGGAAAGCTATTAGGGTACATTGTTTTAGCAAAAGGAATAGAGGTAGACCCCTCTAAAGTCAAAGCCATCATGGAAATGGGGGCCCACCTAGAAACATAAGTCAAAGGCAATCTCTTCAAGGTAGAATTCAATCCATACGAAGATTCATATCTCAATTAGTAGAAAAGTGCCATAATTTTACTCAACTCCTTCATAAGGACATACTTTTCAAATGGGATGAGAAATGTGAAGAAACCTTCAATATGTTGAAGAAATATCTAATGAACCCTCCAAATTTGATGCCACCTATAAGAGGCAAGCCTTTGATTCTATACATTTCTGCAACTGAACATTCATTAGGGGCACTCTTGGCACAAGAAGATGAATCAGGAAAAGAAAAAGCCATCTACTACATAAGCAGAACTCTAGTGAACTATGAGTTGAATTATACATTCATTGAAAGAGCATATTTGGTCATAGTTTTTTATTCTCAAAAACTATGCCATTATATGTTATCCCACAAGATTCAACTCATTGCATAGATTGATCCCTTGAAGTATCTTCTTAGCAAAACATCATTGAATGGGAGATTAGCCAAATGGGTCATGGTGCTAAGGGAATTTGACATAGAATATGTGGATCATAAATCTATCAAAGGCCAAGTCATAGCTGATCAGTTAGCAAAATCACCATTACAAGATGAACATCCAATACAAGTGGAATTTCCATATTCTAAAATTGTGAATGTTGAAGCAAAAACATGGCAATTATATTTTGATGGTTCCTACACACAACATGGATCAGGAGTAGGAATACTTTTGATTACTCCTCAAGGATATACCATTCAAAAATTATAAAAATTTTTATTTCCATGCACAAATAATATAGCTGAGTATGAAGCATTGGTCATTGGAATAAAATTGGCATTTGAACAGAAAGTGACAGAGCTACAAGTCTATGGAGATTCACAACTAGTTATCAATCAAATTAATGATGAATATCTTACTAAAGATAACAAGTTGATACCTTACAAAAATATGGTTGAGAATCTTAAAAAGTACTTGTACACTCAAAATGTGCACTTCTCTAAGTCATTACTTCCAATAGAATCCATGGATTGGAAACCTTGAGAAAGTGACCTAGAGCTCCCTAGGCATGGAGTCACAATGATATTAAGAATGCTCTCAGGTAGAGCTATTAAGCCAATAAAATTTCTAGTACACCACACAATGGGAGATTCAAAGAGACAAGGGCAAGAATACCAATATCTTCAAGAATCAAGATGAAAATGCAATGCAATTATGCTAGAAATGAAGAATGCAAGAATGCAACTATGCTATGGAAATGGAAGTATTACAAGCCTTACTAATTAAGCTAGGTGAGTTAAGCTAGAACATGAAAGGAAAGTAAACTAGAATGCCATGAAAGCTAAGATAAATGCAAGAATGAAAGCTAGAATGCAAGAATGAAAGATAGAATTCAAGAAGATCTCCAAAGCTCCAAAGTCACCAAGAAATCCTACAGCATAAGATTAGTATGAAAGAATTGGGATCTAGAATGAGAAAAGAGATCTTCTTTTATAGGAAATAAGAATCAACAGACGATGAAGATTAAGAGGCAAAAGAGTTGATCAAGGGTGGAGTTTGAAAGAGGGATCAATCCATGTGCACAAGTCTCCTCCAATGAGAAAGACGTGTTGACTTTTGAGCCTCATGTGAGACAAAAAGGCCTTTTCTCCTTTTTATAAAATAGGAATAATGCTTTATTTGTGCAACTTAGGATAAGAGGAAAGTGGGGGCTTTTTATTTAATAAAAGGGAAGGGAATTCCTTTTAAATAAATAAAGACACAGGATAAAATGGTTAGCCCATAGAATAAAATAGAATAAATGATAGAATTAGGATTTGATCAAGGAAATTGATTTGATTTGAAAATATTGATTTAAAAATATTGATTTGGGAAATTGATAAATTGCAAGAATGGGGTCCAAAGTCTAGGCGACCATTTTAGGGTGCATACATTTGCCCCTCTTTGACTAATGTGAGATCGATTTGGGATCACATGTAGTCAAAGAATGGAATTGAAGTGTGAGATCAATTTGGGATCACAAAACAACCCAGACATGTGTTCGACAGATGGGAACACATCAAGACAAAGATAAGCTGACTGAAAAAGACAAGGCCACCACCCCTATAAATAGGTAATTATCAAGTCTCAAATAAGAGATAAGAATCTCAAGGTTCGATTAATAAGCTAAATCAAGGATTGAAGTTTGATAGGTACTGCCCCCTCAAAATCAAAATTGAAATCAAGTAGAGGAGAAAAGTAATTTGATAAATTTGATCAAATCACTAGAAATCATAATCAAAGGTGAAAGAACAACCATCAAGTAGTGAAGATATGGCCCAGTTTGACTAGGTTTGACTGAGAAAGATATAGGATAAAAATGAAGTCAAACCTCAAAGAGATGAAATGAATGAAAATGAATGAAAGACTAGAAGGTTGAGAGAGATGGGGATGAAGAAATGAAGATGCCCCAGCGAAGATCGAAAGATCAAGCCTCAAACAGTCAGCCAACTGTGTAGAAGAAGGAGAAATTTTGAAATGAAATTTTGACTATCAAGATGAACTTGGATTTCAATTTTGATCTTGAAAATGGATCCAAGACATCAAAATTAGCCAAGGGTGCAATTTTCATGAAATTCTAAGATGTTTTGAAAATTGGTCAAAAAGTCAAAATGCTATAAAAGGGGTAAAAAGGTCATTTTCAAATTCATTTGTCTTTTGTGATTTTGAGAGATTTGAGAGCTTTGAGAGCTCAGAGAGAAATTATGACCTAGCAAGCAGTGATTCCAGTCCACACACATCGATTCGAATGTGGTCGGTTGCACAACTTGCCTCCTCACTATGGTGCCCCGGTAAGTTTTCAGAAAAACTAGCCTTTTGAGTCATTAATAGCATTTAAAACACATTTTGAATGATTTCAAATTATACACATGTGAAATATCATATGATGGTTTTAAAGTATCACACGCCTTTGATATTCTTTATCGTGAGATAGTTCACGGGTCCACAAAGTATCACACAGATGTTCAATCCAGTATCACACGATACTGGATGAAACATCGTGCAATCTTGTGTGAACTATCGTATATGAAAAGAGTATCGCACTGCTATTGAGGAAAGAATCACATGATACAATATCCAAAAATAGGATCACACTAGTGTAATAAGAAATATCGTATGTTTTGAATTTGAACAATATGACATGGGTCTAGACAATTTTTGCGGTTAAGATTTTTTGTACTGATTTTAGTCATCCATCATGATATGTTCTGACATCTGGTTTGTGGTTATGGCTTGCAAGAGGCCTTTTCTATGCTCATTATCAAAGCTCTAAGAGTGACCGAACTACACTATGTCAGGGATCTAGATACTCCTAGCAGAGATGACTTGATCAGCATGGGATTCAGGTTTTTGCTAGACATGCCCCATATTCAGGTAGATCATGGGTTGCTGATAAAGTTGGCTAAGAGGTGGCATAGTGAGCACAACACCATTCATCTTCCAACTGGAGAGGTGACCATCACATTAGAGGATGTCTATCAGCTCCTATGGATACCCAACTATGGAGATCCAGTGAGTATAATCATGTTCATAAATGTAATGTTTCCATATGATGAAAACTGACATGATTTTTTGTTGGCACAGGTATACTATGATCAGACTTTGACAGACAGGTGACAGGCCATCCAAGACCTATTCCAAGATGTCACCATCATTGATAGACATCTCAGCTGGGACTAGCTAGTAGAGGAGTATGGTCATGATTTTTTGGTTCCATGCATTGTGTGCTTGATAATAGCACAGGCCTTGGTTACTGGCAGGAGCCAGAGAGGGTTCCAAGTAGGATGGGGCAAGTTGGTTATAGATTTGGTAGCACATCCAAGGTGGATGGCATGGGGCCTGACTATCCTAGCAGATATGTACCATGAGCTACATGAGATAGTGTCCAGGGATAGTAGGACTTGGGCATGTGGGGTCATTCTCACACAGATATGGGCATGGGAGCACATAGCTATTGTGCAACCATGAGTATAGCCTTAATAGAGGAGACACCCCTACATCTATAGGTATACAGGTTTCATCAGCGAGCCCCATAGCGGAGACCTTACTTACTATAGGAGGCTTTTGGATGAGCTCATAGCCTTTGAGTGGAGACCATACCAATAGTGTGAGCAGTGGAGTGACCGAGATCAAGAGCTTAGATACGTGTTGTATAGTTAGCCACTACTCGGTCATCATTCAGAGATTGTTGAGTGGTTTGTGATCTCTCAGGTGTGGAGGTAGTTTGGGCAGCAGCAGAGGGTACCCACGGAGACTACCACATATGCTCAGTCTAGGGAGGACGAGGGATTAGGGTGGTTTTTGATGCTATACTACTAGCAAGTGGCATAGGAGACTGTAGGTTTATGCAGGGAGCCCTAGGACTATCTCCCTGATATGGAAGATGCAGGAGTTGATGTAGCATATAGGGCAAAGCATCAGAGACACCCATTTCCATGGTTTACAGTTCCTGATGCATAGCTAGAGGCATCTTATGGAAATGGGGATGATGATGGGGGAGACGAAGGAGGGGGAGGAGGGAGGAGAGAGGAAAGGGGACAGGGATCCAGATCAGGTGACTGAAGATGGTCATAGAGACATGTATCTGATGATGATGATGTGGTGAGACCATCTCACCGACGGGTGGATGCAAGGTAGGAGTAGCCTGCAGATAGGGGGGAGAGGATCTCCGTGCTTGAATATAGGTTCTAGAGACTGAGATACAGTAGCTGAGGACTACTATTGCCATGTGAGATTATTAGTTGATGGATTTGCAAGCCAAGATAGATTGGTAGGAGAGGGTGGCACAAGATGCTGCTACAAAGATCCAGAGGGAGGTAGCACGGGCAGTGTACTATCATGGATTATACATAATAGCTATACCTATGGCACAATGAGCACCACTCTACTCGAAGAGGGCTAGGATATCAGACATGGCGGGTGATAGGATGGGCCCACTGGCTCCATCACCACCAGCTCCACATGATGGGGTGAGTGAGTCCTAGGTCTAGGGCTTAGATGTATAGTTGTATCTTGAGACTTTGATCCAGATTTTTGGATCTGACATTGTACTTGTATCATTGATATATATGAGATTACTAGATTTAAAAATTTGTCTTGTGTACTTGTCTCACTTGTGATGGATGTTTCAGTATTATTGTCTTGTTATATTTCTCAAATGTATGATATATGCTTATATATGCTCATGTATAGTCTCTCTCATAGATGTATGTTTAGTTTTCATGTTATGATATAGACGCATGTTTCTAAAAATGATATCTTTTGATATAGATATGATGATAAGATTAACCCCTTGTGATGACAAGAAAAGGATGTGATGTGAAAGATAAGGAGTGAAAGACATGATCGAGAAAAAGCGAAAGGTGAGCGCAGTTGACCGACAAGTCTGTGAAAGATGAAAGAAGAGCTCTCTCCATATGCAAGATGAAAAACTAAACTAACATGAACTTAAGAATGCAAGCTACTATGAAAAGTGGTTTACTTGCAAGGTTACAAAGCCATTAGACTCTAATAATCATCATTGAGTGTTATTGGTAGCATCGCAAGATCATACAATGCACACTAGTATAACTATGTGAATCTGACTATGATCTATATCAGATAGATATGTGGGAATCCCACCTAAGCATCATAGTCATGTAGGTCAAGATGACTAGTATAGTGAGGTTCCCTAAGTTTGGTATAACAAGATTATGCTCACATTGAGATAAAAGAAAGTCAAGATGACTAGAAGCATGCACTTGCGAAAAATAGTCAAGGATAATACATTGCAAATCCTAGTGTCAAGTGGAACAAGCATAAATGCTCATGATAGTTAAGATCGACAAAATATACCCACAAGAAGAAAACAAATAAAACATGTCCTCGGGCCCTAGTCTTCTAGTCATGCATCATCAAAAAATATTTAGGGAGAGAACACGCATCAAAGAAATCATCATAGACAGCACACAAAGAAATAAATTCAAGCAAGTCTCAACGAGTCAAGTGTTTAAGTGTGTGTGTGTGTAGGTCATAGAATCAAACTTTGAGTATCACATATGCCAGTGGAAAATATCATATCATGGTAGACTATGGGTAGGATATTTGATGAGTGTTAAGAAACACTTGATGCTAGGGTAGTGTTGAAAAACACAATTGGGGTGGTGTTGAAAAACACCGTTTGCAAGATGTCCTAAAGACCAACGCATCTAAGAGACCAAAGCTAACATGGTTATGCCCCCTAGATAAAGAAAGGCGAAGTGTCGAGGACAAGTGCTAAGAAACAAGGGTGCAAAGGCCTTAAGTAGCACATGTTTCCAGGTTTTCACCACTTGATAGAGTTTTTGATTTTTTTGATTTTTTTGTATTTTTGCTACCAAGGCCAAGGCACTTTTTCTATTTTTTTGAATTTTTTGCAATTTTTTGATTTTTTTTTTTTTGGTATTTTTTTAGGACTTTATATGCTTTTTAGGATTTTTTCAGCATCATATATGAATTTTTTTGGAATTTTTTTAGGATCAATAAATATGTACAAAGGATGCCCCCAGACAAAACAAGCATCATGGATAGAACTTCTTCAAGTGCAAGACATTGATAGGATCAAGGAGCTGCTCTCCCTCTTCAATAGATAACAAATAAGAACCTATCCCAAAAGTGATAGTAATGATGTAAGGTCCAAGCCAATTAGGTTCAAATTTACCCTTTTGATCTCTATGCTATTGATTCTTAGGATTTTCACATAGGACAAGATCTCCCACTTGGAATTCTCTAGGGTGAACCTTTTTTTTGAAAGCTTTGGACATACGCTTTTGATAGACCCTCATATGGTCAAATGATGCTTTATGCTTCTCATCTAGAAGTTCTAACTCTTGGAGTCTCATGGCACGGTAGTCTTCATCTGTAACTAGACCTTTGAGGGAAACTCTAAGTGAAGGGATCTCAACCTCTAAAGGTAACACTGCTTCAGCACCATAAGTAAGGGAAAAAGGAGTAGCCCCAATAGGAGTATGAATACTCGTTCTATAGGCCCACAAAGCCAAATTTATCTGTAAGTGCCAATCTCTACCATTCTTATGAATTGTTCTATGGAGAATTTTAAGATTGGTTTTATTTGAAGCCTCTGCTTGACCATTTCCTTGCGGGAAGTAAATAGAGGACCAATGCTATTTAATCTTGAATTGTTTGTAGAGTTGCTTAAGGTCCTTATTTTTGAACTGACCTCCATTATCAGTGATAATCTTAGAAGGTACGCCATATCAACAGATGATATGGTTCAGGATGAAAAGAGAAATTGTCTTGCGTGAGGCAACAGAAAGTGGGACAGCTTCTATCCATTTGGTAAAGTAGTCAGTAGCAGTGATGATAAATTTGTGTCCACCTAATGAGTTGGGATGAATCTGCCCAACAAGGTCAAAGGCCGAGCGCTGAAATGGCCAATGAGAAATAGAAGGAATAAGCTCCCTGCCTGGAGCATGTATCAGGTGACCATGTTTTTGACACTTTTCATAGGATTTTGTACAAGCTACTGCATCCATCTGCATGGTAGGCCAATAGTATCCCACTCTAAGAAACCTTTGGGCCATGGCAAGACCATTAGAATGTCCCCCATAGATACCATCATGAATGTCAACTAATGCTTGATCAAATTCTTCCTTTTTTAAGCATCTAAGAAGTGTCCCATCTAGACCCCTCCTATATAAATCACCAGAGATAAGGGTATGGTGAGAGGGGTTTTGGGTAAGGTTTCTTCATTTAGAGCAGTTAAAGGTATCGGGGATAATGCCATCATGGAGATATGAGTAAATGGCACCATAATGGGATGAGTCACAACCAACAATGGTGCAGATGACATGGCTTTCTCAGGAGTCATAGATAGGATAATTTAGCTCTAGAGATTTTTTTGAAATGTGACGAATGTGAAGTACCATCTCAATGAATCAACCATTTTCTTGTAAGGTACCAATTTTTCATTTTTTGTTTGATATTCTTCATTAACCTAGTTGATTATCAATTGTGAATCCCCATAGATATGTAGCTCTGTGATTCTCCATTCTATGGCCATTTTGAGCCCATTTATTAAAGCTTCATACTTTGAAATGTTGTTTGTACATGGGAACAATAGTTTGTATGACTTAGGAATCATGTAACCATGAGGAGAAACAAACAACACTCCAGCTCCTAAGCCATTTTGCATAAAAGAGCCATCAAAGAACATCTTCCATGTTCTCTTAGTCATGTACATGATGTGCTCATCTGGAAATGCAAGTTGAATTGGTACACTGTCTTGAATTGGGAAGTCAGCCAATTGATTTGCAATGACTTGTCCTTTTATAGCTTTACACTCAATGTATTCTATGTCAAATTCTAAAAGAATAATCATCCATTTAGCAAGTCTACCTGTGAGGGCAGCCTTACCGAGCAAATACTTGAGAGGATCAATTTTTGCTATGAGGTGTATTGTGTGTGCAAGCATGTAATGTCACAATTTTTGGGAAGCAAAAACCACTGCAAGGCAATATTTTTCTGTAAGGAAACTTAGGTGCAGAAATAGCTTCCTACGCTAATCTCTATAGGAGAGTATTGTGCAAATTCTTATAAATCCTTACAATTTCAGATTCATTAACTACTTTAACAAAGATATTGCAGCCACATACCATGCATACAGAAAAATAGAGAATGACACAATGATATACCCTGGAGAAACCTTTCGGTAAAAACCCCAGCACTCCAAAACCTACACAATGTATTGATCAAAACTATTATAGCTTACAATACACTTGCAATGCAAGTTCTTTCAGAAGATTTCCAAAACCTTGAAGACAAATCACGACAGCATAAAAATGTTCCAACTATACACTCGCATCACATCTCTTCGCAACCCTAAAAAAGCTTATATCACGCGCTTCACTTTTTAGGGCTACTCCCAAAGATAAACGTATTAGGGTTTTACCATTATCTGAGAAAATAGGAACCCCAAAATTTTTTTTGGGGTGATGCCCTGAACCCCACGATTGGGGAAGAGTGTACAGTACTCAAATTTATTAGTTGCCACATGTCTTCACCTGTCATTGAATCTTCCTAACATAGCTCTTATGTGTCATAGGAATCTGTCATAACCATTTTAGCCATGATCTCCTTACACACAATTCAAGATGCTGACACATCAACATTATTTGCAAGAAATACATTTTACAAAACAAATAATAAGAATAGGAATTATCCAAGGTTGAGACACCTTATTCCTAACATTTTCAATATTGGTGTAATTAACCTCATATGAAACAAGCATATGGCTAATGTAATATATGGCTCTTTCTTTCCCATTTTCATCAAGTTGAGCCAGTAATGCCCCCAAGGAAGATTATGTTGTTGAAACATATAGAATGAGTGGCTTCCCTGGGATAGGAGGCATTAAAATAGGAGGATTTGCCAAGTATTGTTTGATTTGGTCCATGCTTTTTTGTTAATCCTCATTCCAAATACATTTAACTCCTTTATGCAAGTTCTTATTGAGAGGTTGAGCTCTATCTGCCAGTTGTGAAATGAACCTCCTTATAGATTGAAGGTGTCCTTGAAGACTCCTCATTTGACTGATGTTTTTAGGAGGTGGCATATCCATGATTTCTCGGACCTTTTCAGGGTCTACCTCTATTCCCTTTGCTAAAATAATGAACCCTAGAAGTTTTCCAGAGGTAACACCAAATGCACACTTTTTTGGATTTAATCTTAGTTGAAACTGTTCCATGTGATCTAGAATGACTTCCAAATCACCTAAGTGTGTATTTCTTTTTTTAGATTTAGCCAAGGTGTCATCCACATAATCTTCCATGTTCTTATGCATCATGTCATGAAAGATAGTTGGCATAGCTCGTTGGTAGGTAGCTCCTGCATTCTTTAATCCAAATGGCATAACGTTCTAGCAATAGGTACCCCATGCGCAAGTGAATGTAGTCTTTTCTTGGTCTTCAGGATCTATCTTGATTTGATTATATCTAGAAAAACCATCCATGAATGAATAGATCTCATAACCCGCGGTCATGTCCACTATCATATCTATATTTGGGAGTGGAAAATCATCCTTTGGGCATGCTCCATTGAGATCTCTAAAGTCTGTGTAGATGTGAATGGATTTGTCATGTTTTGAAATTGGTACAATATTTGAGATCCATTCGGCATAATCAATAGCTCTTATGAATCCTACACTGAGGATTTTCTCTAATTCTATTTTGACTAAAAGAGCTATATGAGGATGCATTTTTCTCAATTTTTGTTTGACTGGTTTCACACCTGGAGCTATGGACAAGTGATGCATAATGAGATTAGTGTCCAATCCTGGCATGTCTGAGTAATTCCAAGCAAAATTAATCTTCTTCCTCTGTAAGAACTTGGTGTATGCTTCCCTTTCTAGAGGTGATAAGGACTGAACCAAGTGCACTATCTATAGAACTTCATCTTTTCCCAAGTTGATTGATTGAGTTGGCTCAATAAGCACTGAAGATCTATCCTGAAAGTAACTTGGGAGATGATCAAGTACCTCATCCTTATGTGCCTCAGAGAGGTTTTCTGTTAGAAATAGGGAATACTAAGAGGGGTGGGGGGTGGGGGGGGTGAATCAGTATTCTAAAAACTTTATCTTTTGCCCAATTATGGATATAATAGATTATCTTTATACATGCATAACATAAGAAACTAAACAATATGCATAATAATAAATAACTCATAACACATGATATGTTCTCGAGGAAACCCTGGCCAAGGGAAATTTCCAGTGGGGATGGTACCCACAAAGATCCACTAATCAAAAAGTATCCTGTTAAGGATGTTGATCCTGTTAGGAGTCTATTACATATGTATAGTGTATCAGTCCTGGTTAAGGGACTATAGGCCTTGTTAGAAGCCTCAACCCTGTTAGGAGTTGTAGATACAAAAACTGATTACAAGATGAGCCCACTGCCCAAACAAGTAATATACAATGTATACTAATTACAAAAATGGATTAAGATACACAACCTTATACTGCTTGCATCAATTTCTTCTTCTCTACTCTTACATTCGCATCATATCATATCATCACCATATTACTCTTCTCATTCATTCTTACAATTACAATTACATATATACAAGTTATTAAGGCTAATAAATTTACATGGTAGGCTTCCATATATCATTATCTAAGGGTAAACATCTAGGATGTAATCCCTTTATATTGTTAAGTCATTATTTTGGTAAACAAAATAATCCCTTAACTCTACCAATTTTGTCTTCTTATTCTGACTTGTCGACTTAACACTGTCTTAGGTAAAACTGCCATAACTAATTCTGTACATTCCATAATAACTTTCACTCTGAGATGGGTCATTAGTAGCCATCATAGCATCTATGTTCAAGTGTGCAAGCACTGAACTTTCTCCAGTCAACATCACAAACCAAAACTATATCCTGGTACACTGTGAAAACACTGTCTCACACTTAGACAAATTTGCATTGCAATATGCCATACTTGCTCTCTGACCTATGCACTCTAAATGTGGATCATATTTTTCCATAATGACAACATCTATGTACTCACTTTAGCCAAATTTCCAACAATCTCCCCCTTTGTCATTGGTGGCAACATATGAGAAAATTGGCTAAGTGTACAAGTCAAAATCTCAAAATGTATAACAAAATTTTGGCCATAGTATAGAATATGTATACTATCCTTATAACTCCTCAAAATATACTTTCTGATACAAAAATTCATACAATACTCCCCCTAAGAGTATCAATCCTCATATACATAACAATTTTCTGCTCTACTACAATCACTCCCCCTTTGACAACAATGACAAAATAAAGTAGGGAGGATTACAAAATTGTAACCCCAAAAAAATTATACCTCCATTTACTTATTGCAAAGCCGGTAGGCTTGCAACACAATCTGCAAAATTTACTTTCATGGCTTCAAACTCTTTCTCCCATGACTTTCTAATAGAATCTACCACATTCAGAAGTGTGCTTAATCCATAAGCTACTATCTGACAAGCTTGAAGGTTCTCAAAATTAAATTTCTGAAATGATGTCTTACCAATAAGACATTCTTCTAACTGTTCCTCAATAATGCTCAACTTCATAGACGTGTGCTCTCTCAGAAGTTCAAATCTTCTCAATTTCCTATTTTTTATCTTGCAATGATCTTATTTCATCATAACACTTCCTAACTTTCTTGTCAACATCACTTACTTTTACATTGGGTCCAGAAAGAAGATTGGATTCATTCTGAATGTCAGCTTCCTTCACCTTTATTTTTTGCTCCTCTGCTGCTGTCAAAATCTCAAGTTTTTTACACTGTATGTACAAAGCTTTTCCAGTCTCCAAATGTTTCCTCAAGTTCTTGATACAAACATCAAGACTAATAATATCATTTTTGATATTCTGTCTCATACTTAAAAGCATTTCAGCTTCATAAGATGCTTGAGCTCTTACTTTAGCAATGTCTGATAAGTTGGTAAACTCATCATCAAAAGTAATTAGTACCTTTTTGGCTCTCTCCAAAGGATCTGCTTCTGAAATATGTGTAGTTACAATACTTTGCAACTTCTCTGTTAGTTCCTTCAGTTTTCCTTCTAGATTCTTTACTTTCTTATTCTTTCCAATAATCTTATTCAAAGAACTAATCAGCTCTAGCTGATCATCATCATCAACTTCTTTACCTAAGTCTTCAAACAAAGTTCCAATTTCTTTCTTCTTTGCATTAGGAGTGGGTGCATGAATTTCTATCTTTTTAGGTTCATCACTCACCAATTCAGTCTGCACTGCTTCTTCAGTCCTATCCAGTTCATCAAGAGCTGAATTGTCAACAATGTTATCTAAATTATTAAATACATTATCTTCAGTTTCCAAGGTCACCTTAGTACCTTCAATGTCCATTGTATCATCTTCAATGTTAATAGCTGAAAGAGAGGGAATATCCTCTTGTTCAGCATCAACTGCAAGTCCTGCTGCAACTGAGTTTTCTCCAACAATTTCTATCATTACTTTAATTATTGCTTGCTTTGTTTCTGTTCTCACTTGCTCATACTGTCCTGCCATGATCTAAATGGTTCTCCTCTTAGTCCTCAAAAGAGTGTCAAGGGGCTTCAAAATCTACTTCAAATGATCATCATCTTTCACTTCACAAAGCTTTCTCACAAGATTCTCTCTTATAGTTTTGTCTTCCTCAGATGCTCTCTATTTTCTATTAATAAGTTTAGTAAACAATTCATTAGGTATTTAACCTTGAATAGAGTCAAATTTTTTATTTGCCAAAATCATATGCTTCACAATAGCATTCTCCAAATTAAGTTTATTAGTATAATCATAAAGATCATAATATTTATTCATTCTTGCAAAATCTCCATTCTCAATAATCTGCTCATTTAGCTTTTCAACTTTTGGTTTCCAAGCTTTCTTCTTAGTATCATCTTTAACTTCTGCAAAATTTCTTGGTACTAGTTGAACTATAGTCTTCTCTCTCTTTCCTGGTCCAGTAGCAATTTCTTTCTTTCTCTTGCTCGGTGTTACTTGTTCCTTTTCTGGTTCTTCTACTTTCACTTTAACTGGTGTAGGCTCTCTCTATACTGCACTGGATAAAGGTGGTACACTCAAGACTTCTCCCTATCCAACATCTCTCAATGCTACTGCTATCTATTTAGCTACCAAAAATA
The DNA here is from genome assembly GCA_027943335.1 of Chamaecyparis obtusa. Lineage (NCBI taxonomy): Eukaryota > Viridiplantae > Streptophyta > Pinopsida > Cupressales > Cupressaceae > Chamaecyparis > Chamaecyparis obtusa. The sequence goes on from BSBK01002026.1 coordinate 567,925, forward strand.
ATCTTTCTATCATCCCTGTGTCTTTCAATATTCTCTTTATGGTACTGTTAACTCTTTTCTTAGACTATTTCTCTTCAATTTTAGCTTTAACAAAATTAAAGTTGTCTTCATAAGTTCCAAACCTGCTACATTGGGTGTCCAATTTACTTTTCAGAAATCTTCCAACATAGTCTTCTGTCTCAATCTCAGAAATCTCATATCCAAGAGGGTCTATGAATTCAACTCTAGGTTCTACTGCTTCAATGTAAGTAAAGTCAGTGTCAATCATGAAACAAATATCATTCTTATATTTCTCCACAAGTGACTGTGGAATCCTTGATTTGCTAGTTACCAAATTCTGAAATGTCTTCAAAACTAACACAACACTCTCATTAACTGTATCAATAACATGATTTCTATAAACTTTGTTTATTCTTTCCATCGTAGACTGTCCATCATTCCAATCATTTCCAATTGTGTAAGGAAATCTTCTCAAAAGGTGGCAAAACATATATGTAATCAAAGATGAGAATCTAAATTGTGCATATTTAGACTTCTTAATCTTCTCCAAATTCTCAAACAATTGAATTCTCAAGATCTCACACATATCAACAGAAACTTTGTCTACACGCATCAAATAGGCAATGTGAACCATGCCAGCTGCCATGTCATCTTCTCTGGAATTAGCACAAAACTTTGTAGTCAAAATCTTACATACATATCTTACATCATGTTGTCTAATCTTGTTGATAACAATACCTCTACCATTATAGGATGATCTAGTGTTGTCAATGACAATCTTCCTGATCATGTTTTTCTCATTTAAAGGGATAGCACCAAGTTTGGATAAACTGGTGACTTCATGAATTAGGTCAGCTGTGATGTCAATCACTCTCATGTCTTCTAACCAAAATTTCCCATTGTGAATCCTACTTAAAATGATCTTTGTGCACTCTTCATTATCGAATTCATACTGTAAACCATACGTGACAATTTCATTATTTTTCAAATGTTCATAACCTTGCTTCAATGACATATCCTGGTTATATATATTATGATACTCACTTAAAAAATCACTGTCATTTATTGTTTCCAGTTTACATCCAAGATAACTCTTTACATTTTCCAAATGCAAAACTCCATCTGGTACGGATGATAAAGCAAACTCAGGGTCTACTTCTAAAGCTTCTACTGGTTCTTTCTTCAATTTAGGTTTTTTCTTTTCTCTAATGTTGTGAATCAAAGATGTATCTATTTTTCCTTCCAATTCTTTATACCGATTCAAAGATTTGTCAAGATAAATACCTCAAATTCATGATTCTACGGTTTGCGAAGATTCGGCGCTTAATTTCTTCACAAAATCTCTACAAACACTTCCAATCTCTACTTTTGACCTCCTTGATACTTTAATTCACTTTGATGATCAAATAACATTGATCATAACCTTTTATGACTTCAATCATACTTAATTCTAACATCGCATTCAATTCTTTTGCCGCTTCTTTTCAAAAGTTATTCCTGTTATCCTGCAAAACTCAAAACTTCTTACGATCTCAAAAAACACAATATTTTCTTTTGCGCTCTTAACCATAGCATTAGTACATCATAATATACCTTCTATTAACTGCACAAGACTTATTTCATCATAAATCTACTTCTACACTAAATCTAAGTTCCTAATCTACTGTAATTTACATAAATTAAGTGATTAAAGATAGGTCAGGTAAGGATTCATTCTTACCACTTAATAATTCACCTGTCTGATTATCTTCCATGTTGGTTATGCATTCTTGATCTATTCCTTTAACATACTTCACTTCATCTATATTGCTACAGCAATCTTTCTATCTGTTACTTGTATCTTCATTCCTTCTTGCATTGTTTCTAGGGTTAGGGTTCGGATGATAAGTTCCATTGTTCATTTTGAAAAACCTTGTTGTATGTCTAATCCTATTGCATATCTGACAAACAATCCCATTATTCCCATATCTCTGTCCTTGCTAATTAATCTGTGACCTGCAATTTCTAGCAATGTGTCCAACTTTGTTGCATCTATAACACACTACTTCATTTCTTTTGTTCATGTCTTCAGTAGGTTTCTTATTTGCATTGTTAGTATTCCTAAACATTCTATTACCATAATTATTCTCAATAGCTTTAGGTCTTCTACATTCAATAGCTCTATGTCCAAAACAATGACAATTATAACAATAACCATTAAGAGGTTTAAACTGTTTACCTGTGCAATCTCTTTTCATATGACCAATAGTATTACAAGAAAAACATCTACCTATGAATTCTCTTTGCATACCTTTGGGTGACTCCTCTTGCTTTGATGATTCTCCTTCTTCTTTAGGTGCATCTTCAAATTTTTTGATCTCATCAGGCTTCTTCTCATCTATGCTTTCAGATGTCTTCAGATCTGGTTTCTTGCTTTCATCATTTGTTCTGAATATATTAAATCCAAGTCCAGTCTTATCATAGGATGGTTTCCCAAAAGAAACTTGTTCATCAATCTTCTCACTATTTGAATATAGCCTTTCAAGTTGTTGTTTGGATTGAGTCAGTTCACCTTTCATAATCTTATTGTACTTCTCAAGTTCTGCATACTGCACATTTACTTTCTCAAATTCGGATGTTACTTTTTCAAGTTTAGATTTCAATTTTTCATTTTCAGTCTTTAGACTTTCATTCTCAGATTTTAGATTTACTTCATTTTTTCTATTTCCATGCTTAAGGATCTCATTTTCTTTTTCCAAGTTTCTTTCACAATCTTCAATAAGAATTTTGGATTCCTTTTCAGATCTCAGATCTTCTATCTTGTTTTTCAATTTCTCAATAAGGCTCTTTGCATCATCATTTTTCCTTTTCAGAGTGTTTCTTTCATCAATAAGAATATCAATCTGCTCAAGAGCTTCATCAAGATTCTTCTGTAGTTGATCCATATCCATAGAGATCTTACTCAAGCTGCTTAGCTTTCCTTAAATGATTATTTTCTGAGTAACTAAGCTCTGATACCAATTGTTAGAAATAGGGAATACTGAGAGGGGGGGTGAATCAGTATTCTACAAACTTTATCTTTTGCCCAATTATGGATATAATAGATTATCTTTATACATGCATAACATAAGAAATTAAACAATATGCATAACAATAAAGAACTCATAACACATGATATGTCCTTGAGGAAAACCTAGCCAAGGGAAAACCCCAGTGGGGATGGTACCCACAAAGATCCACTAATCAAAAAGTATCCTATTAAGGATGTTGATCTTGTTAGGATTCTATTACATATGTATAGTGTATCAGTCCTGGTTAAGGGACTATAGGCCTTGTTAGAAGCCTCAACCCTGTTAGGAGTTGTAGATACAAAAACTGATTACAAGATGAGCCCACTACCCAAACAAGTAATATACAATGTATATTGATTAAAAAAATGGATTAAGGTACACAACCTTATATTGCTTGCATCAATGTCTTCTTCGCTACTCTTACATTTGCATCATATCATATCATCACCATATTACTCTTCTCATTCATTCTTACAATTACAATTACATATATACAAGTTATTAAGGCTAATAACTTTACATGGTAGGCTTCCATATATCATTATCTAAGGGTAAACATCTAGGATGTCATCCCTTTATATTGTTAAGTCATTATTTTGGTAAACAAAATAATCCCTTAACTCTTTACCAGTTCTATCTTCTTATTCTGACCTGTTGTCTTAACACTGTCTTCGGTAAAACTGCCATAACTAATTTCATACATTCCATACTGACTTGCGCTTTGAGATGGGTCATCAATAGCCATCATATCATCTATGTTCAAGTGCACAAGCACTGAAATTTCTCTAGTCAATGTCGCAAACCAAAACTATATCGTGGTACACTGTGAAAACACTATCTCACACTTAGACAAATTTGCATTATGATCTGCCATACTTGCTCTCTGACCTGTGTGCTCTAAATGTGGATCATATGTTGCCATAATGAAAATATCTATGTACTCACTTCAGCCAAATTTCCAATAGTTTTCACCTTTGGATACATCATTTATTTTTACTATTTTTGGTTCTGATACCACCACACAGTGGTTTTCGCCATCAGAACTCTTATTATTTTTTTCTTTTATTTTTATTTTTTGACTGAGGTACTTGATGTCAGGTTTTTTCATGCTTGTATCTAGTTTTCTAGTGGAAGATACTATAGGTTCAATTGCATTTAGGTAACAAGTTATCTCATAGTCATTCTGGAATGTTAAGAGCTCAGGGTCTTGATAATGTTGGGACCAATCAATGAGGTGAGGATTAGCAAGAGATAGGTCAATGGCAGGTTCAAGATTGTGGATATGAATGGTATTATCTTTGGTGACTAAAGAGTCAGAGTCTATCAAGTATCCCTCTAAGCTACCTAAATCAATATTTGTCCTACCAAGTGAAGAATCATCCACTAAAGCGACTTGTGGATTCAAATCCATAAATCCTACACATGACTCGTTAGCTACCTCAGGACGAGAACTATAAGTATGAACAACATCAACATTCATGTTGACTATGGAAGAGTCAAAGAGAGACTCCCACTCACACTCGTGTGAATCTGTATCTGAATCTTGACTGGGATGTTTACACCATGCATGTTTATGATGTCTAGATGTGGAGGCTCTAATGTCACCAAGGGTAACACCTTCTTGAGCACCATTCATGTATTGATGTTCTTGGACATTATCTTCAACAGTGGATTCTTCTTGTTCTAGGCTTGATTTTGTTGTATGGGCAACTGGATTGTCTGAATCTCCCCAAAGGAGATTGGTGGAAGGGACCGAATCTTCACACCTATCTTGTTGATTTGTCAAATTTGGCATGTATCTCGACTCATCTTCACTATCTAGCTCATCAGGGATAGGAGCAATTTTTTTGTCATGACTTTCAAACCCTAGGCCAACCATCTTCTTAGATTTGCATCCAAAAAGAGCATGATCGAGAGGTTCAGCCCTAGCATCTAGTCTATGACTGAGAGGACCATGTCCTAGATAGCCCATATTTTTGACAAAAGTGTACCCTCTTCCATATGCCTTAGGAGAGGGAGAGAAGTTCTCATTGTGCATGTACTTATCTTCTCTGTAAATCTAGTCCTTAATAACTACCTCTTCTTTTTCATCCTGGATAGGGATTGAGGACTCTACAAATGTGCCAAACAAGGTTATAGCTAAAGAGGAGGGTCTCATCTATTGGGAAGGTTTGCCATAGGACCTGGGTGAGACTGGAAGTTTTGTAAAGGAGTCAAGTTGATACCCCCCCATACCAAGGTCCATTGATTTGAACTTATCTTTGCACTGCGCTAGAGTCGCATTGAAATCCTCTACTTCTTTGTTGAGGGGAACATGAGTCCCTACTAAAATGGAATTGACAGATAATGTGCTATCCCCAAGTATATATATTTCTACTCCATTGTAGGGGAACTTAACACATTGGTGGTAGGTGGATGGCACTACTTGCATTTCATGGATCCATGGCCTACCAATTAAAATGTTGTATGCAAGAGGACCAGCATCAACAATTTGAAACAAAATGTCCTTCTCAATGGGGCCAATCCTAACAGGAAGAATAACCAACCCCTTAGAACTCCTTTCTACCTCATCATAGGCTTTTATTGTAATCTTCTTTTGGGCGTCTATGACCTCTTTTCAGTAACCCAATGTTTTCAACAGACTTAAAGAACAAATATTGAGCCTAGCACCCCCATCTATCAACACACGCCTGACATAGGTTTTATGGATCATGACTTCAATGTGAAGGGCAAGATTATGCGGGTGTGTCAAAGCTTTGTCATCATCTTCTGAGAAAGTGAGGTAATGTGGGCTGGCAATATGGTTGACCATGTTTTGGAATTGGTCGACATCTATGTTGGTAGGAACATTTGCTATGCGCAAGGCATCCTCAAGGACACACTTATGTCTTGGGGACAATTCCAAGAGTTCAAAGATTGAGATTTGAGCTAGGGTTCTCTGTAATTGGTCAACAAGATTATAGCTCATTTTAGGAGTAACTGCTGATTTGGTGGTGACATTCTTGGATGCCACTTGCTTTGGTTTACTAGACTGGTTGGAACTAGGACCTCTAATGACCACAGGACCTTGACTTCTCGTGATGGAATTAAGAGCTTGGGATGACCTTTTAGAGTGAGGACCCCTTAGCACCACCACAGGTTCTTCATCAAATATAGGAGGAGAGCCCACATGATAACCATAAGGATCCTTGTCCCTCATCATGTTGACATTTTCCTCCACAAATTCAAGCATATTGACCACATTTTCTGTAGCTGTGTAGGTATAGTTGATTTTAGCCTTGCCACTCTTTGGTTTAGAGGTTTCCCCCTTCTCATATTTAGGCAAAGGCTCCTTGAAAGTGTTGTGATCAGCATTAGTGTTCAAACCATCCACTTTAAGTTTTCCACTCTAAATGAGGTCTTGGATGATATGTTTTGGTTTCCAACAATGTTCAATATCATGTCCAATACCATTGTGGAATTTGTAGAAAGCCTTTTCATCCCACCAATGAGGTTTAACATCAGGAATATGGTGCTTTGCGGGATCTTGAGCATGTGCAAGATTGTTGGCAATGAGCATTTTGAAGACATCCTCATAAGAATCACTAAGCATTGAAAATTGACACCTTTCTTTCTTAGGATTTTCTTGGTACCTTGGCTTATGTTCTTGTTGGTTGGATGTGTTGAGCTTCATTGCTTGAACATCACTAGATAAGTGAAGAACACCTTGATCCTTAGGTTGAGAAGAGTCCACCACGCCATCATTAACCACTTTCTTGTTCTTATTCCAGTGCAAGTTTTTCCCTTTGTCCTTATTAGTATTGTGGTTGTTTTGACCATTGTTGTTGGTCAAAATTCCTTGCTATTTCAACACGTCCTCAATTCTACATGCGGTTTTGACCATAGTGTCAAAGGAGTCAAAAACCATTTTCCTCACTTCGTACCACATCTTAGGAATCAAGTTGCTAATAAGAATGTCAATCTTCTCCTTCTTAGGAATGGTCCTAGAGTAACAAGAACATTGACATCTCCATCTTTGCAAGAAAACCACAAATGACTCCCCTTGATTTTGTTTCAAGTTACATAGGTTCAACATAGTGACAGATCTCGAAAGATTGTAGGTGAAGTGTTGGACGAATCTATGAACAAGTTCTTTGAAATTTTTGACAGGGGGAGTAATATTGGTAAACCACTCCATTGCTTGACCCTTGAGACTCCTTGGAAATAACCTCATGAGATAGGAGTCATCTTGGTGGAATTCAAAGCTCATAATGTAGTATTGGTGCACATGGTCATGTGGGTCCCCATTACCATCATACTTGTCATATTGGGGGATTTCCACCTTCCTAGGAAAATGCTTCATGCTCACACTCCTGTCAAAAGGATTAGGAAAGATTGAGTCAAGTGAAAAGGAACTCTTAGGTGCCAACACCTTTTCCATCATACGCTTGAGTTGCTTGATCTCCTCTTCTTGAGACGGTCCTTGCTTCTTGATCTTTCTATCCACATCAAAGTTGTAAGGAACCCTAGCACTCTTGTTGATCAGGCTCTCTAGGAACTTATCCTTGTTTTGCTCTAGATACCTCTCCACATATTATTGGAAGAGGGGTTCTTGTTGCATCCTCATGAAGTCTTGAGCATCAAAACTTGTACTACTACCTCCATGTTGGGAGCCATGATGAGATCATTGGGAGGGTTGTCTTGAGTTACTAGGGTGTGTTTGTCTCCTATGTTGTGAAGTCCTTCTTCCTCTAGGACTAGGAGATCTTGAAGGGGTCCTTGAACGCCTTCTACTTCATGGGGTTCCTAAAGGAGTAGATGGAGAGTTTTTTCCATTGTTGTTACTCTTGTTGTTGAATTGAGCATTGAGTTGTTGGGCTAAAAGCCTATCTTGTTCTTCTTGAAAGGCTTTTCTTTCCAATTCTAACAAGGATTGTTGCTCTGCCTCTAGGAGTCTAAACCTCTCTTCTTTTGTGGCTTGTTCATCCACAAAGGCTTTCTTTTCATGTTCAATTCTTTTGAGCCTTTCACTCGCATACCTTGAGGTTGTTTGGAGTGGATAGTTGGGTCTCAAATGTTTGAACAAGTCGTTAGTAAATGCTACATTCACATGAGCATCACAAGGTTCATTGTTTTGGTCTTCATGTTGTGACCGTTCATCTTGGTGAGCTCGTCTCTGATATCTCTTAGCCCTTTGATGGGCATATAAATATTTGGTGTTGATAGGGGGTGATTCTAGTTGATTGTCATCACCAAATAGCATGTTGTCTCTATGTCTCTGAAATATGTCATCAAGATTTTGATCCATTTCTTCTCTCTCCTTTCTAGTCATGGTGTAACTCATGTCCATATCTGATTGAGAAGGTGCTAAGGAGGTACTCAACTCACTAATATTTCTCTTAGGTTTAAACCAAACTTGAGACTCACTCCTAGGTGATTGATCAAAGATGGGCTCTTTTCCCTTGCACTTTTGATGAGTTTGGACTAAGGGTAATTGGTCAAAGACAACTTGAGGTTGTTTTCCTTGATTGACTTGGTACCTTGTTGTAACCGACATGAAAGAAAAGACCCTTGGTGATAAGATGACCCTAAAAAATGTTGATATCAAATGAGGATAGTAAAAGTGTTCAATTGTCCAAAAAAAGAGATGGTAAGATAGAAAATTGCAAAAGGTGTAAACCAACACTACCACAGAGGTGCCCAATCAAAGGATAAGTATCCTAGCACATATGGATCAGGAGGATGATTTAACCAAGTTATATTTGAAATTGAAATTGATTTTTGATGGAAGTGAATTGGACAAGAGACTACTAAGACTCTCCAAGTGTGTTACCAAAGAATCTAAAGGTTTACTTTTTTAACAAGGATGACTTCTAACTAATCGATTCCAAGCAAGGCCACTTGTGAAATCAAAGAATACTAATTCAAGGGGTCAAAACATAGGAACCCAAGGTACAAATAGGCTTCCAACTACAAGGTAAGCTACTAACCAAAATTTGAATCAACCAAAGGAAGACTGAAAATGACACAAATCAGATAGACAACAAGATTAATCTATGTGAGAGTTCATAGGGTATTGGGATGATACAATATGTCCAGGCGATATTTCACACTAAGGGCTTGCGATAGTTTCCAGGTAGTAGGTGCAATATTTTCTAGGTAGTCTATGCGATGCAAGAGTAGAAATGAAGTATCACATGATAAAACTCAGACCAGTGTGCGATGATTGTTCAGTATTGTGCGATTCTTGACCAGTGAATGTAAAATTTTTAGTTTTTTGAAGGCAATTGGTCTAAAATCTCAGTTTGATGGTTCAATTTATTGACTCCAAACATAGTAATAGCAGAGAACAGACAGGTTTACAAATAGTAAGTGATCAAACATGTCATAAAACACTTGAATCAAGGGCAAAGGCAACCTTGTCAACACAAGCATTTGTGATATCAAAGTGAAAAATCCTATGAATGCTACTCTGATGTTTGATGTTTGAGAACATTCACACGGGTAGATCACAATGAAGAAAATTCAAGCACTTACTAGCCTAGAAAGACAAAGGCTCAATACTTAACAACTTGGCCCACACTTGATGTCACATTACCTCACACAAAGTGGTTGCCCACAATAGATGTTGGGTTTGTCATGGAAGTGCCAATGAGACAACCAAAGGAACACAAATGGTGAGTAGTCTTGGGGTGATCTGGGTTAGTCCACTAGGATCAATCCTTGCACCAAGATGCTAAGCAGAAAAATTGGGTAGCTTCTATCTATGGTTCGTAGTAAGGGATTTTGTTTGTAATACCCCTCTTGCTCCCCAAAGGGACTCCTTACCTTATGGCAAGTAATGGACCTCGTGGCCACAAGAGTACCTTAAGCATTCTTACTTAGCATTTTCCTCATGGTCACAATCCCACAAGTACTCACACCAAATGAAGACAAGTACTACATCTACCAAGGTTTTTTGTCCTTGATAGCCTTGATTTTATAGTGGGTCAGAATAGCTCGGTATTAGCTTGTCCCCACTTGGTTCGTTCCTCTTGATTGCTAAGGAGCAGGCCTGCTAAAGGATTCTAAAACTAAATAAAAAGTGGATTAACCTTTGAGGGTCAATATTTCGGGTTCACCTCAAGGGTGAAGAGCATACTCTCCTATCTCAAAAATCTCACCCAAACACACCAAGCAAAGTTCAATTAGCCTCTTGCTTTCAAAATCTAGAAGTGGGTCAAGATTTCTAGTTTACCACAAGGGTGAAGAGCATACTCTCCTACCACCAAAAGAATCCTACAACAAGATATTAAGTTCCTAAGAAAAGAATCAACTAGTATATGCCACACTTAAAAATGAAAGCAATGAACAAGCACTTGATTGTTTTTATGCTTTGGGCAGCCCTGTAAGAAAGGTTAGTAGCCCTTGTGCATTTGAAGCTTTAACATGTGTTCTTTTTGGAAAATATTCAAGCAATGAAGGAACACCTACAAGCACAACTTGTTAACCCCGAAAAGGTTAGCACAATAAAATCAAGAATAATCTGCAAATTAAACTCTATTTTAACAGAAAAAATTGAAACCAGCAACCACACAACCCAAATCTTGCAAAGAAATGACCAAAATCACTCACTGCTAGGCATGTGCAATAGTTTTATCAAAAGATGAATCACACGATACTTCATAGTATATGGGTGTGATACTTTCTCTCTGAATGATACTTCATACTACCTGCATGCGACAAAGTATAAAACACCAGTGTGATAGAATCCTGTATAAGCATACGATACTTTTACTGGAAAAGTATCGCACGAGTATATAATAAACTATTGTATGATATTGGAAGACTTTTGTATGATACTCTATCAGAAAAATGTAAAAAACAACTAAGAACAACAAGCAAAATAAGACAAAAAATTAGCAGAAATGCATGAAAAGAAAGGACAAAATAGAGTGTTCTGCCCCACGGTGGGTGCCAAAAATGTACACTCAAAATGTGCACTTCTCTAAGTCATTACTTCCAAGAGAATCCATGGATTGGAAACCTTGAGAAAGCAACCTAGAGCTCCCTAGGCATGGAGTCACAAGGATATTAAGAATGCTCTCAGCTAGAGCTATTAAGCCAATAACTTTGCTAGTAAACCGCACAATAGGAGATTCAAAGAGACAAGGGCAAGAATGCCAATATCTTCAAGAATCAAGATGAAAATGCAATGCAATTATGCTAGAAATGAAGAATGCAAGAATGCAACTATGCTATGGAAATGGAAGTATTACAAGCCTTACTAATTAAGCTAGGTGAGTTAAGCTAGAACATGAAAGGAAAGTAAACTAGAATGCCATGAAAGCTAAGCTAAATGCAAGAAGATCTCCAAAGCTCCAAAGTCACCAAGAAATCCTGCAACATAAGATTAGTATGAAAGAATTGGGATCTAGAATGAGAAAAGAGCTCTTCTTTTATAGGAAATGAGAATCAATGGACGATGGAGATTAAGAGGCAAAAGAGTTGATCAAGGGTGGAGTTTGAAAGAGGGATCAATCCATGCACACAAGTCTCCTCCAATGAGAAAGAAGTGTTGACTTTTGAGCCTCATGTGAGACAAAAAGGCCTTTTCTCCTTTTTATAAAATAGGAATAATGCTTTATTTGTGCAACTTAGGATAAGAGGAAAGTGGAGGCTTTTTATTTAATAAAAGGGGAGGGAATTCCTTTTAAATAAATAAAGACATAGGATAAAATGGTTAGCCCATAGAATAAAATCAAATAAATGATAGAATTAGGATTTGATCAAGGAAATTTGATTTGATTGGAAAATATTGATTCAGGAAATTGATAAATTGCAAGAATGGGGCACAAAGTCTAGGCAACCATTTTAGGGTGCATACATTTGCCCCTCTTTGACTAATGTGAGATCAATTTGGAATCACATGTAGTCAAAGAATGGAATTGAAGTGTGAGATTAATTTGGGATCACAAAACAACCTAGACGTGTGTTCGATGGATAGGAACACATCAGGACAAAGATAAGCTGATTGAAAAAGACAAGACCAACACCCCTGTAAATAGGTAATTGTCAAGTCTCAAATAAGAGATAATAATCTCAAGGTTCAATTGATAAGCTGAATCAAGTATTGAAGTTTGATAGGTACTACCCCCTCAGAATCAAAATTGAAATCAGGTAGAGGAGAAACATTAATTTGATAAATTTTATCAAATCACTAGAAATCATAATCGAAGGTGAAAGAATAACCATCAAGCAGTGAAGATATGGCCTAGTTTGACTAGGTTTGACTGAGAAAGATATAGGATAAAAATGAAGTCAAACCTCAGAGAGATGAAGTGAATGAAAATGAATGAAAGGATAGAAGGTTGAGAGAGATGGGAATGAAGAAATGAAGATGCCCCAGCGAAGATCAAAAGATTAGGCCTCAAACGGTCAGCCAACTATGCAGAAGAAGGAGAAATTTTGAAATGTGATTTTGACTATCAAGATGAACTTAGATTTTTATTTTGATAAAAAATTGTAGCCCTAACAGACAAACCTTTTCTATCTGCAGTAGTGAAGAATTTTTGGGTGTCATCCCCACCACAATTTTTACCTTCTAACAAGGGTTTCTGCGTTACCAAAATACTTGTGTTATGGGACTGTTATATTATTGGTTTCATGTTATTTACTTTTAAAAGTTGAATGGATGAATGATACTGAATAGTGGTAAAATTGATTCGCCTCTATTCAAATGTGTATGTGTGTATTGTATGGGGGAAATATTAGATTCACTCCTAAATCCAAATTCCCAAAGGAGAGATCCAATTTGATCAACCAAAAGGTTAATGCACAATTGAATCAATCTATGGAGAATATGAAAGAGAGATAAAAACCCTATGTTTCCCTATGGTTGAATTGAAGTCTTTAGAATTTTAAATAATTGAAATGCAAGTACTAACCTCAAATTAGGGTAGATCTAGAAAATGTCAAATTCTGATGTTTGTGTGTACTTTCAGGCAATTCTACAACTTGTTCTAGACTAGAAATGCTGAGACAGAGAAAACCCATAAATCTTTCTCCAATATGATCTCAGGTCAGGTTTGACCCTCATAAAAGGTCAAATACTACATTCTTTATTTGAAGTCTAATTCTAATTCTATTCACAGATCTCAAAATTTTACCGAAAAGGGTATCCAAATTCACTCTCAGATTCAAAATCCTGCACCTGTACTTGCAAGAAAAAGAGGGTTTTTGTTTCCTGCACCTATACTTGCAAGAAAAAGAGGGTTTTTGTTGTTTTTTTGAGGGGTTTGCCTTTGTCAAACCCCAGTTTGGAATCAACCTTAATATTGAAATTGAAATAAGAATGCTAGCAAGTAGTAGAAAAGGATCTAACAATGAAGCTATGCAATTCTATAGATATGTAATTGTATTTTGAATGTAAACAAGTATATTGATATGAAAGCTTGAAAAAAACAATAGATGTAAATCAAACCTCCATGATTGTATGCTTGGAATCCACCTTGAAGGAAGAATGAAATGGATCTTGAAGATGAACAAAGGATCTTGAAGGAAGATCACACCATCATGATGGCTAGATCTAGGGTTTGAATGATGGATCTTGAATGCTTGAACCAAATCCCTTCAATGGCTTGAATGCTTGAATCCTTGATCTTCAATGGAGAACTTGAATGGAGAAGAGGACTTGAATTCTTGAATGTATTCTTGCTTGATCACCTTGATTGAGAGTTCCTGAGCATGAAAACTTGATGGAGAGATGTGAATAATGGATGTGAAAATGAGAGAGGAAGGCCTCCTTTTATAGTGAACTAGGGCACAATCCTCTAGAGGGGCCACCTTGGAGAGTTGAATCCAAATTAGGTCCTAACCTTTAGAAAATATACCTAGAGTAAATTCAATTAGAGGATTTACCATCCCGAAACCCAAAATGGCCAACCTGAAGGTGGGAAAATAAATATCCCGAAAGCTTGATGCCCGGAAATCAAAGAAATTGGAAATTTGAATGAGGGGGGAAAAATCAAGGTTGGACCTAACCTAGTAAGGTTCAACCTTGATCCTGACCTAGTCAAGTTTGAGCTTGATTCTAACCTAGTTAGGATCAACCTTGAATTTGACCCTTGGCCTAAATTCAGTTAGAACCAGGTCAAGAGGTCCTGTGGATGCCCAGAAACCTAGAAATGATATTAGAACAGGACAGAATGTCAAGGATAGACATAAAATCCTATGATTACTATGATGAAGGCCAGGAGGACCTATTTCTAAATCCTACCTAGAAAATAGATCCACGGAAGAGGGAAATTAAGGAGAATCCTCGGGATCCTAACCCTAATTTCACCTAGAATGAAGAAATCAAGTGCAGGGGAGAAGTGGAAAGTGGGGAGAAATCCAAATCAAAGCAAAGATCAACTCAAGGCATTTGAGATGACCCCAAACCACTTACTTTGAGGGCTAAACACTCTTAACATGGAAGTGCTTCCATTTTAAGACAATACATTAAGCCCCCACTTTAGCAAGAGTATGGACTCGATGCGAACTCTTGGTAAAGGAGAAGAAAGAGGAGATCCAAGTGGATTCGCAAAGAGATAAAATAACACTTAACTAAGGACACAAGCCCCTAGATGAAGGATTATAACTCAACATACATGCATGAGGGTGCCAAAAGAACAAGGGTTAGAACTAAATAACCCAAATCAATTAGTATAAGAAACCTTGCTAAGAAATATTTCTCATACTAATATCATATTTGGAAAGCTATCATAAAAGCATAAATGATTACATAAGAAAGACAAGAGAAATGCTATAAATAACATAGCTTCATGATCTTGTCCTACTAGCATGAAAGCAAAAAAGAGAGAAAGGGAAAAGAGTGATTACCTCACCCAATAAGATGCCCACCTTACCGTGAATCACCCTGGAGGGAGAGCCCGATAGGTTCACCCATAAACTGTGCTTGCAACTGTAATGCATCTTTTGATGGCTTCTGGAATACCCATAGATCCACCTTCTTGTATCACTATGAATATGAAATGCATGTCTCCTCAGGATTTAGCAACTTATGTGTGTTACCACTACTACATTTGGGGCCAAATTTCGACAGAAGTTTTCGACGGGTAACTTTTTCTTATGAATTTGGTTTTTTTTTTTGTAATAGGCCCCGATGATGTCGATATTCTGATGGGTGTTTGATTGACCATCAGAACTCCAATAGATTTAGGGTATACATTAAAAAAAAAAGTGAAACAGCCTCATCATTTTTATTTCATTTGGAGAGCGGGAGAAAAGGAGCGAAAGCTAAGCACGGGATAAGGTATGTGATTTCTTCATCTTTTGAGCCTCTGGCATCATATTAGAATGCATTTCATTTTATTGTTGAGGGAGTTTCTCTCTAAAATGACCGCATTCTACTGGTGTCGTGCCCTAGCCAATGCTATATCTCTATTATTTGATGTTATTGGTGCTTGTGCTCAAGGATATCGATTCAATATATTCAAATGTTTGGATTCACGTTTGTTGATATTACTGGCATATGTGTTTAATGATGCCATTGTATATTTCTATCATTGAAATGACCACATTCTACTAGTGTCATGCCCTAGCCAGTGCTATATCTCTATTATTTGATGTTATTGGTGCTTGTGCTCAAGGATATCGATTCACTGTATTCAAATGTTTGGATTCATGTTTGTTGATATTAATGGCATATGTGTTTAATGATGCCATTGTATATTGCTATCACTAAAATTACTGCATTCTACTGGTGTCATGCCCTAGCCCGTGCTTTAACTCCATTATTTCATGTTATTGGTGCTTGTGCTCAAGGATATCCATTTTTTGAATTGTTGACTATGGTTATCAAATGGACAGCCCATGAGCTTCTAGCTAGGCACCATTTGTGTTGATAGCTTAGGGCATCAAATGTATTGTATCATTGATCGTTGAGACTTTGTAAAAGGAAATAGGACAAAGAATGATTTTTATTTAGTTTCTCTATTTTGATCCCTAAGTGGCTTACAACCCTAGAGAAGTATATGTAGATTTACGGATCTAGTTGTAGGATAAATAGTAGCCGATAATTCACAAGAAATCCATGCATCCAATTTGAATAGCAACTAATACAAAGAACTAGGGTCCTCCAATGGCCCAATCATCCAAACCTTGACTATCCCCTCAACCAGTGACACTTTAAAACTGGGTTATCATGCAATCAGTGAGTGATCCTTCATTCTCCTGGTCTACCCTACATCTAAACATATTGGAAATACACAATACAATGATAGTGTAATACCCCACTAGGAAACCTAGAAGAACTTAACCTAAACATGCAACCAAGTTTGCAGAATATTTTTTTTTTTAAAGTTAACAATCAATAACATCAAAGTTTACAATGCGGAAGCAAAGCATGGCAATACACAACTAACAAAGGTTACAACTCCAAAGGGTTCCTTGACGTAGATTATGAAAGAGTTAATTAATTAAAATAAGATAAAGATATGAATCCCAAGAATACATCTGAATGATAAATACAACATCATAAGCATGATTACACAAATACAATTGGTACCATAAGGTGACCATAATAAAAAGCATCCACTGCACATGTCGCAGGGTATGTGAATACAATAACTGGAAAGAAATGCAACATGATAACTCTGAATATCTGATACAAAGATACAAGATCACAAGAAGAAAGAAGAACAAGAAAGAACAATTGCAACATGGATCATCCAGCCTCAGTGCACGAACGTCAGAATCTCAAATGGTAAAAGAACCACTACCACTCAACCTCGTGAACCTAAATGGTCCACTCCCACCGTGCTGAGGAGATAACATCAAAACCCACTTGGATAACAAACAAAAACAACCAAGGAAGAGGTCCTGAAAGCTTCTAAACCAAAGGTACCAAAAAGTACAACAAGGTATAATAAACTCTACCAATGGCAAACACAACACATAGGAAACCTAAGATGCATTCAAGAAGTGTCATCACATAAGTCAACTCTAGGGTTATCTTGGTAGTCCCTTCAAACCCCGGTGCCCTAGTGACTCTATGTGGTTATAGTAACCTCTCATGTAGACAAGATACTACCTATGCCATCTCCAGTCCATATAGGCGACAAGCATCATCTCAACTCCCATCCTAGTCAAACTCAATCAGGAGCTCAGGCATGGGCGAGGCACAAAATATCTTTTTAGGTTCATTTTAGACTCCCAATGTTGATTAATTATCACTTATTAAACTACTTGTAATGGGATCTCCTAGTAGCCACTTCCAAGCTCCAGCACAAATTACAAGCCACTTCTTGACATACAATCAGATGACCTACTCTAGGGTTTCACATGATCAATAAGAACTCTGAGTTAACACAACCCTTGAATCTCAACAACTAGATTCAACATGCAAAACCAGATACATCTTAAAACAAGTTCACCATCACAACATAATATGCATGGCAACCAAACATGACAGATAAAGTATCCAAAACCTACCTCTGGATTTTAACCCCAAAAGATGACTACAACCCCTAAAAATTAATACAAGACAAATTGACCAAGCGCCTCAAAAGTCTACAAATAAAATATGTACGTTACAAATTGCACCACTAAAATTTCACTCAGGAATATACAATTCCATAAAAGAAATAAACATCTCTAAAAACATAATAATACAATTAGATTTATAATTAAATAGGAGAATAAATCACTAACCAAATTAATTTAAACAATAAATATCCCTAATCCCATATCAACAACATTCCTTAATATAATCATTTCTAAATAAGAAAGAAAATTAAATTGAAATTAGTTTATACTAATTTCCTTCTATAAAAATTAAACACCTAAAACTAATATAACAAAACTAATTCTTATAAAAGGAATTAATATTGAATATTAAATAAAGTTATCCATAAACCAAATTTTTTTTTAATTATATAATAAATAAATTTAAATAAAAATAAAATTTAAATAAAAAATCTTATTATTAAAATTACACATCTTAATTTATTATAAAATAAAACTAATTAATAAATTAAATTAAAAAAACATAATTTATAAAACTTTAACAAAGAAAAGTTATTAAAAGAAAAACACATTAATGGGGGGGTACCCGCGGGTCCCCTACCCCTGTTCCCTGCTGTCCGCATGACACAGAGGCCGACGACAGTACCTTAAAAGCTGCCCGCCCTGACATAACCGTAGTGCGGCAGTACCTTAGGTACTGCGCACGCCCAAACTGTCGTAAGGAGTTTTAAATAAAACTTTTACAGCATAAAACTTTTGCAATTTAATTTTTTTTGCAAATAAACTAATTCATTTAAAACCAAAGTCTCTTTAAATTTGTAAAAAAATTCTATTTTATTTTATACATAAATATTATCAAATACTTTTTATTTGATATATATATATATATATATATATATATATATATATATATATTAAAAAGAATTATCCAACACAAATTAAAATGAAAACATCTAATATATATTAAAATAAATCATTAATTTTCTATAATTTCCTACAGGATGCTGAGAAGTAATAACAAGAATAAATTCAAAACCTACCTCAAACAAAATTATACAGATTCGAAGATGACCAGAACGAAGAATACAGAATCCAAGCCTTTCAAAAAATCTATCTCAAATCTGTCACAAATCTGTCTCCAAAATTCCTCCTCCAAAACCTATGTACCGAATAATGGCCAAAACCCAAACTTCCTCTCCCATGCATAAATTCGAACTCAACTCTAAGAGAGCTTTGCATGAAGATGAACTTCAGTTCACAGTTCAGTCTCAGTTGAACTGGAGTCCCCTTTCCTCTTTGACTTGAGTTGAAAACACATAACCAAACTTCAACTTGAATCCTTAATTCAATTTCATGCAATTATGAATGTGCAACATAATGCATTTAATTAATTAATAATTAAAACATTTAGTTAATCATAAATAACACATGCCAAAATAACCTTTAATTTAATAAATATATTTTAATTAAACAAAGATTAATTTCATGATTAAATATTTCAAAAGTGAAGATATTTAATTAATTCACATTAATTAAATAATTCAACCACACTCAAAATTAGCATATAATTAATTCCCAAATAATTAATGCATCAACTATATAATATAAATAATAATTAAACTAAAATAAATACATTTATTTAATTACCATTTAAATACTATGCCACAACTAAAAATAGCATGATCTAAAAATAGAAAACACATCAAACGCCACAATCAAAGAATCAGAAAGACCTAAGGACCCACATTCATGCTCAAGACATAGGTGTAAACTCTTGCCAATTGGATGAGTTTAGAAAGGGTGGAAACATGAAATCTTGTCCCCTACTTTAGGACAATAATTGGCTTAGGTTAGGATTTGGAATTGAATATTATCTCCCATCTTTTACCATTGAGATTAGCGATAGGGCATGCTCATCCTGACAATTTAGGGAAGTCGATGCCCGTTACCTGTGAACTTGCATAAAAGACAAGCATGTGCATATATATAGAGATATAACAGACAATGGTGGGGATCGGCCGATCGTGTGGATCTCGCAAGCAAGTAACTATGACTCCATCCCTCAACCACATCAAGCACATCAAACAGAAATATAAAACAAACACATCAACCATACACATGCAAGTATGGGGTCAGTAAAATCATAAGCATCAACAAATTCCTAACATAATCTATCATCCTAGATTAATTACAACATTTATAAAATCAGACTAGGGGCAAGGTACTACATCCACCGCCCCTAGGATTAGGCTTACTCCTGGAAGCCTACAACAGTTGAGGATATGCATCCCCCCAAACATGAAGTATTTACTAAAGATAAAAACATGACATTTGAAAACAAGTCATAACATAAGAACATAATATACATTCATTAAGAACATTATCATATCTAGTTTAGGAACAACCGAATATATCACATTGATCAATAATTCATTAACAATTCGAAAAACAAATCTAAACCTTTATTCATACATCATCATAGAAAACATCTAGGATTGATTGCATAGAGAATACATTCATATCTATAACAAATAATGAGTTGAAAAGTTCATGAAGAACTATCTAGTTAATGTAACACTTATGCAAACATAAAGAATACACAATGATTCTAATATCACATAGCACATATAGTACCATCTCTATGATGTCCTCCCTTATACATACTATCAGGGGTTCATGATGAACATGATAGAAACAATACGTATCACAGAACAAGGCCAACATTACCAAACATTCGGAGTAGTCACCATAAAAACTCAAAAAGGTAAAATCCCAAGCGGGGAAACATAAGTCCAACATTAAATCATGAGATATCTCAATTTCAACAATAAATCAAGTGTGGCTAGCATCACAAAATTGATAACGAAAAGAGAGAGTTAGGTGACTAATCCAATCAAAAGAAAGTTCAAAATTTTCAATGCTAGCTCATACACATCACGAACAATTCATAAATCAACCAAAAAAATAAATCATCAATCATAACACATCCACATAACAAGGTGACTAGTAGTAGCCACACTCTAGGGAGTAATCGCTTCATGACATCCAAGGTATTTCACCCTAGATGCATTAGAGAAGGTAACCATACACAATAAACAGTCAAACACCTATGACAATCACTAAGTCAGTGATATCTTAAAGACATTTAAGAGAAGCAAGAACATAAATGTTTAGATGTAGTTTAATGGTTATCAAAACACAAAAGGGTTATATGTCTATGTTTGGTTTCAAGTTTAACAGTCTAGACATCTAATGGGCACACAACTTCTCAGAGTTCCCAGTGTAGAACTCGGTGCTCTGATACCAAGTATAATGCCCCGCTAGGAAACCCAGAAGAACTTAACCTAAACATGTGACTAAGTTTGTAGAATATATTTTTTTAAAAGTTAACAATCAATAACATCAAGGTTTACAATGCGGAAGCAAAGCATAGCAATACACAACTAACAAAGGTTACAACTCCAAAGGGTTCCTTGACGTAGATTATGAAAGAGTTAATTAATTAAAATAAGATAAAGATATGAATCCCAAGAATACATTTGAATGATAAATACAACATCATAAGCATGATTACACAAATACAATTGGTACCATAAGGTGACCATAATAAAAAGCATCCACTGCACATGTCGCAGGGTATGTGAATACAATAACTAGAAAGAAATGCAACATGATAACTCTGAATATCTGATACAAAGATACAAGATCACAAGAAGAAAGAAGAACAAGAAAGAACAACTGCAACATGGATCATCCAGCCTCGGTGCATGAACGTCAGAATCTCAAATGGTAAAAGAACCACTACCACCCGACCTCGTGAACCTAAATGGTCCACTCCCACTGTGCTGAGGAGATAACATCAGAACCCAGTCAGATAACAAATGACAACAACCAAGGAAGAGGTCCTAAAATCTTCTAAACCAAAGGTACCAAAAAGTACAACAAGGTATAATAAACTCTACCAAAGGCAAACACAACATGTAGGAAAGCTAAGATGCATTCAAGAAGTGTCATCACATAAATCAACTCTAGGGTTATCCTAGTAGTCCCTTCAAACCCCGACACCCTAGTGACTCTATGTGGTTATAGTAACCTCTCATGTAGACAAGATACTACCTATGCCATCTCCAGTCCATATAGGCGACAAGCATCATCTCAACTCCCATCCTAGTCAAACTCAATCGGGAGCTCAGGCATGGGCGAGGCACAAAATATCTTTTTAGGTTCATTTTAGACTCCCAATGTTGATTAATTATCACTTATTAAACTACTTGTAATGGGATCTCCTAGTAGCCACTTCCGGGCTCCGGCACCAATTACAAGCCACTTCCTGACATACACTCAGATGACCTACTCTAAGGTTTCACATGATCAATAAGAACTCTGAGTTAACACAACCCTTGAATCTCTACAACTAGATTCAACATGCAAAACCAGATACATCTTAAAACAAGTTCACCGTCACAACATAATATGCATGGCAACCAAACATGACAGATAAAGTATCCAAAACCCGCCTCTGGATTTTAACCCCAAAAGATGACTACAACCCCTAAAAATTAATACAAGACAAGCTGACCAAGGGCCTCAAAAGTCTACAAATAAAATATGTATGTTACAGATTGCATCACTGAAATTTCACTCAGGAATATACAATTCCATAAAAGAAATAAACATCTCTAAAAGCATAATAATCCAATTAGATTTATAATTAAATAGGAGAATAAATCACTAACCAAATTAATCTAAACAATAAATATCCCTAATCCCATATCAACAACATTCCTTAATATAATCATTTCTAAATAAGAAAGAAAATTAAATTGAAATTAGTTTATACTAATTTCCTTCTATAAAAATTAAACACCTAAAACTAATATAACAAACCTAATTCTTATAAAAGGAATTAATATTGAATATTAAATAAAGTTATCCATAAACCAAAAATTTTTTTAATTATATAATAAATAAATTTAAATAAAAATAAAATTTAAATAACAAATCTTATTATTAAAATTACACATCTTAATTTATTATAAAATAAAACTAATTAATAAATTAAATAAAAAAAACATAATTTATAAAACTTTAACAAAGAAAAGTTATTAAAAGAAAAACACATTAATGGGGGGGTACCCGCGAGTCCCCTGCCCCAATTCCCCACTGTCCACATGGCATAGAGGCCGGCGACGGTACCTTAAAAGCTGCCCACCCTGACATAACCGCAGTGTGGCAGTACCTTAGGTACTACGCACGCCCAAACTGTCGTAAGGAGTTTTAAATAAAACTTTTACAACATAAAACTTTTGCGATTTAATTTTTTTGCAAATAAACTAATTCATTTAAAACCAAAGTCTCTTTAAATTTGTAAAAAAAAATTATTTTATTTTATACATAAATATTATCAAATACTTATTATTTGATATATATTTATATATATTTTAAAAAGAATTATCCAACACAAATTAAAATAAAAACATCTAATATATATTAAAATAAATCATCCAATATATATATATATATATATATATATATATATATATATATATATATATATATATTTCATATCTACAAATATTCCAAAACATGAATAGTAACTTCAATAATTTCAGAACAAGATCAAAACCCTAATCCACCTGGGTTTTCATTTGATCTATAATAAATACCACCTATTTTATAACAAAAAGATAGATTCAAATCACACAATGGATTGCATGCAAACTTGCTCTAGCTTCCAACTGAAATAAACATTTCTTCTCAAACAATCAAAACCATCAAACACAAAGAAGACACTTTCTATAATTTCCTACAGGATGCTGAGAAGTAATAACAAGAATAAATTCAAAACCTACCTCAAACAAAATTATACAAATTCGAAGATGACCAGAACGAAGAATACAGAATCCAAGCCTTTCAAAAAATCTCTCCCAAATTTGTCACAAATCTGTCTCCAAAATTCCTCCTCCAAAACCTATGTACCGAATAATGGCCAAAACCCCCAATACTTAAAGAAACTTCCTCTCTCATGCATAAATTCGAATGCAACTCCAAGAGAGCTTTGCATGAAGATGAACTTCAGTTCACAGTTCAGTCTCAGTTGAACTGGAGTCCCCTTTCCTCTTTGACTTGAGTTGAAAACACATAACCAAACTTCAACTTGAATCCTTAATTCAATTTCATGCAATTATGAATGTGCAACATAATGCATTTAATTAATTAATAATTAAAACATTTAGTTAATCATAAATAACACATGCCAAAATAACCTTTAATTTAATAAATATATTTTAATTAAACAAAGGTTAATTTCATGATTAAATATTTCAAAAGTGAAGATATTTAATTAATTCACATTAATTAAATAATTCAACCACACTCAAATTTAGCATATAATTAATTCCCAAATAATTAATGCATCAACTATATAATATAAATAATAATTAAACTAAAATAAATACATTTATTTAATTACCATTTAAATACTATGCCACAACTAAAAATAGCATGATCTAAAAATAGAAAACATATCAAACGTCATAATCAAAGAATTAGAAAGACCTAAGGACCCACATTCATGCTCAGGACATAGGTGTAAACTCTTGCCAGTTGGATGAGTTTAGAAAGGGTGGAAACACGAAATCTTGTCCCCTACTTTAGGACAATAATTGGCTTAGGTTAGGATTTGGAACTGAATATTATCTCCCATCTTTTACCATTGAGATTAGCGATAGGGCACACTCATCCTAACAATTCAGGGAAGTCGATGCCTGGTATCTGGGAACCTGCATAAAAGACAAGCATGTGCATATATATAGAGATATAACAGACAATGGTGGGGATCAGCTGATCATGTGGATCTCGCAAGCAAGTAACTACAACTCCGTCCCTCAACCACATCAGACACGTCAAACAAAAATATAAAACAAACACATCAACCATACACATGCAAGTATGGGGTCAGTAAAATCATAAGCATCAACAAATTCCTAACATAATCTATCATCCTAGATTAATTACAACATTTATAAAATCAGACTAGGGGTGAGGTACTACAGATAACAAGTCTTTCACAATCCCCCTCCCCCAAGGAACACTATCAACCATCCCTTCCACATAGCATTTCACTATTTTATAAGTGGATTGTGTAGGGACAATTAACATTAAACAAGGAGCAAACTCCTCAACACATCTTGGAAACCATTGAATTCAATAATAAATGAAACCTAACACCAACACTATTCCTTTCATAGTTGCAGGATACATAGCAGTCGATAATTCACAAGAAATCCATGCATCAATTTTTTATAAGGATATCCTACTAATCAATAGGAATTTTCTTGATATGACCAATGATTATGCATTTTGATGGTAGTGTGCTAGTTCAAAAGGATAATATTAATCTGAAACAATTTTTTCTAATTTTCTCAAACTATAAATGTGGTTAAAGGGAAAATATTATGTGGAAAACCCACAAACCAAGCTTGCAAATGATTGTACATCAAATTATTCCTATATTCATTCAAGTATTGCTATGCTTCAACTGCCTGACCTTTGAGCTTCATCTAGAGGAATGTGTAGTTTTAAGATAGAGTTACTTCTTGGGCCTTACAATAGGGTGGAATATGATCAAGATTTTTTTAGGCTGTATCTTTCTTAGTCCCATTGTTAGGTTCTTACGGTTCATGGTTTGAATCTATTATGGTTGTGTAAGGGATTTGTAGATTCTTTTTCTAACATAATTATTGGACACCATGATTGGAACAACTGGTTGTTGGCTATTGTACACATGAATCATAACTTTCAATGGTTCTTTGTGTTCAAGAATTGGTTGATCAATCTTTGAGATTTATTGTCCCAGCTTTAAAAGAGTGATAAAATATATAGTGAGTGCTATCTTTTCCACGTGTTTTGTGGGTGCCATTATCTTCTAGGAGTAATTTATGGAACCAAATTATGTTCTTTTCCTCTAGTAAATATTGCAGACACAATCATCTTCTTGGTGAAGGGTTGCTTCCATCCCCATGAGGCACTATTGCATGTTTTCCATTCCCTTGTAGTATAGTGAACCTAATTTAATACAAGTGTGCACTATTTTGGGATCCATAATTTATGGCCCCTACACTATGGTTGTTAGCCTAAGATAGGCCTACCTTTGCATATAATAAGAGGCCAACATGAAACAAACATCCAAAAGTTAGGGGGTTGTTCCCTATCCATAATTTATTATTTAAGTGCTAAGTGATGATGGGTATATCATGTAATTCATACCTAGTGTGTCTCTTTCTTTCTCTCCACATTTCACATTAGGAGTATATGCTATAAAATACCAATGAAATCAACTATTGGTCAAATCTAATCAAAATTGTAGTATAAAGATTAAAATAGATCTTGAAGAAATATGGGAACCATTTTTGACAGATATTGTACAAATGAAGAGAATACTCCCAAGAGGAAATGCTTCAATGTGGAACAATTGAAGGGCAATATTTTACTTTTATATGCACATCTGCAATGTTTTTGATATATTTCTGAGATAACAAAACCATAGAAAGAATAGCATATAGAAGAAAGTAAAGAATAATGATCATATTTTGAGATATTGTGGAAACTTAAAGGAAAGAATGCTTGATGGGGTTATCATGCAATCAGTGAGTGATCCTTCATTCCCCCCTCTTCCAGTGATCCTTCAAAACTGGGTTATCATGAAATCAGTGAGTGATCATTCATTCCCCTGGTTTTCCCTGCATCCAAACATATTGGAAATACATAATACAATGATAACAAGCCTTTCACAATCCCCCTTCCCTCAAGGAACACTATCAACATCCAGACCTTGACTGTCCCCTCAACTAGTGATCCTTCAAAACTAGGTTATCATGCAATCAGTGAGTGATCCTTCATTCTCCTGGTCTGCCCTGCATCCAAACATATTGGAAATACACAATACAATGATAACAAGTCTTTTACAATCCCCCTTCCCTCAAAGAATTACTATCAACATCCGGACCTTGACCTTCCCCTCAACCAATGACCCTTCAAAACTAGGTTATCATGGAATCAGTGAGTGATCCTTCATTCTCCTGGTTTTCCCTGCATCCAAACATATTGGAAATATACAATACAATGATAACAAGTCTTTCACAATCCCCCTTCCCTCAAGGAACACTATCAACAAGTGACCCTTCTTCTTATCAGCCATATCCAATGTTTCATTAAAGTCACGGCCAAGAATGGAGGTCACCTTACCCATACCATTCATGGATTTTGAAATGTTGTTCCAAACTCCTGAAAACTTTTCTATTGCTTCTTGTTGCTTCTTTAAATACTTCTTCTACCACAATGTCTTCCTGCTCCATCTTCTTGATCTTCCTAGCTAAAGCAGATGAATCCACACACAATAACCCAAAATGAAGGGTTTTGTATCCTTTAATGAATCTCAGTCACTGGTAATGCATGGATAGTCAAACCAATAGTCTCCAAAGCATTCAATAAGTGAATATGAATGTTTGAAAACTTTCCTCTCAACTTCCCCAACCACTCCTAATCAGTTAGATGGATATTTATAGAATCTCCGCTATTCCTATCCTTACCAACAATTCTTAAACATACTTTATCTGATATGATAATAACATGCTAAATTGAACCAATGGCATGTTCTTCATGTGGTATAAGGAAGATTTGGCTATCAAATCTTCCTTCATGCAAGCTATCAAATTTGTGACGGGCAATGTCTTTCGAGCCTCTAGCATCATATTTGACCGCAAATTTCAAATGCATTGCATTTTATTTGATCATGAATGCTCACTGAAATGACCACATTCTATTGGTGTTGTGCCCTAGCCCGTCCTTTATCTCCATTATTTGATGTTATTGGTGCTTGTGCTCAAGGATATCGATTCACTATTTTCAAATGTTTGGATTCACGTTTGTTGATATTACAAGTCATCATATCAGATAAAGTATGTTTAAGAAGTTTAGTGTCTAAACACTCAACTAATCCCTCTAACCAATTAGGAGTGGTTGGGGAAGTTGAGAGGAAAGTTTTCAAACATTCATATGCACTTATTGAATGCTTTGGAGACTACTAGTTTGACTGTCCATGCGTTAATGTTTAGAAAAGATCAATGAAGTATTTAAAGACATTCTTACATGTTTGGAGAGGTTTAAGAGGCACTTATCATGACTGTAACCTCACAAATAGTGGCATAGACTAGTTTTACTAAGTTTTCTTTCTCTATTTTGAGGTTTCCTTTCTCTGTCGTAGGGGTACAGTCAGAGGGTTCATTGACAAAATGATCCTTTGAATGGTTACTATGAATATGAATGATTTGATATAGCATATTGCTCATTTTACTTGAAGTTTGGAATAGCTTGTGATTGTGGTGGAATTCTTGGTAGAAGTGAATGGAAGGAATAGTGTTGGTGTTAGGTTTCATTTATTATTGAATTCAATGGTTTCCAAGATGTGTTGAGGAGTTTGCTCCTTGTTTAATGTTAACTGTTCCTACACAATCCACTCATACAATAGTGAAATGCTATGTGATTGACAATTTCATACAACTGGTCCTTTGGCATGTATTAAACAAAATAGAATTTTTAGCATATTATTATAATTCTATTTCTTTGTTGTAAACATGCCATTGGTTCAGTTTTGTAAAAAAAAAATCGTGTACAATTTTTTTTTTCTATTTTTTCCATTTGATAACCACAGTCAACATTTCAAAACAGTGAATAACATCAAATAATAGAGATAAAGCATGGGCTAGGGCACGCCACCAGTAGATTAAAACCGAACCAATGACATGTTTACAACAAAGAAATAGAATGATAATAATATGTTGAAAATTCTATTTTGTTTAATACACACCAACGGACCAGTTGTATGAAATTGTCAATCACATAGCATTTCATTGTTGTATGAGTGGATTGTGCAGGAAAAGTTAACATTAAACATAGCCAGTGTTCTCTTTACTTTCTCAAATCTCTGCAAGTCAAAAACATTAGAGTTTTATAATAGATTGTTAGTATCCTTTTTCCATGGGTCCTAGGTCTTTAGGTCCATGGAAAGGAAATAGATTACAAAATACACTTCAAAACAAAGGAAAAACTTAGCAAATTTAGTCTAACTCACTATAGATGAAGGAACAGTCATGCTAATAGTTCCTCTAAGTCTTCCAAAACATTTATTGAACTCCCCTAAAGTTCTATTGGATCCCCAAATTGCTTAATCCAATCAACTTACATCAGGATCATGAGAAACTTCAAAGGATTAAAAACATTACTTGGAACAGTCAAATCATTATGCTTTCAAATCAATTACCTATCAACATATCCCTTGCGAGGGAAAGAAGCCAAACACATAAAGAACATGCACACAAACACGACAGCTAAAAAACTTAAATGGAATACACCAAGAAGTACCAATGATGAATGCTCAATTGTTGTAATGGAAAAGCATCAGAACTGTCCATTTCTAGAACTTGATTTTATAGTCTAAATGATTTTTCTATAGTCGTAATGATTTTTATAGAACTTGATTTTGTAGTCTTAATGATTTTTCTATAGTCCTAATGATTTTTCTATAGTACTCTTAATGATTTTTCTAGAACTTGATTTTCTAGTCTTAATGATTTTTCTATAGTCCTAATGATTTTTATATACTCTTAATGATTTTTCTTTCATCCTAATGTTTGTTGCTCTTGATAAATTAGGCCTTGAATTTGAATTTTTGTTCACTGTTTTATTTTAGCTTGATATTTCATTCATTTTTCATATACATAGAGAGTACACATGCTGATAAAAAAATGAGCTATTTGATTAAGGTTAACTATTCATGATTGTAAATAGTCAATATTTCTAATGGTATTCCTTGGTGTATTTCATTTTAAAATAATCATGTTTCTATGGCTATGATAAATGTCCCTTTGTGTTGAGAAAATTAGATTTGAAAAAATGGTTGCAAACAAATCATCCTTCTTCCACCAACATTCTAGTCAATGTACAAGTAACGAGTCATTCCATTCAAGAAAGACCATGTCTGACAATATCAATGCAGAACAAAATAAGGAGTATGCAAAATTTAGTGATTGTATCTTCCATTAGAGCCACTTCATATGCACAGGTGATGAACATGCATATTTACCTGAGTGTTATTGGGAGTTTACCCAACAACATATACCTTCTATGATCAACTCTTATATGCATAGGTGATGAACATTCAGATTTGCTTAAGTAGTACTTTTAGGAGTCCTCCTACACATGTACTATTGTGAAAATCATCACAAGTCCATTTGTTGGAGGGCTACTAAAAGTACACATGTTTGGAGGTCTGAAGGAAACAAGAGAATTTGAAGAGTCATGAGTCTTAAGATTGTACTTAATATAGCCAAGCTTCATTCAATGGTACATTCAAACATGAAACAAACCATTCTTAAACTAGATTAAACTAGTAAACCAAAGGACATACTGATTATAAGTAAACTAGTAAACTAAAGGACATGCTTTTACTACTAAGTCTTTATTTTTTGGGCATACTGATTATAATTACTTGACATATATCACAAATGTTGCTAATTAAGGTTGGTGGGATGATTACACCTATCTTGAAAAAAGATTGTCAAATCATTATGCTTTCAAATCAATTACCTATCGACGCATCCCTTGGGAGGGAGAGAAGCCAAACACATAAAGAACATGCACATAAACACAACAACTAAAAAAATTAAATTGAATACACCAAGAAGTACCAAATGATGAATGCTCAATTGTTGTAATGGCAAAGCAATATTAGAACCGTCCATTTATAGAACTTGATTTTTCTATAGTCCTAATGATTTTTCTTATTTCTTGTCTATGCTTGGTGATAGGATTTTGAACATTGCTAACATACTTAAATGGAGTACACAATACCAAATGATGAATGCTCAATTGTTGTAATGGAAAAGCATCAGAACCGTCCATTTCTAAAATTTGATTTTGTATAGTCTTAATTATTTTTCTATAGTCCTAATGATTTTGAAAATTGTTGACAAAGAGTGTTTCTTTTTTTGATTGTAGTATAAATGATTTTTCTATAGTTGTAATGATTTTTCTTATTTCTTGTCTTTTGTCCCTTTTTTATTTCCTATGTCTGTGCTTCATGATAGGATTTTGTCACCTTCTTTTGATGGTATATTTCATTCAGTCTATGTGGATCGAATACTATTTTGTTCACTATTTTATTTTAGCTTCATATTTCTTTCATTTTTCATATACACAAAGACTACACATGCTGATAAAAAAATGAGCTATTTGATTTAAGTTTACTTTTCATTATTGTAAATGGTTAATATTTCTGATGGTACTCCTTGGTGTATTTCATATAAAAATAATAAATGTAGTAATGATGGTGCAGTGTATTATTGATATATAGGCTCGATGACTCTTGCCAATGTGCCAAACTAACGCTGTGGTGGTGGGAAGTGTGTGTTGAAGACTTCACAGACACCAAACAACCCTGGATGACAATTTTGGTGCTGCCTAAATAGAAAAAAGGTTGTTGATGTGTATATATTTAATGTTTCTAATGTAAATACTATTCATTATAATATAAGAACTAATGTAGACTTGGCATCACAGGGAAATAATGGCTGCAGATACTTTAGTTGGGTCAATGACAACTCATATGCATCTATCTGCCCATCTCCACTTATCCGTGATGAAGGATTTGAGTGCAAAACGTGTCAGGCTAGGTTAAATTTTGAAATTATATTTTTACGATGCCTTCTCTGTATTGTAATTGCATATCTTTGTTGCCACCATATGCAGAGATGAACTCAAGAATTAGTTAGTTTAGTATTTTCATATTGTAACTAATATTTTAAAATGGATATGACGTAACTTCTCTTTGCCTCAAGTGCGCATATATATGGTTTACATCTTTTTTTAGAATAATTCTTCATGTTTATGGCTTAGGTGAGCCCCAATATGCTATCAATCACATGATTTAATGTATAGTGTTTTCTTGGTTGTTCCATTTGTTCCTTGACCTTGACTATGGATTGACTATCATTTTCAAGCTTGAGCGTGACTTCGTAACACGCACCGTCCATAGATTTGTATGCAACACTGATTTACGAATGTAAATAATGCATTGAACGTAATCTATGAACATTGCATGCATGAAGTCTTGCTGAAGTTTGAGCATCCTCCCTTTATTCCAGTGAGGGATTGGAATGAGTTCATTTTGGATGCAAAGGAGAAAGGGGATACTCAAAGAGGAATTACACCAGAAAATGGGAGAAGGTATAAACATTTTAATAGATTTTTATTATTAAATAATGAAATTTGCATATACTAGTGTTCTAAGCATCCTCATTACATGATTTAAGGTCTTAGTCCATGGACAAATTAAATTAGACTTACTATCCAAAATACATAAAAAACATGCACACAAACATGACAACTGAGAAACATAAATGTAGATTTCACAATAGTTGAGAAACATAATTGTAGGCATCATAGTCACAATCTTTTGGAGACAACGTAATTGAGTTGTGTACCCAAGTAGTGTAGAGAAACTTCTGCACCCCCAATTCCAAGTTGAATACATCTGTTGGAGGACCTTGTATTCATGAGCAACAGATGTAGTCAACTTGGAATTGGAGGTGCAGGAGTTTCTCTCCACCATCTGGGTATACAACTCAATTACGTTGTATCCAAAAAATTGTGACCATGATGCTTACAATTATGTTTCTCAGTTGTTGTGTCCCACAACCCCTTATGACCCTTTACGACCGTTTACGATCCCTAAGAATACATCTTAGAGGTCTTAAAATGTCATAAAGGGTCATAAGAGGCTCCTAGGAGGGGCCAGATGAGCTTCCACCTTCACGTGGTTGGCTCTATTAAGTAGAGAATGTTTAACTATTCTCAAAACAAAGAGAAGCTCAATAATTTAAGGTCTCAGTCCATCGAGATGCTGAAAAAATGATAGGAATCAACGATGGAGAGTTTTTAGATTTTGAGAAGATGTATATGGAGTGGATGCCAGATTGAGTACCAGTGTAGAGTGTTAATAATTATAGCCTTTTGGCCAAGATCAAACTAATCAAATAAATACCCTTGTGCGATTTATAATAATAAGGAGATTATTATTTCATTTATATATATGTGTTGGTTGAATTAGTTAAAGGCCTAAGGTCAGCCTCTTGGCTTTAACATTAAATATATTTAATAACACCAGGTCAACCCTCTTGAAGATAATTCAATTCATATATATATGGTGTTGGATTCTAGGGAGAGAAGCACCAAAAAAATAATGTGCTTCCCTCCCCCAAAACCTTGATTCTCTACCTTAAGCAAACTTAGATCAACATATATTGGTGTGAAAGATAAGCAGCTTCGGATAATAGATAAGAACAAGTCTGAGCATGAATAAAGATCAGATTATGATTTGATCCATACAACCAGCAATTATTGGCAATGTTAACTATGAGTTGATTAGGGCTGGAAGCCTCTATTAGGACTGGACTCTTCCTCAATACACTAACACTAAGGTACTAATCAGGTTCTCCTCAGCACCTTTGTTAGTATAGTTGGAGGCATATAGACTGGAGTATACTTGGTTGATATCCAGGTATCTTCTATCCCTTCTTGTTTACATTATTCTATGTTTAGCTGTGTTAGATCTCTATAGTTTGTTCATTCCGAAGTAGAATCTAAAATATATCAACAAGAGATGATGATTTAGTAACCTACATCTAGAAAACCTTCACAATTATCCCTTCTTTGGCCTCCACTTTTTCTTCTTCTCAAAAATGGTTATCTAGAAACTTTGGAGCCTGCTGATTCTTGTCGTACACAACCTGTGTGTGTTGATGACAATGAGGACGTGCATCACAGTAATACAAGTAAACATCTTAAATTGATTGGTGTAGTAATACAAATTTAATTGCAATTGGTTTTTGGATTAATGTAACAATTTGTATTGCAGCTGTAGAGAGTGTAGAGGCCATTGTTAATGAGCAGGTTGAGGTTGAGACCGAGGCCAGACAATATGTTATCATTAAGCCATAAAATATGTCTTTAAAGTTTAGAAGCATCACAAAAACTTTCAAGAAACATAGTACTATCCAAAATATGTCTTTAAAGTTTATTTCTAATGATTATGATGATGTTGATGTTGATGTCTATAATTTATTTCACTTACTGATGCTTGCCTAGATTGAATTTTGAATTGCTAGGTTGGAGAACACTTTCAAAGTTTAGGGTCTGTTCCACATGATACTCTTAGTTACAGCTCAAATGCAACTCAACATATTTTTGATGCTGGGCAACGCACTGCAGAAACTCATTCGTAGGTGAAATTTAATGCTATGAATCTTGGCATTGTTAATGTTATTACTTTTCCTCACGTTTCATATTTGTGAAAATGTTTCTTGGCACTATCTTCTTTTTCAATTCCTATATTTGCAGCTTTTTAGATCATTAACTTAAGCATTACATGTCTTTGTTCAAAGTTTATTCTAACACTATATTATATCTTAATCTTATTACAATGTTCTTTATTGTGGGGCAGGAGATCAATCTTCATTGTCTTCATTGTGGGGGACAGTGAAGATTTCTCTAACAAATAGTAGGTCTTCTTTAGTATCTTATAATAACATGCTAAACTGATAAAGGTGTTATGGGCATTTAATCTACAATTACTAATAGATTAAGCATATTATTACTATGCTTAATGTTCCATTTAAATGCATTTAACACAAAAAACAAATTTACAAAATTGAACCAGTGGCATGTTTACAACAAAGATGTGTTGAGGAGTTTGCTCCTTGTTTAATGTTAACTGTTCCTGCATAATCCACTCATACAATAGTGAAATGCTATGTGAAAGGGATGGTTGATAGTGTCCCTTGAGGGAAGAGGGATTGTGAAAGACTTGTTATCATTGTATTGTGTATTTCCAATATGTTTGGATGCAGGGCAAACCAAGAGAATGAAGGATCATTCATTGATTGCATGATAACCCAGTTTTGAAGGGTTACTGGTTGAGGGGACAGTCAATGTCTAGATGATTGAGCCATTGGAGGACCCTATTTCTTTGTATTAATTGCTATTCAAATTGGATGCATGGATTTCTTGTGAATTATCAGCTATTATGTATCCTGCAACTGCATTTGTAAATCTGCATATACTTCTCTAGGGTTGTAAGCCACTTAGAGATCAAAATAGAGAAACTAAATCAGAATCATTCTTTGTCCTATTTCCTTTTAACAAAGTCTCAACTATCAATGATACAATACATTTGATGCCCTAAGCTATCAATACAAATGACGCCTAGCTAGAAGCTCACGGGCTATCCATTTGATAACCACAATCAACATTTCAAAAAAATGGATATCCTTGAGCACAAGCACCAATAACATCAAATAATGGAGTTAAAGCATGGGCTAGGGCACGACACTAGTAGAATGCGGTCATTTTAGTGATAGTAATATACAATGGCATCATTAAACATATATGCTAGTAATATCAACAAACGTGAATCCAAACATTTGAAAACCAATGACATGTTTACAACAAAGGTCTAATAGAACTCCCAACAATTCTTAAACATACTTTATCTGATATGATGAATTCTTAAACAATTAAGGTTGGAGTAGACATAGCTATCACACAAATTTTTTTTGTATGGTAAAAGGAAAATTTGGCTAGGTCAAATCTCCCTTCGTGCTAGCAATCTACAGAATTAGACCTTTATTAACAATTGATCATATCAGATAACTAGTATGTTTAAGAATTGTTGGGACTGGTCCTTTCGCATGTATTAAATAGAATATATAGTATTTTCAGCATATTATTATCATTCTATTTCTTTGTTGTAAACATGCCATTGGTTCAGTTTTGTAACTTCATTGTTGTATCAGTGGATTGTGCATGAACAGTTAACATGATGCAGGAGCATCCTGGGTGTAAGAGCAATCTTGCATCACCCAAAAATATTTATGTTTTTATATTCAATAAGGGTTATTTTGTGCAGAGCTGCTATTTATGGAAAGTTACTATTTTTGGTAATTTTCGTATGTGCTCAGAATGATCTGATTTCTTTCTTGGAGGTTCATGTTGGTCATATAAGTCTGCCAGTAAAGTTTCATTGCCAGATCAAGTGTACATTGGAAGATATTGAAGATTTTCGGTATTGGCAGCAGGGTACAGAAACTTTGAACTCAGTTTTGAAGGCTTTAGAGGCCCCGGATGAGGTCAAAAATTTGGGTGATGGGTGCTTGCGCGGGTCAAGCCTGTAGAGCGCTTCGTGGCATTTCTGAAATGGGGTTATAATAGCCGATCGGGTCAACTGGTGATGACTTATGGTCTTCGAAAGTTGGGCCACCTGAAATGGCGAAAAATAATTTTCTTCAAAATTTCTGTTTGGGTTTCAAAGGTTATCTTGAGCCGACTATGATGTAATGAAATGTAAAATAAAATAATTCTAAGTTTGGTCGGCCTTATTGGCTAAAATTTTGGAACCTTCCCAGGCGGTGGAAAATTGCCTATATAAGGAAGGCTGTATTATTGTCTTAGGCAGTTCAGAATAGTTCTGGGTAGTAGATCTGGGTATTGATTCGAGGCTTTTTCCTGTAGAATATTGTAAGGGAATGCCCACGTGGCTTTGCATATTGTAATTCTAAAAGTTTGTAATTCCACATTTGTGGAGATAATAAGAAGCCAATCTTCTGTTCTTGCATATTGTTGTGGTTTCTCTGTTTCTGTTATGTGTTTGTGGCATTAAGGGGAGCACCCTTCATCATAACATTAAACAAGGAGCAAAATCCTCAACACATCTTGGAAAATCCATTCACTTCTACCAATAATAAAGCATTTAATCCATTCAACATTACATATAATCATTAGACAGTTACATTTTCTGACTGTGTAGAGGAACAGTCACGACCAAAATGACCAAAACTACTTTCACCCTTGCACAAGCTATTCCAAACTTCAAGTAAAATGAGCAATATGCTATATCAAATCATTCATATTCATAGTAACCATTCAAAGGATCATTTTATTTTTGAACCCTTTGACTGTACCCCTGCGGCAGAGAAAGGAAACCTCAAAATAGAGAAAGGAAACTTAGTAAAACTAGTCTATGCCACTGTTTGTGAGGGTACAGTCATTATAAGTGCCTCTCAAACTTCTCCAAACATGTAAGATTGTCTTTAAATACTTTATTGATCTCTTCTAAACATTAACCAAATCAAACCTACATTTGAATCCACACACAATAACCCCAAAATGAAGGGTTTTGTATCCTTTAATGAATCTCAGTCACTGGTAACGCATGGACAATCAAACCAGTAGTCTCCAAAGCATTCAATAAGTGACCGGATTGTATTTAATACATGCCAAATGACTAGTTGTATGAAATTGTCAATCACATAGCATTTCGCTATTGTATGAGTGGATTGTGCAGGAATAGTTAACATTAAACAAGGAGCAAACTCCTCAACACATCTTGGAAACCATTGAATTCAATAATAAATGAAACCTAACACCAACACTATTCCTTCCATTCACTTCTACCAAGAATAAAGCAATTAATCCATTCAACATTACATATAATCATTAGACAGTTACATTTCCTGACTGTGTACTAGAGGAACAGTCACGACCAAAATGATCCAAACATTTGAAAACAGTGAATCGATATCCTTGAGCACAAGCACCAATAACATCAAATAATGGAGATAAAGCACGGGCTAGGGCACAACACCAATAGAATGTGGTCATTTCAAAGAGCATTCATGATCAAATAAAATGCAATGCATTTGAAATTTGCAGTCGAATATGATGCCAGAGGCTCAAAAGATGAAGAAATCACATACGAAGAACATGCCATTGGTTCAGTTTTGTAAATTTGTTTTTTGTGTAATTAGTAATTAGTAGATTAAATGTAGATAACACCTTTATCAGTTTAATTAGCATGTTATTATCATATCAGATAAAGTATGTTTAAGAATTGTTGGGACTGGTCCTTTTGCGTGTATTAAACATAATAGAATTTTCAGCATATTATTATCAATCTATTTCTTTGTTTTAAACATGCCATTGGTTCAGTTTTGTAGATTTGTTTTTTGTGTTAAATGCATTGTTCGTGAGGAGGGGTCTTGTTCTAAGGAGATTGATGAAGATTGTGCACCTCAAAAACCAATTCATAAGGTACCAATCCATGTTTCCTATTTGCTTATATTTTTGGTTTGGTAAATCTCCTTATAAGTTTCATGTCCTTTCTTTTGATTACTATGGATGAGATATATATATATTACATTTAACATTCAACTTCTTTACATTTTAGAACATGTAGTGTGTTTTTTGAGGATTTTACCAAATCAACTTTTAACATAAACCAAAAACACCAAACTGATATCTTGCCCTTGCAACATGACAAAATATTTGCATTTGACCAATAACTGCAAGCAATTGAACGATAAATCCACATACTTGTATCTTTGTAAAATACTTGGAACATCAAAAAGATGGCTAAGTGGCTATCACCGTGATTTTTATCTACTAAATATGGGAAATAAAAACACCAAAAGGAATCGAATAGAAAATATGATTGGTCATTTCAGAGAGCATTTATGATCAAATAAAATGCAACGCCTTCTCTCACTCTCGATCAGCTTTCACCTACTTGTTTTCTCCCACTCCTTTTCTCTACAATCAAAATAAAAATGATTTGGCCATTTCAAAATAGTGAATCAATATCCTTGAGCACAATCACAAATAACATCAACTATTTTGATCTGTGGGTACCCTAATGTTGGCAAGAGTTCTTTTATTAATAAGATTACTCTGCAAGCTTGAAGAAGTGATATATTCTGGAAAATGAAGAGTGGAAAGATGATGATGTTCCTGAGATCATGGATGGACACAATGTTGCAGACAGAATGGGAAGACATCTTCCAAGCCTGGCCCTGGATCTTTCAACAATTGGGGTAGGATCGAGACCCAAGCTAAAAAGATGTCTTCCTTTTTGTTGTGGAATATAGGCTCTGCTATTGCAACAATGATAGACTGCGATGTACATATCACAACAGCTGAAAAATATAAATGTAGGCATCATGGTCACAATTTTTTGGAGACACAATATAATTGAGTGCTATTCCTAGATGATGCAAAGCAACCACTACTTTGCATCATCTCAGAAAACCACTCAATTATGTTGTGTCTCCAAAAAATTGTGACCATGATGCCTACATTTATGTTTCTTAGCTGTTGTGTCCTAGGACCC
The DNA here is from genome assembly GCA_027943335.1 of Chamaecyparis obtusa. Lineage (NCBI taxonomy): Eukaryota > Viridiplantae > Streptophyta > Pinopsida > Cupressales > Cupressaceae > Chamaecyparis > Chamaecyparis obtusa. The sequence goes on from BSBK01002026.1 coordinate 606,739, forward strand.
CTTATGACCATTTACGATCCCTAAGAATACATCTTAGAGGTCTTAAAATGTCATAAAGGGTCATAAGAGGCTCCTAGGAGGGGCTAGGTGAGCTTCCACCTTCACGTGGTTGGCCTATTAAGTAGAGAATGTTAAACTATTCTTGAAACAAAGAGAAGCTCAATAATTTAAGGTCTCAATCCATGAAGATGCTAAAAAAATGATGAGAATCAATGATGGAGAGTTTTTAGATTCTGAGAAGACCTATATGGAGTGGAGGCCAGATTGAGTACCAGTGTAGAGATGATGATTCAGTAACCTACATCTATAAAACCTTCACAATTATCCCTTCTTTGGCCTCCACTCATTCCTCTTCTAAAAAATGGTTATCTAGAAACTTTGGATAGTGTTTTCTCATCCATGCACGAAATGTGCTTGTGATCATATAAAATTACTTTAGGCCTCTAGTATTAATGAGATGTACAAGTGTAAAATGTTTTTGCGAGACTGTGATCAATTTCTGTAGTGTACATAAATGCAAGGCAGTGATTATTCTTGACAATCAACAGGTAGCTAGGACTAAAGATAACACAACTCAAGAGACCATCATAGGTTGTCTCTTTCTTCCTTCTATATTATTGATAGAATGTGTTACCTTTCATTAGCTCATCAAATCTGGGGATTTGAAAGAATTTAATAGAATATTTTCATGACAACGTATATTATTTAAGTTGACATTGCACAAATTTATCTACTTCGTGCACTTGTATACTATGAAGATGGTGATAAAAAAGCATCTCCTCCCATGGCAATGCTTCTTTATCACCGTCCTCATAGTCTACAAGTGCGTGAAGTAGATAAATTCATGCAACGTCAACTTAAATAATATACGTTGTCATGAAAATATTCTATTAAATTCTTTCAAATCCCCGGATTTGATGAGCTAATGAAAGGTAAAATATTATGTCAATAATATAGACCGAAGAAAGAGACAACCTATGATGGTCTCTTGAGCTGTGTTAATTTTAATGTTCCTATCCGTCAATTTTTTGACAATTCCTAACTAATTCCGATAGAAGCGCTATGCATTCGATAGACAAAATGTTGGAAAAAAATAATTTTTGACATTTAGTGTGACAATAATGCTATACGTTCGATAGGAAAACCTGTCAGAGAATATTGCACAACTGTCACTATTACGACAATTTAAGTGTCGTAAAGAGATAATTTTTGATAGAAGTTTTGACAGTGAGGCTATATCATCGATAGGTTGACCTGTCAGAATATGATGATAACTATCAGTATTCCAATAGTTAAACTATCAGAATTAATATGGTTTGACAGTCAGTTCTAACAGAATTTGTATATTTTTGATAGGTCATGTTATTAGAATTCTGATGGATGATATGGAGGAAATGCCATTTCAAAGCTATTGTGATTTGCAACTTTTCGACATGAGAAGGTGTCGGTAAACCGACAGGTAGGTCTTCTGTCACAATCTTCTATGCAAAAATGGTGACGGACTCATGTGTCAAAATTTTGACAAATAAGCGTTGTAAATCTGACAACTGGTCGTCAAAATTTGGCCCCAAGTGTAGTAGTGTACCTTTGGAAGATTTAGCATATGAATGTGTGTCTTTTCAGGATTAAGCAACTTATGTGCATTACCTTCCAAGATTTAGCATATTTGAAACTCAAAATGTGTGTCCCCTCAGGATTTAGCAACTTATGTGTGTTACCTTCAGAGGATTTAGCATATTGAAAATTTTGAAAAATGTGTGTCTCCTCAAGATTTAGCAACTTATGTGCATTACCATCAGAAGATTTAGCATGTAAAAATAAAAAACTATAGTATAAGGGAGACCCTATATATGCCCCCCTCCTTAATATGGAAAAAACATACTATTTTGACATGTTAAAGAAAGAAAATAACAAGGACAAAGCCTTCTTCAACATCAAGACAATATCCACAAACAACACCCAGTCCAATCCAAGAAGGTCACAGCTCCTATGAGGCCATGGAAGGGATGAATGTAAAGACATATCATGCAAGAAGTGAAAAGAAAGTAACCCTTATGATGGATAACACACTGTTAAGTTTCCAAGGTGAGAGATATATCAACCATGGAAACCCAATGTCAAACAACAAAATAGGTTGTGATCAAGGACAAAGATCCTCAATGTAAACCAAAATTTTCATGTATGATTGGATATCACATAATAGATAAATATTTCTTAACCAAGGAAAGAGGTGAATCCCAGAAAGACAGAAGGAGATGGCATCCTTTCCCCCCAAGTGTAGAAACAAGGATGGAAGAGGATACCTACTTCACAATACAAGGAGATATCTTTTTTACAACAATGGACACCATATCCGTAGTGAGGGATATTGACCCCTACATCCAAGAATATAGATAATCATGAAAAGGATATGTCACTCATGGAAAAGGATCCTCAAATGAAAGAGATCTTATCAACAAGACCCCCACCAAAAAGGAGTGCTTTAAAATAAAATATCATCTTTCAAAAGGCAGGAACAAAGATTCAATCATCAAGCTCCCTACAAAGAAGAGGAAGATGAATATTTGGAATGAGGGAAACAACTCTAACACCCAAGCAAGGGTGAGAGTTTATAAAGAACATAATTTGCAACATAGAGAAGAAGTGACAATTTAGGACAACAACTTCTCATATAAGAAGGTTATCCATAGTCAAAACATCTGTCAATATGTTGAAATAATATTGCAATATAAACAAATACCACTAGGCCAAGGAAAGCAGTTCCCTAGACAAAGAGAAAGAAAGAGGTACCTTGCCCCCTAGGAATAGAGACAAGGGATACCTTTGCAAAACACATGTCCTAGGAAAGATATCTTAAAAAGAAAGAAGAGATTCTATGGATGATCATAAACATATTGCAAATCCATAGAAAAAAAATAGGAGAGAAAGAATACCAATTAAGTCCCAATAAAAAAGACCTAATGGATTCTAGGAGACTCGATGAAGATACACCTCTTGCCCCCCAGTCCTGAGACAAGAGGGAAAGAACATCTACATGATATCTAAAGGAGGGGAATCCCCTATATCAAAATTATGAAGGAATTGTAAAATTGCATGAGAGTGAGATATAATTCCTAAAGTAGCTCTTTCTCTAACATATAACTTGAAATGTTTAGAATCAGCAAGTGTTTGTTACTATAATGAAAAGGACACTTGTATTTTTATAAAGCATCTATCAGCATAGGTCTAAAGATTTCTTGGAATTCATTAACTCGACATATACCTTCTTAGAAATTTCTTGACGAGTATTAGGGTTATCTAAGATAGGTGTGGGGAGAGGAGGATGATGTTTAGCATCACCTACCTTAACTTGAGATTTTGAACACCCAACACCATACATATTCATTTTAGGGGGTATATGAACTAGAAACCTAATACCATGCTCATTAGCTCCTAGCACTAAACCTTTATAACCTTGTTTAGTCACCATATTATATCCAGTAGTGTACATATTATGTAAAGCTTCTACAAGAGGTGATTGTTTATCATGTTCATGAGTAAAGGTCATATAAGGTGGGATAATAGGTTTTGAAGAAGTTTCTTTACCCTTTCCTTTAATATCATCATGAATTGAAGGAGAAGGTAAATCAAAGAAATCTTGCACATCTGCATCCTAAATGATAGCTTGAATCCCATCATAAGTATGGGAAGAGCGAGGATTAACAGATGGAGAATTAGGTATCAGAATAGGAAGATTAGGATTAAGATTAGGATTGATAGGATTAGGATGATTAGGAGATGGTGTGTCATCTACCCAATTCTTCACATAATCCAAAAGATGAATAAGGCTACCACATAAATCTCTAACAAAAGTTTTAAATGTAGGTAGACTAGTGTCAACCAACTTCACAAAAGCATAAGCAAGAGCAAAGTGAAGGGTCATCAACATAATGAAGTGAATGATACTTTCATAAACATCATAGGTATGATAAAGAGATCATAAAAGAAGAGTAATAAAGAACATAACCATGCACCAAAACATCTTAATAATTTCCATAGTGAATGCAAGAAATGTTTTTGTATTTTATTGAATATATAGATTTTATTTTTTTTTGGATTTTTTAATGTAAAATACAAGAGCATAAACTAGATCTAAAATGCAAGAAAGGATCTAAAATCTAACACAATAGGGCATCTAATTCCATAAAATAAAAGGAGAGTAAGTATGTTGGGTTAACCAAAATGAATAGTGGTAAAATTGATTCACCTCTATTCAAATGTGTGTGTGTGTTTTATGGGGGAAATATTAGATTCACTCCTAAATCCAAATTCCCAAAGGAGAGATCCAAGTTGATCAACCAAAAGGTTAATGCACAATCGAATCAATCTATGGAGAATATGAAAGAGAGAGAAAAACCCTATGTTTCCCTATGGTTGAATTGAAGTCTTTAGAATTTGAAATAATTGAATTGCAAGTACTAACCTCGAATTAGGGAAGATCTAGAAAATGTCAAATTCGGATGTCTATGTGTACTTTCAGGCAATTCTGCAACTTGTTCCAGACTGGAAATGTCGAGACAGAGAAAACCCAGAAATCTTTCTCCAAGATGAGCTTAGGTCAGGTTTGACCCTCATCAAAGGTCAAATACTACATTCTTTATTTGAAATCTGATTCTAATTCTATTCGCAGATCTTGGAAGTTTGCTGAAAAGGGTATCCAAATTCGCTCTTAGATCTAAAATCCTACACATGTACCAGCAAGAAAAAGAGGGTTTTTGTTATTTATTTGAGGGGTTTTCCTTGGTCAAACCCTGGTTTGGAATCAACCTTAATATTGAAATTGAAATAAGAATGCTAGCAAGTAGTAGAAAAAGATCTAACAATGAAGCTATGCAATTCAATAGATATGTAATTGTATTTTGAATGTAAACAAATATATGATATGAAAGCTTCAACAAAACAATAGATGTAAATCAAACCTCCATGATTGTATGCTTGGAATCCACCTTGAAGGAAGAATGAAATGGATCTTGAAGATGAAGAAAGGATCTTGAAGGAAGATCACACCATCATGATGGCTAGATCTAAGGTTTGAATGATGGATCTTGAATGCTTGAACCAAATCCCTTCAATGCCTTGAATGCTTGAATCCTTGATCTTCAATTGAGAAATTGAATGGAGAAGAGGACTTGAATTCTTGAATGGATGCTTTCTTGATCACCTTGCTTGAGAGTGCTTGAGCATGAAAACTTGATGGAGAGATGTGAATAATGGATGTGAAAATGACAGAGGAAGGCCTCCTTTTATAGTGAACTAGGGCACAATCCTCTAGAGAGGCCACCTTGGAGAATTAAATCCCAATTAGGTCCTAACCTTTAGAAAATATACCTATATTAAATTCAATTAGATGATTTACCATCTTGAAACCCGAAATGGCCAACCCAGAGGTGGGAAAATAAATATCCTGAAAGCCCAATGCCCGGAAATCAAAGAAATTAGAAATTTGAATGAGGGGGGAAAAATTGAGGTTGGACCTAACCTAGTCAAGTTCAACCTTGATCCTGACCTAGTCAGGATCAACCTCAAATTTGACCTTGGGCCCAAATTCAATCAAAACTAGGTCAGGAGGTCCCGGGGTTGCCCAGAAACCTAGAAATGATATCAGAATAGGATAGAATGTCAGGGATAGACATAAAATCCTATGATTACTATGATGAAGGCTAGGATGACCTATTTCTAAATCCTACCCAGAAAATAGGGCCATAGAAGAGGGAAATTAAGGAGAATCCTCTGGATCCTAACCCTAATTTCACCTAGAATGAAGAAATCAAGTGCAGGGGAGAAGTGGAAAGTGGGGAGAAAGCCAAATCAAAGCAAAGATCAACTCAAGGCATTTGAGATGACCCCAAACCACTTACTCAAAGGGATAAATGCTCTTAACATGGAAGTGCTTCCATTTTAAGAAGATACAGGTACATGCATTAGATACAAGTTATTTTGGAAGGTTACATTGTTTACTGTTTTAGATCTGAAAGGTTGATGTGTTAAAGTTTTTTTGGGCATTGATTCACCCCTCCCCTCTCAGTACCCTATCTCTCCTAATTCCAACAATTGCTATCAGAGCACAGTTCTCTTATTAGAGAGTTTAACCACTGAAGGGTAAAGATCTAAGTCATGGAGAGGTATAAGTTAAATAAAACTATTGAGAATTAGAAGATTCAAATGCAGATGTTGAACAATATAAGCAAGCCAAGGAAGGACTGAAGAAATTACTGGTTGAAAGGAAGAATCTAGCTATTCTAAAAAATGAGATTGGCTACCAAGAAGAAGCAATTGATAATATATTTGACCACATTGGATCTATTTCAGAGATTATTTTTTATGGATCTGAAAGTATAATCTCCGACTTGTCTGAGAAGAATCAACATTTAACTGAATGAGTGAAAGCACTGCAAATCAGTCAAGAATCTCAAATGGTGAGAATGGTAGAAATAATGAACAATGCTAGACAGGCTAAGCAAGAAAGGAATCTGGCTATTGAAGACCAAAGATAGACAACTGAACAACTATAAGCTAAAGAGAGTGAGATACAAAGACTCATCAATTTTCACTTTCAAGTATCTAATCAGATGATGACTGTGAATCAAGAAGTCAACTAAGTGAATGGAGAATTATCCAAAAGACTTTAAGATGTTGCAATACTTAGAGAAGAGAATGAAAAACTGAGAAATAAAATAAAGACACAAAAACAACATAATGAGATGATGAGGCTAGCTGAGAACAATTCCAAGAAGATTGATGATTTTTTGATTAATCAAAGAAGATTTGGAAGCAAAGCTATACTAGGCTATACCGGTGAAGGAGAATCATCACAACAAGCTAAACAGGTCAACAACAATCAAAATCAAAGACCTAAAATGTTGACATGTTATCACTGTGGCAAACCGGGACATACATCTAATGTGTGTAGAAGCAAATCACAAGGTAAACCTCCTGTCACTCTTTAGTTTAATGGATATTGCTATTATTGTGGAAAGTATGGTCATCAAGCTTATGAATGTAGAGCTAAAAAAAATGATAACAATGCTACTATGGAGAAGTTATGTTATACTTTTAATAAACATGGACACACTACATGATAGTGTAAGGCAAAAATGAAGCAAGTATGGACTCTTAAGAAGAAGATGCAACGCAAGCCTTACCAACCAAAGAGACAAGGTAATTCTTATGTTTTAGATTATAACACATGGGCTAACTATGTTGCATGTGGTAGATATGGGCACATTGTAGAAAATTGTAATAGGAAAAGATGGGCTGGACAATCAAGAAGCTGGACAAGCACTGGAATGGCATGTTTGCATTGTCATAAGGTTGGTCATCTTAGCAAAGACTGCAAAGACCAAGCACTAGAAGAAGGTCATGTATTTGAGAGTGGAAACACTATTGCAAATATCATGAGAATAAGAAATGACATTTGGAAGAAGGCATCTAATGAGAATGCTGAGTCAAGGAATGTTGTCGGTGAAACCTCATCCACTAGATTGGGTGACATCGGTACTTCCACCTAAGGTGAAATAGGTATGTATGGGACTAACATTTCAAAATGATCACATTTGACATACAGTTCCTTACACATGTTGTGCACATACCAAATCTACAAGAATAAAGATGCATTATAGTTTATATATTTTGAGCTAACAAAGTCACACAGTTGGTAAAAGTTAGACAAAGCATTGGTTACCCGTTGGTAATCACTATTCAAGGTTAACCGAATAATAGTATCAACCGAGAAAAGAAGTCTAGTGTTAACCGAGCTAATGAAAGATTGTAGCTATCACCGAGCTGACAGTTGTCATGAACTAGAAAGTAGGTCAAGCATTTATTGCATAAATTTTTGAGTGGGAATATCAAAAATTCTATAAATACATGGAAGACAGGGTTTATTTTTCACAATGCGATTTCGGAGAGCTAAAATTTCACAGAGCGAGTTCGAGCAAGAATCTTTCAAGAAAATTCAAGCAGTTGCAGATCAAACTGAGCACACCTTTTGATACATTCTGAGTAAGTTGAAACCCTACCGAGCATATTTCTCATACTTATCAAAAAACCTAGTTTGTTGAAATGGAATCTGCTGCGAGTTCTTCTAAATTTGTGGAAGAAGAAGTTAATTTAATAGTTTTAGCAAATTTTGACGAACCAAAGTACAAACCTCACCCTAAAATCGTATCTCAAATGGATTTAGTGGGAACTTTTTCAAGCATCCCACCTAGTGTTCTGTTAATAGAAGACATACATTCGTACATTCACTGTAAGATTGGGAAAGTAGGATATTTTGAGACTATTGTTGCATATCAACAACTGTGGCAACAATGAGAAGTTGAAACTAGAATTTAACTAGATTGAGAAAATAGGTTTATCATGCACCATACATTTTCCATAGAAATTCAAAACAAAATAGATTAGAGTTGTATTGAGTCGGTACCATGATGGAAAGTTCTAGTTGGATAAACCAATTGTGGTTACAAAGAAAATTATTAGCAGGGTTACTGGTTATCCTACAACCGACAAAGAAAAAGCTTTTCGAAGCTCATCCCAAGCTGATGTTGAAAAGAGTACTAGAGAAACATGGGATGGTCGTGCACTGAAGATATCTATAATCAAAGACCCAGCAGTAAAATTTGCATCACATGTAATTGGGTACAAAATATTTTAGTCGAGCAGATTAAACATCATACCCTGTAGTGCAGTCGACATGGCATACAAACTGACAAAGAAAGATCACCAGGTAGATCTTCTAGAAGTATTGTTGACACAATTAAAGGGGAACATGAAGACAATAAGGTCACAAAAGACAAACATGTGTAAGTTTGGCTCACTCCTTGTTTGTTTGTTTTTCTATCTACAAAAGTATTTTCCAAGAGTTAGTAAAATGAACTAGACAATAGATAAACTAATCACTGTACAGATTTCTGAGATGTTGAATATTTTGGGAGATGGTATGAACAAAGTTTTTGATGAATATTTTAAAGATTTTAAAGCTAAGATGAATCTAAGAAGTAGGATTTGTATGAGTCAAAAGTGACCACACTTCTATGAACCATTACATGCAAGGTTGCTCAAAGGTGAGGCCTCACAAAGTGGCTCATAGCTCTCTATGCATGGAGTTGCAAGACACTATGATAAAATTGCCCTCAGCTAGAGCTACAAACTTGTGACCTTGCTAGTCAACCACACAATGAGAGATTCACAAAATTTAAGACTAGGACAAGAGTGCCAAAATCTCCAAAATAAATCAAATGTGCAAGATGCAAATGAAACTAGTATGAGTGTAAAATTAATCTATCAAATGACAATGCAAACTAATCTATAAAAGGAAATTACAATGGATTACCAACTCCTATTTAAGCTATGTGAGCTAAATCTATTGCATAAAAGAAAAATTACTCTAAAATGCCATGATATGCAAACTAAGAAAGGAAATATGCAACTAAATGATGAAAGCAAATGAAAGGAAGCAAGTCTTCAATGTCTTCAAAGGAGTCTTCAAAATGAGCTAGAAAACCTACAACATAACAATGTCATAAAATTCCAAGATATCCAAATGAAGGAGAGAGCTCTCCTTTTATAAGAAATGAACTGAAATGGATCATTGAGATTAAGAGGCAAAAGTCTTAATCAATGGTGGAGAAAAATGGAAGCTTGATCCTTGTTCACAAATATCCTCCAATAAGAAAATAGAAGTTGACTTTATGTCCATAGAAGACAAAAAGTACTTTTTCACTTTTTATAAAATAAGAATAATGCTTTATTTGTGCAACTTAGGATAAGAGGAAAAGTGGGGGCTTTTTATTTAATAAATGGGAAGGAAATATTCCTTTTAAATAAATAAAGACTTAGGATAAAATGGTTAGCCCATAGGATAAAAATCCTATATATGATCAAAATTAAGACTTGATCAAGAAATTGATAATGTTGAAAATATTGATTATTGATAAAAATGATTCAGGATTGATAAATCAAATAAATGGGGCCCAAAGTCTAGGTGACCATTTTTAGGTGCATACATTTTGCCCCTCTTTAACTAATGTGTGATCAGTTTGGGAACACATGTAGTCAAAGAATGAAGTTGAAATATGACATTGATCTAGGATCACAAAACAACTCAGATATGAGGTCGATTCGGGATCATATCCAGAAAAAACACAAACAAAGGCCTTTGAACATGAGGTCGATTTGGGATCATATTCAAAGTAAGAGATAAGAATCTCAAATTTGAGCAAAAGCTCACAAAAGATGTCTAAATCAAGAAAATCAAGAAATCAAGAACAAAAATCTAATAGATACTGCCCCCTCGGAATTGAAATTGAAATCAGGTAGTGGAGAGACAGCAACTGATAAAAGATTTGATCAAATCAGAATGAAATCATAATCAAATGTAAAGGTTAATAGGGTAACCAATAGGCAATGAAACATGCCCAGTGAGGAAGTAGAAGAATAGAAATAGAAGACTAGAAATAGAGCGAATGAAAGAGTAAAAAAATTGAGAGACATGGCAGGAAGAAATTCCATCAAAGATCAGAGAATTATGCCTCAAATGGTCAGTCAACTGTGTAGAAGAAGGAAACTTTTGAAACATGATTTTGACTAGCAAGATGACCTCAGATTTCAATTTCGAGTCTGAAAATGGATCTGGGACATTGAAATTAGCTAGGGGTGCAATTTTTGCGCAATTCTGAGATGTTTTGAAAATTAGGTCAAAAAGTCCAAATGCTATATAAGGGGTGACAATGTCATAGAAAAGGATGTGAGATGAAAGACAAGAAGTGAAAGACATAATCAAGAAGAATCAAAAGATGAACACAGTTGTCCAACAGGTCCACGTAAGATGAAAGGGAGGGCTATCTGCATATGCAAGATGCAAAACTAAACTAACATGAACCCAAAAATCCAAACTACTATGAAAGTGGTTGACTTGCAAGGTCACAATGTCTATAGACATCTAATTATCATCATCAAGCTTTATTGGTAGCATCATAAGATCATACAATGCACACTAGTATGACTATGTGAATATGAATATGATCTGTATCAGATAGAAATGTGGAAATCTCACCTAGGCATCAAAGACATGTAGGTCAAGATGACTAGTGTAGTGAGATCACCTAAGTTTGATATGGCAAGATTATGCCTGTATCAAGACACATGAAGGTTAGGATAGCTAGAAGCATGCACTCGCAAAATAGTCAAGGATAATACCTTATCAACCCCAAGTGTCAAGTAAGACCAGCATAAATGCTCATGATAGTTAGGATCAACAAAATATACCCACAAGCAAATAAAGAAATAAAACATGTTCTCATACCCTCAGTCTTCTAGCTATGCATCATCGAAAACTTTTCAGGGAGAGACCACTTATCAAAGAAATCCTCACAGACAGCACACAAAGAAAAATAAAGTCAACATATCTCAATAGAGTTGATTGTTTAAGTGTGTGTGTTGGTCATAGAGTCAAACTCTGGTTATCACATCTGCCAATGAGAAATATCACATTACACTCAGACTATTGGGTAAGGCATTTGATAAGTGTTAAGAAACACATAACGCAAAGGTAGTGATGAAAAACACTGTTTGGGGTGGTGTTGAAAAACACATGTTGGGAAATGCCCCAAGAGACGAATGCACCTAAAGGACCTGTGTGAACAGTTATACCCCTAGACAAAAACAAAGACCAATTCTAGACCAAGTCAAATAAGGTTACAAGACATGATGGAGAAAGGTTCAATGTCGAGGACGCATGTTAAGAGACAAGGGTGCAAAGGCCTCAAGTAGTGCATGTTTCTAGGTTTTCACCACTTGGATTTTTATTGCAATTTTCTTTTTCTTTTTTTCTTTTTTTTCAATTTTTTGCTACCAAGGTGCCTATTTCCAGGTTTTCACCAAGACACTTTTTCTATTTTTTTTTGAATTTTTTTGCTATTTTAAAAAAAAAATTGTATTTGTTTTCAGGACTTTATATGTTTTTAAAGATTTTTTTCAGCATCATATATCAATTTTTTTGGTATTTTTTAAGGATCCATAAATATGTACAAAGGATGCCCCTAGATAGAACGGGCATCAAACTCCCAAGCAAGATCACATCGTGTAGTCTCAGTGTCTAGCAAAGTGGGGAACAAGAGGGATGAGCAAGCTGGTGAATGAGATGGAGGAAAGGAGAATGAAAGCAAGCAGAGGGAAGAAATCTTCAAGGTCAAACTCCTCAAGAGTACCCAAGCTAAGGAAAAAAATTGTCATGTAAAGCACATTTGGATAAGTAATGAAAGGCTAACATAGGATAAGTCACAAAAGCATAATGCCAAAGAAGAAAAGGATGAAATCCAAATGAGTAGACATGTCAAGAGGCTTTATAGCATCATATTTTTTTTTTTAATATTTTAATTAGATCAAGACCAAAAGGGAAAAGGATAGCGAAAGGCTAGAATGAATGGAGGAAAATGAAAATGAAGGCTAAACATGAATGGAATGAAAGCAATATCATCGTAAGATAGCTCACAAGATAGCCAATTGTTCATGTATAGTTCAACATTGTCAAGATCAAAGATGGAATGGAATGGATGAAACATGTAGAAGAACTATGCATGATGCCTGATTACTAGGTTTTCATCATGGTACTTATCCAAGGCACCACAAGGGAGTGGTTTTCAGCATAGGATGAATTTATTTATCTTTACTTTTGCTACCAAGGCACCTGTTTCCAAGTTTTCACCAAGGTACATTTTCAATTTTTTTATTTTTTTATTTTTTTAAATTTTTATCTTTTTCGGAAGAAGGCAAGCTTTTCAGATAATGCTCCTTGAAAGGATAAACCATAATATGCCAAGGATTCAAAATGATATGCTCAATGATGCTTATAGGGAAAGGAAGATGGAAGAGAAAAAATGGAGGATAAAGTTTTATGTAAAGCGAGTGAGGTTGGAAGATAGGAGGAATAGGCAAATGAGGAAAAAGGATAGAAGGTAGAAGGATAATGAATGGAAAAATTGTGAAAGGGTAGATGAAAAGGAAGGCAAGATCAACATCAACACACACCTTGAAGGGTGGCGAGAGGGTGGAGGAAACTTGAATGAAAGAATTCGTGAAGGAATATGGTGAATATTTAGCAGAGGTTGTGGTTCAGGCGCATGGAATGGAAGAATATTTTTGGAAAAAGATGAAGTGGAAGCCTTTGGAAGCTTGAATGTCAAATTCACTTTTTGTTCAATATTAGACTCTTTCAAGAGAGACTTTGGAATCCATATAGCCTTAGGCTTTTCATTGTTTTTTGATGATTTAGAGAGAATATCTTCAATGATGGATTTTGGAACCCATACTTGTCTTGTAGTTTTCTTCTTAGATATCTCTTTTGACTTTATGTTTCCATGTTGATTAGAGGAGACATGGTGATCTTTTTTTGATGAATTCTTATATTGCTTTTTTTTCTTGTATTGAACATTCAAGTTACTTCCAAAAGACTTGGGACTTATGGAGGAAGAAGGATAATATGACTGGTTTAGATGGGTGGGTGAATGAAAAGGATTCAAGGGTATGCATCTATGTTGATCTTGAGGAAAGATAGGAGATGGACAGACGTAAGGACCCAAGATGGAAGGAAGACATGAAGCTCTTAGTATTGGTGGAGGAGGTCCAAGGATGGACGTGGAAGATGCAAAAGGATAATCAATAAGTTCATCAACATCTATATGACAACCAAGGACATCAACATCTTTAGAATGAGCATTAGGATTTGCAATAGGATCATGAACATCTTGAATAGGAACAACTTCTTTGATAGGATTTTTTGGAGCTTGCAAAGACTTAGGAAGAGTAGAAAGTGGAAGTGAACATGGAATGGTAGAACAAGAAGATGGAAGACTTTGATCTTGACAAGGAGCTTTAGATAGCATAAGTGTATCATTTTTTTCTAGATTTTCAATAGGCTCATCATTGGAAGTAACAACATCATTTTCAATAACCTTAATGGAAGTCTCATCTTTGGAAAGTGCAAGTGTGCTAAGGTTATTTTGATTATCAATAAGCTCAACGGTGTAAGTAGTAACTTTATCTTGCTTAGAGGAAGAATTAAGACATGGTGGAATGAATGAGGAAGGGCGTAAAGGATCTAAAGAACCATGAAACAGATAAGATACATCATGAAGAGAATTGGATGATATGGAGGGTTCTTGTTCTTGATCTTTCTTTATGTTCTTTTCTTTATCATTTTTAAAGTCCTTTTGACATGGAGCCACTTCTAAGGACAAGGAAGCATGTTGGAATTGTATAGAAGACTTTGGAAGAGATGGTGAAGGATCAGCTGAAGTAGGCATTATAACACATGAAGACTTAGGCTCTTTAGGTTTAGCATTATTGAAAGTATTTGCAGCCAAGTGAAGGTGAGCTTGAGTATCTTTAAGAGGTGGCCCCTGAGAATAATTATAGGGAACCGCATGAAAAGCATTAGGATCTTTGTTGGATGAAGGATTTGTGAAAGATTTGGAAGACTTAGAAGCTTTAGGAAATGTGTGGGTATTGGAGGAAGTAGGGGATGGAAGGGAACCATCAAAAGACAAAGGTTTAGCATTAACATGATCTTTCTTGAGAGTGAGATCTTTATTTTTCAGCATGAGAGTTCATAGAGGAGAAATGCTCATAGTATCTACATTTATAATCAGCATGGAAAGCTTTCTCTTCCTCAATAGAAGTAGATGTATCATATTGTTCACAACAAATATCATATTCTCTTTCAAAATCAGAATCATATGGATCCCCATCACAATCTACCCAATAAGATAACCCTTTAGTAAGCCTAAGCACATGACGAGGAGGACTCTTAGAAATAGAAGCATCATAGGTATGGCTAAATTGTCCATCATCATAGTCATCATAGTCATCATAGGTGGGTGTGTCACTCTTTGTGGAAGAGGCATCATAAGGACTATCACATTGCTCTTTATGGTATGTCTTCTGAAGAGAAGGAAGATTCTTAGGAGAAGTAGAAGAGGAATGAGATTGTGGAGAAGAGGAAGGTGAAGACCTAGTAGAAGAAGAAGACTTGGATAATGAGGAATTCAAATAATGTTTAGAAGAGTCATGATAAGATTTGGAAGATGAAGAATGTGAACAGTGTTTACAAGAATCATGATAAGACTTAGAAGATGAAGAATGAGAATGATGTCTGGAAGAGTCATGATAAGACTTGGAAGATGAGGAAGAATGATAAAACTTAGATGATGAAGAATGTTTAGAAGGAGGTTGTGATATTATCATGTCTATGATCCTAGCAAAGGCATCTAATTTAATCATCTTTTCTTTTATTTTTTCTATAAGTTTGTCCCCATGAGATATTTGGAAGGACTATTGGAGGAATAAAGATACTCTTCAAATTGAGCAATGAGTTCAAGATCATCTATTCTCAAGAGAGGTTCCTTAACAAGATAGTTAAAATTCATGGTTCTAGAAGAGGAGGAATCAATCATGAAAGAAATGAATAGAAGAGATGAATAGAAGAATGTAGACTAGATAATAAGAGGAAAAGAATCAAGAAGAAGAAGAAGAATTTCCCATGGGAATAGAAGACTTCAGAAGCACATGGAAAATGGAGAGGAAAGAAGAAGACTAAGAGTCATCTTGTGCAATTGATATCATAACGTTCATTGAGATGTTGAGCAACATGACAACACCTAGGATCTGACAACTAGAGGTCATTTCCCTTGACTAACTTGGTATCTTGTTGTAACTGACATGAAAGAAAGAAACTCTAGGTGATAAGTCAATCTCTTAAAGTGCCAATGCCAACCTAGGATAATTAAGATTCTCTATTGTCTAAAGAGAAAAATGAAAAGATAGAAAATAAAAGGTGTCACCAACACTATCAAAGAGGTGCTTCCAACAAAGGGTGAATACCCTAGCACTTTTGAATCAGAAGGTTGGACTTAGCCAAATTAAAAGTGAAATTGAGATATATAAAAGATGGTTTGGACAATAGTAGGATCAAAATTTTCCAAGAATGTAATCAACAATTCTAAAGACAAACTTTTCACTAGAAATAACTTTCTAGCTTGACAAATTATTTTCAACACAACCTTGCAAATCAATTGAAATGGTCCCTAGAAGGCTAGAATCAAAAATTTGCAGCCAAAACAAGTTTCTAATAGCAAGGTCAGATAACCTACTCAAAGGTCAAGTCGTACTAAGGCAACTTAAATGACTAAAACTAAGAATACTGCTAATAACTTCCAGGTGACAGACTCCAGGTAGGCTGGGCGATAAACTTAGGACCGGGCAATACTTTGCACACTACCAGGCGATATACCTGGATACTACTAGGTGATAGACTTAACAACTGTTAGGCGATACAGTTCCAGGTGAACTATCACATGATATTTCTCTTAAGTACAAGTGACACTAATGCAATTTTTGACCAATTTGTGCAAAATTTCAAGTTTTTAAGGTCTGATTTCAAGTTTTCGAATCTAAGGGTGAAAATGTCTAATTTCAATCACAATTTTAACAGCATTTGGATAGGTTTGCAAATAGTATGAGATCAAACATGTCTCCAAACACTTGAAACAAGGGCAAAAGCAACCTTTCCAAGACAAACACTTGTGATATCAAAAAATAAAATTGCACCCTATGAATGATACCGATTGTTTGTATGTTGAGAATGTTTACACTGGTTTAGCACATTCAAAAACACTTCAAGCAATATCTACCTACAAGGCAAGACTCAATACTTACCAACTTAGCCCACAACTTGATGCCACCTTGCCTCACACCAAGTGGTTGCCCACAAGAGATATTGGCTTTGTCATGAAAGTGTCAAACAACACAACCAAAGGGACACATATGGTGAGTATCTTGGGGTGATCCAGGTTAGTCCACTTAGATCAATCCTTGCACTAAGAAGATAAGCAACTAAATAAGGTGGCGTCTAACCTAAGGTTCTTAGTAAGGGCTTCCATTCATAACACCCCTCTTTCTCCTCATAAAGGACTAGGACCTCGCAACCTCAAGAGTACCTTAAGCATTCTTGCTCAATGCTTTCCCCATGGTCGCTATCCCATGAGCTACTCACATCAAGCGAAGACAAGTATTATGTCTACCAAGGTTTTGTGTCCTCGATAGCCTTGAAATTATAGTGAGTTGGAAGAGTCGGCAAAAGGCTTGTCCTCACTTGGGTCGTTCCTCTTGATTGCTCAAGAGTAGGCCCGCTAAAGGATTCCTATACTAAACAAAGAGTGGATTAACTCTTGAGGTTCAAGGTTTTTGGTTCACCACAAGGGTGAAGAGCATACTCCCCTATCTCAAAAATTTCTCCCAAACACACCAAGCAAATTCAATTACCCCCTTGCTTCCAAAATCTTAAGATGGGTCAAGATTTTCTGGTTCACCAAAAGGTGAAGAGCATACTTCTCCTACCACCTCAAAATTTCTTTCACAAGGTATTAAAGTTCCTATGAAAAAAAGACAACTGGTAAATGCCACACTTGAAAGGAAATAAACACAAGCAATTTTTTTTATTTTTTTATGTTTTTTATGCTTTTGGGCAGCCCTACAAAAATTGTTAGTAGCCCTTATGCATGCAATGTATCAATTTCCTTCAAGCAAGAGCACCTACAAAACAACTTGTTAGACCAACAAGGGTTAGGAAAATCCAAAATCTAACAATGGTTAGCACATGAAAAATTAAATAATCTGCAAAAAAATAACTAATCAAATGACAAAATCTAAAAATGAAACCATCATGGTTGGATTAGGCTCAGAAAGACCTTTCCAATGATATATCACACTTAAACTTTTGATACCATTTGTGAAAATTTCAAAAAAAATGGGTGCCCATTTTTCAGAGTGGCACAAATTTGAAAACGCTGGAATTTTCAAATTTTTTCAAAAAGACAACAGAGAACCTAAAACTTGCAAGATACAAAAAAATAGCTCAAAATAGCTCACTATCAGGTACAAGTGATATACCTCAGACTTCACCAAAATCGTGTGACACAGTTTCCTGTACTCGGGCGATACTATCTATCTAGGCGATACTCTATAGAACAGTCAGGCGATACTTCACATGATGCTAGGTGACAGACTAGAATACAGATGGGCGATTCTTCCTCTACATGAAGTGTCACACCCATATACTAAGAACTGTTGCATGATAATCCTGAGAAGTGTCATGCGATATTCTGAGACATAAAATAGAGAATATAGAATATGCACAAATTAATCTGAAAAATCACAAAAATGAAACAAATCTAAAGGACAAAGTCTATCTACTCTACCCCACGGTGGGCGCCAGAAATGTATGAGTCAAAAGTAACCACACTTTTATGAACCATTACATGCAAGGTTTCTCAAAGGTGAGGCCTCACAAAGTGGCTCATAGCTCTCTATGCATGGAGTTGCAAGACACTATGATAAAAGTGCCCTCAGCTAGAGCTACAAACTTGTGACCTTGCTAGTCAACCACACAATGAGAGATTCACAAAATTGAAGACTAGGGAAAGAGTGCCAAAATCTCCAAAATAAATCAAATGTGCAAGATGCAAATGAAACTAGTATGAGTGTAAAATTAATCTATCAAATGACAATGCAAACTAATCTATAAAAGCAAATTGTAATGGATTACCAACTCCTAATTAAGCTATGTGAGCTAAATCTATTGCATAAAAGAAAAATTACTCTAAAATGCCATGATATGCAAACTAAGAAAGGAAATATGCAACTAAATGATGAAAGAGAATGAAAGGAAGCAAGTCTTCAATGTCTTCAAAGGAGTCTTCAAAGTGAGCTAGAAAACTTGCAGCATAACAATGTCATAAAATTTCAAGATATCCAAATGAAGGAGAGAGCTCTCTTTTTATAAGAAATGAACTGAAATGGATCATTGAGATTAAGAGGCAAAAGTCTTAATCAATGATGGAGAAAAATGGAAGCTTGATCCTTGTGCACAAATATCCTCCAATGAGAAAATAGAAGTTGACTTTATGTCCATATAAGACAAAAAGTACTTTTTCACTTTTTATAAAATAAGAATAATACTTTATTTGTGTAACTTAGGATAAGAGGAAAAGTGGGGGTTTTTTATTTAATAAAAGGGGAGGAAATATTCCTTTTAAATAAATAAAGACTTAGGATAAAATGGTTAGCCCATAGGATAAAAATCCAATATATGATCGAAATTAAGACTTGATCAAGAAATTGATAATGTTGAAAATATTGATTATTGATCAAAATGATTCAGGATTGATAAATCAAATAAATGGGGCCCAAAGTCTAGGTGACCATTTTTAGGTGCATATAGGATTCCTAATGAATTGGTCGAGAAATTTCAGATGGATATCTATTTCATAGTGAACACCAACCATACAATGATTAAAGTCATAGAACTCATAATTAAATGGCTAGCACCAATGGGCTATGAAATGAATTATGATTTAGCTTTGAAATCAATCATTGTATTGCTAAAATTACCAAAGGACTCAAAGGTCGAAAAGTTTGTAACCTTTGAAGAAGCTAAGTCAAGAATTAAAACTGGTCATGTCATCGGTAAAATGATAAGGAAAGAAAAGAAAATGAGAAAGTTTTTGTCTGCAAAGTTTGAGAATGTATCTGACTCATCTGAGGAGTCACCAGTTGAAGTAGCAACTGAAGGTTAGTTAATGTTGGTTGAAAAACCATATGATAGTGAAGAAATTGAGTCTGAAGAAGAACAAGAACCAATACCAGTTTCTCCCACTCAAGCTCCAAAGAAGAGGCAGTTGCCCGTGCAAACAGGTGCACGCACAAGGTCATCAAATGTAGCTTCACCACCATAGAAGAAGGTAGTTGTGAAGGTAGCAAAATGAAAGGTTGCTACACCGACAAAGACTTATGTAAAGAAAGGACCCAAGGTTGTAGCAGAAGCACCGAAGAAAAGGATAAAATTGATAAGAAACAGAGAAGACCTTAAGGATGAAGAAAATGAAGATGATCAAAATCAATTCAAGGTGGTCAGCAATAAGGTAAGATCAATTGATGAGCTTATTGAAGATATAATTGAGAATGGAAATCTTGTAGATCTAAAACTTAGTAATTTTGATAGCATGTCAAATGAAGACCAAAACAAAGTTGAGGAAGCAGTCATCCGGATGATGATACACTTCAAACGAGTTCCATTAGAGTTTGAATTATCACTCTCTGGAACATTAGATGAACAAATAAATCAAAAGTTGTCATATGCCTTGGACATCAAGAAGAGGATGAGGGAGCAAGCCCTTGTATTGATTGCATCAGACTTATCTCTTCATGAGATTAAAGAGCTTATGGATAATTTTGTGCAAAGATTCAATGTCAAGAACCGAGCTATGCAAATAATAGATGAGAATCTGGCAGATCTTGATGAGTCTAGTCAACTTATCTGGAGTTCACTTTTAGCTATCAGAGAGCACAATGAGAAAGTTGCATTTCTAAATTTGTCTAAAAAGAGACAGAATTCAAAAGGTAAAGGAATATTCATTGAGGAGAATGTAGCAAAGAAGATTAAAGAGTCAAAGGTATCATTTACTGAGGTAACTGATACAACAATTGGTCAAGAAATCAAGAACAGTTCATAGGATGCACCGAATCCAGAAGTGATTCAGATTGAGGACACAAATGACAAGGATGTACTCATTGAGGACATCACAAATGGTGATCCTAATGATAGGGATGATGATGATGATGTGAATAATGCAGAAGAAAACACATAGGATGAAGCACAAGCTATCAAGTGTGCATTTCCATCACTACCAGGTGAGCTTCCTGTACTTGTTGAAGCCATAGAGTTTCTATCTCAGGAACAACCCGATGGCTCAGACCTCAAGCAACTTAAAGATACAACAGGGGAACAAAGCATCAAGATACCTGCAAAGACAAATGATCCTGAAGGAAAAGAGGCTATTGAAATAGAAAAAAAGGCACAAGCCAAGCCTAAGGAAACTGAGGATACCCCACTTGACACCACATCCGAGGCTCCACCTCATTCAACCAACACATAGGTTACCGAGGAGTAGAAGAAGGAAGATAGTCTGTCAACTGGGTAGAACACTCTGAGGGTAGAAGACAAAGCTATTGTCACCGTTGCCAAGAAGTCACCACTTGCACTAGAGAAAAAGAAGAATAAGAAAGGAAAAGGGTTGGTCACTCTAAATGAGTTCATTTTGATACCTAACTTTGAACTGAGGACCCTTAGCCCAAAGAAATTGAGAAAATATGGGGAATTATGTACAAGAAAAGCAGCACAAGAGAAGTTGAAGCAAGAGAATAAGAACAAGTATTAGAGAATGTTTAGGATATATTACAACAAGTAGTACCTGAGGTGAACATAGATGAAGATACTCCAATCATGGATCAACTTGCAACACTTATTGAGAAGATAAATGAACCAGATATTGAAGCTGATAAAAGAATAGAGGAAAGGGTAGAATCCAAGATTCAAGATAAAATTGCCGAGAGAATCATCCAAGAAGTGGCTATTAACAAGGTTAAACTTTCAGATGTAATAATTGAGATTCAGTGTATTACTAATTCTATTTTCCAAATATTGTTTAAGCTATGCATTGTTGGAACATTCACTACAGAGATCCGAAAAGATTAAACAATTTGAGAATGAAATCACAGTCAGTGCAAATGCAGCTACAACCAAGCCACACACATTTTCAAAGCATATACTTAGAGTGCAAGAACTCAGGTGGTTGATAAAAGATCTCAAGAACCAAGAAGAGCAAATAACTGATCAGGTTACTGAGTTACAGACATGACTCCTTCCATACCTGAAATTTTTTTAGAAACATATTGTTAGGGCACAAATGCTTGTTGCAACACTAGAGATTTCTATGTTGGACAACATATTTGACATGCATGCACAAGTCGGTCTTGAGCACATTAGTCTCACCAACTTGAAAGAGGAATGGGAAAACCTCTTGGAGTCGTTGAAGAAAACCCATCAGTACATTTTTGACAAGATGTAAGTATACACTTTTTCTATTTGGCATTAATATCAAAAAGCAGGAAAACATGTATATAGAAGATGAAGTTAAAAGGGGGATAACATGTTTATGCCAAATATGTAACTTTTTGCTTAGTATACTACACATTACTGGAGCTTGCAGCAAGGGGGAGTATTTAGAAATTTTTTTTTTTGATATGTATATGTATATGGTGGAGATATAAGTTTTGAGACATAAGGTCTATATACACTCAAGTTTTGATACTAATGCCAAAGGGGGAGATTGTTATCACTATTGAGCATTAAAGGTTGTCATTAGTATCAAAGGTTATCAAAGACATTGATCGATTACCTATATTATCATAGTCAGTAAAAGAAAGCATCATGAGCCATTCGGTTAACTCTTCTTATTGAGCACCAGATAGTTTTACCGAGCATCAAACACCGACACTGAGTGACAATAAACACCGAGCGTCAGTATAATCACCGAGAAGTTTATATAGTATTTACCGAGGATCACTAGAAAACAACATAGTAATCAAGATTGGCACATTCTTCTATGCAAACGGTTACAATAGAATCAAGAAATGTTTTACCAAGATCGAGGATCTTTTATTTTTGAGATACGATGAAGATCTTTTGTAAATGTTAGATCTAGGTTATTTTTATACACCATTGATCTTAGGGTTTTTCTCTAAGTTGTTGAAACCTAATTTTGTTAAGTGGCATAAAGTAGTATGCTATATAATTGTATGTTTACACCATTTTGTTGTGAACTGATGGATGAGCAAAGAAGCACTTGAAGCACTAGGCAACCTTCAAGATTATCAGTTGACAGAGCAGAATAGTATTTAGAGGAAATCAGATTGAGCAGAATCAGAGCAGGCTAACTGAGCAATTCAAAGTAGAGATTCACACAGTATAAGGTGATATATATTCAGTACTTTATTGATCTATATCAGACAATCTAAGTTGTCATTAGCAGATAGTTACCTATTGCTTTCTAATCATTGTAATAGATTTTTGGTAAAATCTCCTAATACAGTAGACTTGACAGTCTTTTGTAAATATCTTAACTGAGTGCACACTGAAGTAGTGTTGCTAAAATCCTATCACTAGGTAGATCTAGCTGATCTAATATGTTACTCCTAACAGGGTAAGATCACTAGAAGTTATCAAAACTTGTAGCCCTAATAGGTAAACCTTTTCTATCTACAGTAGTGAAAATTTTTTGGGTGTTATCCCCACCACAGTTTTTACCTTCTAACAAGGGTTTTTGTGTTACCAAATACTTGTGTTATGGGGCTGTTATATTGTTAATTTCATGTTATTTAATTTTACAAGTTGAATGGATGAATGATGTATGCATTAGATACAATTTAATTTGGAAGGTTACATTGTTTACTATTTTAGATCTAAAAGGCTGATGTGTTAAAATTTTTGTGGGCACTAATTCACCCCTCCCCTCTTAGTACCCTATCTCTCCTAATTCCAACAATTGGTATTAGAGCATTGTTCTCTTATTGGATAGTTTAACCACTAAAGGGTAAAGATCTAAGTCATGGAGAGGTATAAGTTAGATAATACTATTGAGAATCAAAAGATTCAAATGCAGATTTTTGTTGACCAGTATAAGCAAGCCAAGGAAGGACTGACGAAATTACTGGTTGAAAGGAAGAATCTAGCTATTCTAAAAAATGAGATTGGCTACCATGAAGAAGCAATTGATGATATATTTGACCACATTGGATCTATTTCAGGGAGTATTTCTGATGGATCTGAAAGTATAATCTCTAACTTGTCTGAGAAGAATCAACATTTAATTGAACAAGTGAAAGCCCTGAAAATTGATCAAGAATCTCAGATGGTGAGAATGGTAGAAATAATGAATAATGCTAGACAGGATAAGAAAGAAAGGAATCTGGCTATTGAAGACCAAAGATAGAAAACTGAACAACTACAAGCTAAAGAGAGTGAGATACAAAGACTCACTGACTATCACTTTCAAGTATCTAATCAGATGATGACTGTGAATCAAGAAGTCAACTGAGTGAATGGAGAACTGTCTAGAAGACTTGAAGATGTTGCAATACTCAGAGAAGAGAATGAAAAACTAAGAAATGAAATAAAGACACAAAAACAACATAATGAGATGATGAGGCTAGCTAAGAACAATTCCAAGAAGATTGATGATTTTCTGATTAATCAAAGAAGATTTGGAAGCAAAGCTGGACTAGGCTATACCGGTGAAGGAGAATCATCACAACCAGATGAATAGGTCAACAACAATCAAAATCAGAGACCTAAAGTTTTGACATGTTATCACTGTGGCAAACTGGGATATACATCTAATGTGTGTAGAAGCAAAGCACAAGGTAAACCTCCTGCCACTCCTAAGTTTAATGAATATTGCTATTATTGTGGAAAGTATGGTCATCAAGCTTGTGAATGTAGAGCTAAATAGAATGCTAACAATGCTATTGTGGAGAAGTTATGTTATACTTGTAATAAACATGGACACACTACACGAGTGTGTAAGGAAAAAATGAAGCAAGTATGCACTCCTAAGAAGAAGTCACAACGCAAGCCTTACCAACCAAAGAGACAAGGTAATTCTTATGTTTGGGATTATAACACATGGGCTAACTATGTTGCATGTGGTAGATATGGGCACATTGCAGAAAATGTAATAGGAAAAGATGGGCTAGACAATCAAGAAGTTGGACAAGCACTGGAATGGCATGTTTACATTGTCATAAGGTTGGTCATCTTAGCAAAGACTGAAAAGACCAAGCACTAGAATAAGGTCATGTATTTGAGAGTGGAAACAATATTGCAAATATCATGATAATAAGGAATGACATGTGGAAGAAGGCATCTAATGAGAATGCTAAGTCAAGTAATGTTTCCCATGAAACGTCCTCCACTAGATTGGGTGACATTGGTACTTCCACCTAAGGTGAAATAGGTATGTATGGGACTGACATTTCAAAATGATCACATTTTATATACAGTTCCTTACACATGTTATGCACATACCAAATTTTCATGAATAAAGATGCATTATGGTTTATATGTTTTGAGCTTACAAAGTCACACAGTCAGTAAAAGTTAGACTGAGCATTGGTTACCCATCGGTAATCACTATTCAAGGTTAACGGAATAATAGTATCAACCGAGAAAAGAAGTCTAGTGTTAACCAAGATGATGAAAGATTGTAGCTATCACCGAGCTGATAGTTGTCATGAACTAGAAAGTAGGTCAAGCATTTATTGCATAAAGTTTTGAGCAGGAATATCAAAAATTTTATAAATACACGGAAGACAGGGTTTATTTTTCACATTGCAATATCGGAGAGCTAAAATTTCACAAAGTGAGTTCGAGCAAGAATCTTTGAAGCAAGTTCAAGAAAATGCAGATCAAACCAAGCACACCATTTGATACATTCTAAGTAATTTGAAACCCTACCGAGCATATTTCTCATACTTATCAAAAAACCTAGTTTGTTGAAATGGCATCTACTACGAGTTCTTCTAAAGTTGTGGAAGAAGAAGTTAATTTAATAGTTTCAGCAAATTTTGATGAACCAAAGTACAAACCTCACCCCAAAATTGCATCTCAAATAGATTTAGCAGGCGCTTTTTCAAGCATCCCACCTAGGGATCTATTAATAGAAGACATACGTTTGTACATTCACTGTAAGATTGGGGAAGTAGGATATTTTGTGACTGTTGTTGCATATCAACAATTATGTGGCAACGATGAGAAGTTGAAACCAAAATTTAACTAGATTGAGAAAATAGGTTTATCGTGCACCATACATTTTCTGTAGAAATTCAAAATAGAATGGATTAGAGTTTTATTGATTCAGTACCATGATGGAAAGTTCTGGTTGGATAAACCAGTCATGGTTACAAAAAAAATGATTAGCAAGGTTACTAGTTATCCTACAACCAACAAATAAAAAGCTTTTCAAAGCTCATCCCGAGCTGATGTTGAAAAGAGTACCGGAGTAACATGGGATGGTCATGCACTAAAGATATCTACAATCAAAGACCCAGTAGTAAATTTTGCATCACATGTAATTGAGTATAAAATATTTCAATCGAGCAAATTTAACAGCGTACCCTATAGTGCAGTTGACATGGCATACAAACTGACAAAGAAAGATCACCAGGTAGATCTTCTAGAATATTGTTGGCACAATTAAAGAAGAACATGAAGACAATAAGGTTAGAAAAGACAAACACATGTAATTTTGGCTCACTCCTTGTTTGTTTGTTTTTCTATCTACAAAAGTATTTTCCAGGAGTTGGTAAAATGAACTGGACAACAGATAAACCGATCACTGTACAGATTACTGAGATCTTGAATAGTTTGGGAGATGATATGAACAAAGTTTTTGATGAATATTTTAAAGAGTTTAAAGCTTAGATCAATCTAAGAATGAGGATTGCTAATGAATTGGTCGAGAAATTTTAGATGGATATCTGTTCCCTAGTGAACACCAACCATACAATGATTAAAGCCGTAGAACCCAGAATTAAATGGCTAGCACCAATGGGCTATGAAATGAATTATGATTTTGGTTTGAAATCAATCACGGCACTGCTATCATTACCAAAGGACTCAAAGGCCAAAATGTTTGTAACCTTTGAAGAAGTTAAGTCAAGAATTAAAACTAGTCATGTCATCGGTAAAATGATAAGGAAAGCAAAGAAAATGAGAAAGTTTTTGTTTGAGAAGTTTGAGAATGTATCTGACTCATCTGAGGAGTCACTGGTTGAAGCAGCAACCAAAGGTTAGTTAATGTTGGCTGAAAAACCATATGACAATGAAGAAACTGAGTCCGAAGAAGAACAAGAAACAATAGTGGTTTCTCCCACTCAAGCTCCAAAGAAGAGGCAGTTGCCAATGCAAATAGGTGCATGCACAAGGTCATCAACTGCAACTTCACCACCACAAAAGAAGGTATCTATGAAGGTAGACAAAAGAAAGGTTGCTATACTAACAAAGACTTATGTAAAGAAAGGACCCAAGGCTGTAGCAAAAGCACCAAAGAAAAGGATAAAATTGATAAGAAATAGAGAAGACCTTGAGAATGAAGAAAATGAAGATGAGCAAAATCAATTCAAGGTGGTCAGCAATAAGGTAAAATCAATTGACGAGCTTATTTAAGAAATAATTGAGAATGGAAATCTTGCAGATCCAGAACTTAATAAGTTTGATAGCATGTCAAATGAAGACCAAAAGAAAGTTGAGAACATAGTGATCCAGATGATGATACACTTCAAATGAGTTCCATTAGAGTTTGAATTATCACTGCCCAAGACATTAGAGGACTGAATAAATCAAAAGTGGTCATATGCCTTGGACACCGAGAAGAGGATGAAGGAACAAGCTCTTTTATTGATCGCATCAGACTTATCTCTTGATGAGATTAAAGAGCTTATGCATACTTTTGTGTAGAGATTCAAAGTCAAGAACCAAGATATGAAAATAATAGATGAGAATCTGGCAGATCTTGATGAGTCTAGTCAACTTATCTGGAGTTCACTTTTAGTTGTCAGAGAGCACAATGAGAAAGTTGCATTTCTAAATTTGTCTAAAAAGAGACATAATTCAAAAGGTAAAGGAATATTCATTGAGGAGAATGTAGCAAAGAAGATTAAAGAGTCAAAGGTATCATTTACTGAGGTAACTGATACAACAATTGGTTAAGAAATCAAGAACAATTCACAAGATGCACTGAATCCAGAAGTGATTCAGATTGAGGACACAAATGACAAGGATGTACTCATTGAGGACATCATAAATGGTGATCCTGATGATAGGGATGATGATGATGATGTGAATAATGCACAAGATAACACACAGGATGAAGCACAAGTTATCGAGTGTGCATTTCCATCACTATTGGATGAGCTTCCTGTACTTGTTAAAGCCATAGAGAATCTATCTTAGGAATAACCCAATGGCTCAGACCCTGAGCAACCTAAAGATACAACTGGGGAACAAAGCACCGAGATACCTACAGAGATAAATGAGCCTGAAGGAAAAGAGGCTACTAAATCATAAATGAAGGCACAAGTAGAGCCTAATGCAACTAAGGATACCCCACTTGACACCACATCCAAGGCTCCACCTCATTCAACTGACACATAGGTTACCAAGGAGCAGAAGAAGGAAGATAGTGTGTCAACTAGGTAGAACACTTTGAGGGAAGAAGACAAAGCTATTGTCACCATTGCCAAGAAGTAACCACTTGCACCAAAGAAGAAGATGAAGAAGAAAGGAAAAGGGTCAGTCACTCTAGATGAAGTCATTGTGATACCTGACTATGACCCGAGGACCCTTAGCCCCAAGGAATTGAGAAAATATTGGGAATTATGTACAAGAAAAGTAGCACAAGAGAAGTTGAAGCAAGAGAATAAGAACAAGGAAGTATTATAGAATGTTCAGGATATCTTACAATAGGTAGTACTTGAGGTGAACATAGATGAAGATAATCTGATCATGGATCAACTTGCAACACTTACTGAGAAGATAAATGAACTAGATATTGAAGCTGATAAAAGAATAGAGGAAAGGGAAGAATCCAAGATTCAAGCTAAACTTGTCGAGAGAATCAGCCAAGAAGTGTCTATTAACAAGGTTAAACTTTCAGATGTAATAACTAAGATTCAGTGTATTACTAATTCTATTTTCCAAATCTTGTTTAAGCTATGCACTCTCAAAACATTCACTGTAGAGATTAGTGAAAAGATTAAACAATTTGAGAATGAAATCATAGTTAGTGCAAATGCAGCTACAACTAAGCCACACACCTTTTCAAAGCATATACTCAGAGTGCAAGAACTTAGGCATTTGATAGAAAATCTCAAGAAGCAAGAAGAGCAGATAACTAATTAGGTTATTGAGTTGTAGATAGAAATCCTTCCATACCCGAAAATTTTTGAGAAACATATTGTCAAGGCACAAACGCTTGTTGCAACACCAAAGATTTCTTTGTTGGACAACATATTTGACATGCATGCACAAGTCGGTCTTGAGCACATTAGTCTCACCAACTTGAAAGAGGAATGGGAAAACCTCTTGGAGTCATTGAAGAAAACCCATCAACACATTTTTGACAAGTTGTAAGTATACACTTTTTCTATTTGGCATTAATATCAAAAAGGGGGAAAACATGTATATAGAAGATGAAGTTAAAAGGGGGATAACATGTTTATGCCAAATATGTAAATTTTTGCTAAGTATACTACACATTACCGGAGCATGCATCGAGAGGGAGTATTTATCATTTATGTTTTTGATATGTATATGTATATGGCAGAGATATAAGTTTTGAGACATAAGGTCTATATACACTCAAGTTTTGATACTAATGCCAAAGGGGGATATTGCTATCTCTATTGAGCATTAAAGGTTGTCATTAGTATCAAATGTTATCAAAGACATCGGTTGGTTACCTATATTATCATAGTAGGTAAAAGTGAGCATCATGAGTTAGTAGGTTAACTCTTCTTACCGAGCACCAAACATTTTTACCGAGCATCAGACACTAATACTGAGTGACAGTAAACACCGAGTGTCAGTATAATCACCGAGTAGTTTATACAGTGTTTACCAAGGATCACAGGAAAATGGTATAGTAATCAAGAATGGCACATTCTTCCATGTAAATGGTTACAATGAAATCAGAAAATGTTTTACCAAGATCGAGGATATTTTATTGTTGAGATATGATGATCTTTTTTAAATGTTAGATCTAGGTTATTTTTATACACCATTGATCTTAGGATTTTTCTCTAAGTTGTTGAAACCTAATTTTGTTAAGTGACATAAAGTAGTATGCTATATAATTGTATGTTTACACCATTTTGTTGTGAACTAATGGATGAGCTAATAAGTACTTGAAGTACTATCCATCCTTCAAGATTATCAGTTGACAGAGCAGAACCGTATTCAGAGGAAATCAGATTGAGCAGAATCAGAGCAGGCTAACTGAGCAGTTTAGAGCAGAGATTCACACAATATAAGGTGATATGTATTTAGTACTTTATTGATCTATATCAAAAAATCTAAGTTTACATTAGTAGATAGTTACCTATTTCTTTTTAATCATTGTAATAGAGTTTTGGTAAAATATCCTAACAGCGTAGACTTGACAGTCTTTTTGTAAATCTCTTAACCGAGTGTACAATCAAGTAGTGTTGCTAAAATCCTATCATTAGGTAGATCTAGCTGATCTAATATGTTACTCCTAATAGGGTAAGATCACCAAAAGTGATCAAAACTTGTATCCCTAACAGGCAAACCTTTTCTATCTACAGTAGTGAAGAATTTATGGGTGTCATCCCCACCGCAGTTTTTACCTTCTAACAAGGGTTTATGCGTTACCAAAATACTTGTGTTATGGGACTGTTATATTGTTGATTTCATGTTATTTACTTTTACACATTGAATGGATGAATGATAGATGCATTACATACAAGTTATTTTGGAAGGATACATTGTTTACTATTTTAGATCTGAAAGGTTGATGTGTTAAAGTTTTTGTGGGCACTAATTCACCCCTCCCCTCTCAGTACCCTATCTCTCCTAATTCCAACAGAACTATGCACAAAGTTTCAAATGATACATCATTTCTCATCAATATATTACCCCCAAGGTAATGGACAAGCCGAAGCAATGAATAAAAAAATCTTAAAGATATTGAAGAGAACTGTGGACAATTCAAGTAGAGATTGGCATATAAAAATAAACCCGACCTTGTGGGCTTATAGGACAAGTATCAGAAGGCCAACGGGAGCTACACCATTTTATTTAGTCTTTGGAATAGAAGAAATTTTACCTTTGGAGGTATAAATTCCATCTTTGAGAGTATCTCTACATGGTTTGATAAGTGAGGAAGATTATAGGGTTGCTAGGTTGCATGAACTAGAACTGCTAGATGAGAAACAACAACAAGCATTTGATCATTTAAAAGTATATCAAAACTAAATGTCAAGGACCTATAAAAATCATATCAAGTCAAGAAAATTCCAAATAGGTGACTTACTTTTGCAAAAAAATCACAAGAATCAAGCAGAAAAAGAAAAGAAATGAAAATGGGAAGTAAACTGGTTAGGACTTTTTGTGATCACTTCATCTTTTGGGACAGGCATCTGAACAGTCTCACAATAGGTAGTGATAATCATGTCATTGTCTCTCTTAGGAAAAATTTATTCATACTAAGGATTACTTTTCCCATCATGAAATGCATTTAGATTGTCAACCCAAGGACGTAGACTTGAAATGGGACAAGATGGTTTGTGCACTAAGTTCCTCAAGGAGTCATACTACCTATGCTGCAAGAAGATAAAGTGCATGAAAGATACTTATGCTATTGCTACAAGAAAGTAAACACACTTAACTATTTAATGAAATTACTACAAAAAGCTTGTAAACTTATCCTAAACCTGTTTAACAACTCAAACCGTCCACTATGCCTATCTCTACAAGTGCTGCAGGAACATTCACAGTAGTAATGCTGCAAGAGTAAGATAGTAACTTCTACTTGAAAGCATAGAAAATTAAGGAAGAAAATCTACTCTATCCTAATATACTCCACCTCCCAAGTGGGCCCCCTTGGTTGGCTTCTGCTAACTATTAACACAGAAGATACTTCAGAATCACTCTTTCATTATATTCTCATAAATTGGTTACATGGTAATGGAACAATATATGAAGAACATAAAAGAGTAACTCTATTATGTTGAACACAACATTTGAATATATTTTCTCATTACTAACTAAACTAATCAAATCCCTTTATATAGAGGGTTGACTCTTATTGAAATCATGAAAGTAAAGTCTAACTGAATCTTGCCATAGAAAGAGGAAGTATAACAACCATGACATTTTACAATAAGTGCAGATAACAAAATAAATGCACTAAGGAAATATAGAAGAACTATTTCCTATATTCTCTAGAATGCAAGCTCCTTCTCAGTAGTGGCATGATCCTATGAATCATGATGGCTCCTTCCACCATGGCTAGATTCCTAATGCTCCTTCTTTAATGTAGTTGCACCACTCTCAAATTGCTCCTTGTTTTCCTGGCAGGTTAGTAGCATTCGATATATATACAAGTCAACATTTCAATTCCTACCTAAATATTAGAACATAGATTAAAGTAGCTATATGAAGTACTACAATATATATATAATATTCAGCAAAACATGTCATTCTAACTACACATAATCTTTGTGGTCCTAGTTGTAGTTTTCACAAATTCACATAGGTATAGGTTCATAAATGTCTTGGAAATGTCTTATCAAAGCATAAAGAGTGTGAATAAAGTATAAAGATTATAACAAAATAGAGATAATAAATTGTCTCATCATCTACCCCATACTAAAAACAATGCTTGTCCTCAAGCATTACATTTCTTGGTTGTTGTTCTGAAATCACTAACAGTTGTCTTTCCCTTCTTCCCACTCTTTAAAGTGTAATAGAATCCTCTTGTTCTGGTCAAGTAATCTGCCTGATGCTCCTCATGCAAATGGTCCAATCTGGTGGCATTGATGTCATATAGCAGCCATAACAGTATAGATGGTCGAAAAGACAAGGGAATCCATAATTCTCTTCTGATCTGACGCCCCAACTGCATATATTTAGTTTCTCTATTTGCAGCTTCTTTGAAGTTGATTGGGTTGTGTGGCTCTATTTTTGTGAAGGCCTCTGGTAACCTATTCCACCGGCTTCTTACCCCTACAAGAGCTATTTGAAATGAAAAGTAGGGAAATCCCTGATATTCTTTGTAGACCCTGTCTCTCATTGCAAAGACTTTTTTCCTGATCTCAGGTTTCTATTTTCAATAGGTTAGATTGAGCCAATCTCATAAGAGGACACTAGGCTTGTGTGATTCATCCCTCGAGGGTAAGGGTTCACACTTCTCTAAGTCTCTATAATTATTCAGATGCCTATCATAATTTCCTTCATTGTGCATCCATGACATCAGACCTCTCAAATAGATATCCCCTATATAGAGAAAAGGACTTCATTTTATTTCATGTGGAATGATAAAGTTATGTAAATAGAGCTCACATAGTAAATTTTATTTCCATGGAGGTAGAGTCTGGTACAAGCCATAGAATTCCTAGGCTGATTTAAATTCACAATCTATACCCTTCATAGTCATCATAAGCTGAAACAAGAGGAATTTTTCTTTCAAACAAATGGCATACACCCTGGGTGGTGGTCTATAGGCTATGACCTGATCAGCTAATTTAAGAGCTTGGTCCATTTGTTGCTTCTATTTCTTTAGTTTCTCTTTAAGAGCTTCAATTTCCTCTTCCTTTTCATTTGTCTCTTTTTGCAATTTATTTCTTTCTTGTTTCCACCAAGTCTTCTGGAAAACAAATTGATTGTATAAATAAAAGAATATAGACTATATTGTAGGTGGGCCAAATTCTTGATGCTGGGCTTTCTTTTTCTTTTCTTTGGAAGCTTGTTGAAAATACTCAGTGAACCATGTTGATTTGTAGGGCACAATAGACATATTGGAGTAAACAAGGTTCTGTGGAGGAGTCATCTGAACATCCTCATGAATACCTTCTTATGCCACATTAGGGCTTTGCTCAGATATACCCTGATCATTATGTGGTATGTTATCACCAGGTTCTTACAAATTTTGGGCCTCTTCCATATTTCTAGGAGATGAGGACACTTCTGCTTGCTTGGGGGAATCATTAGGAATGTACTCAACAAAAGGTTTTGGGGTAGGTTTTGATGTTGGAACATTTGGATTTCCAGGGGAAGGTGGAGAGACCTGTCCTCACATGCAAGGACTTCTTCACACTATTGTTTCCTCAACCACTACAATTTTTGATGCAGGAGCATCCTGGGTGTAAGGGCAATCTTGCATCACCCAAAAAAATATTTTTGTTTTTGTATTCAATAAGGGCTATCTTGTGCAGAGCTGCTATTTATGGAAACTTGCTATTTTTAGTAAGTTGGTCTTATGATCTCAGAATGTCTAATTTTACATATGGAGGTTCATCTCAGTCATATTAGCCTGCCAACAAAGTTTCATGGCTAGATCAGGTGTAGTTTTGAAGATATTGAAGATTTTCAGTATTGGCAGTAGGGTACAGAAACTTTGAACTCAATTTTGAAGGCTTTAGAGACCCTGGATGAGGTTGAAAATTTGGGTGATGGGTGCCTTGCGCTGGTCAAGCCTATAGAGCGCTTCGTGGTGTTTCCAGAATGGGGTTATAATAGCCAATCAGGTCAACGGGCAATGACTTATGGTCTTCGGAAGTTGGGTCACCTGAAATGGCAGAAAATAATTTTTCTTCAAAATTTCTGTTTGGGTTTCAAAACTCATTTTGAGCTGACTTTGATGTAATAAATTGTAAAATAAAATAATTCTAAGTTTGGTCGGCCCTAAGGGCTAAATTTCTAGAACCTTCTCGGGCGGTGGAAATTGTGTATATAAAGAAGGCCCGTAGTGTTGTCTAGGGCAGTTCTGGGTAGTAGATCTGGGTATTGATTCGAGGCTTTGTCCTATAGAATATTGTAGGGAATGCCCATGTGGCTTTGCATATTGTAATTCTAAAAGTTTGTAATTCCACATTTGTGGAGATAATAAGAAGCCAATTTTTTGTTCTTGCATATTATTGTTGTCGTTTCTCTATTTCTTTTATGTGTTTGTGGTATTAAGGGGAGCACCCTTCATCAATTTTATTTTGGTAGGATCTTTTTGGCCTTTGTGCTATAGGATCAGGTGCTATAGGAATAGATGTTGCAGGACTTGACCTTTTTCTTTTATTTCTTTGAACTGTAGGGTTTTGAATTTCACTTTCTAGGTTAGGGGTTTCTTTTTCAACTTTCTATTTTCCTTTCTTTATGAAAGAAGTAGGAATATTGGTTTCTAGAGTGGGCTCAAAAGACTTATTTTATTGGACTACCTCTGGCTCTTTTTCTTTTATAGCTATTTCAACAACAAGCTCCGAAGACTCTACTTCATTTCCTAGAGGTTTCTCAGTAGGATTGACCTGGAGTTGCAGAGTTTTAAATTGAACAAATTTTGTCCATGCCAGGGGGTGAGACATCCCGAAGGGATCTTTCAACTAGTAGTTTTATTAAGGTGTGGTGACTTACAGAATTTGCATTACCCTTATGTGTCTCCTCAGCACTAATGCTCAACATATTGTACAGAAAATTAGGGACATTAACTTGGAAATTATGCCTTATGCAACTAAGTAATTTGAAATGATGGGCATGCAAGTTTGAGAATCTCCCTTTGCAAGTTAAGTACCTAATAATGTGTGTCGCTAATTCCTGAAATGGTGGAGGAATAGATAGTCTCTTGCAACCTTGCTTGGTAATTTCAAGAGGAGGGTCAGCTGGTCGAGAGAATTGAGCTCGAGATGACCTGGTGTCATGCTCGTTAGGGTAATGCTCCCCAATAAGTGGAAACTCAGTGACATCTAAAATTCTTTCCTCAATGGTGACAACTACTAAACCCCACATAGTTGCTTTCCCTTCTTCAAAGGTACTCATAAATTCAACTGCTACTTCCTCATTAAACTCTGATAATTGAAGAAAATACCCCAACCAGCCACATGTGTTAAATCTCCAAACTACCTCGATGTGTGCTAGTAAAATGCCATGGTGCATTGGCTCATGCCTCTACAATTGTCCACCCATTTGTTTTCAATACCCAACCTTCAATTTTTTGCTCACCAATTTTACTGTCTTGTGCTCTACAAATACCTTCTTTCCTTCTTGAAATTCAAATGCATTTCTTGAAAATACCATTTTCTTCTCTATTTAATGCCTCTGTTATGTTAACATGAACAATAATAATGAATTTTTTAATCAGAGGACATCACAACTTTAAGTGCAAGTTACCACACAACTTAATTATAATCCTTTTAGGTCATATCAACTTCAGAAAATCAAAATTTTGTAAGTACGGCAAATATGTGGAATAAAGGAAATTAATGGAACAAGGCCTAAGTACAATGTTGAAGTGACAAGGATGTGACTAGGATGGATTAGTAATGACATTTGGAATTTATTACACTTCCCCTACCCCCTACGAAACATTTACAAGTGTCTTCTCTTGACATATTTAGCACGAGAATGGGAAACTAGCGTAACGCCTAAATTATATATTTAGTGCAGTACTAGATATAATTACTAAAATATGTGTGTTAAAAGTGAGTAAGGATTGAGAGAGTTGTACCTAGCATTGATTTACTGTATGTGTGATGAAAAGGTGGTGAGAGCATGATGATTTAGGTGGCCGCATGTGATTGCTGACGTGTCTTTTATTGAAAGCATTGAAAATAGAAATTGTGGGTGACGTGGGTTGTGAATGGATGGAAGAAAGAGAAGTGAGATGAGTTGAAGATAAGAAGAGAGAAAAGTGAATGAAGAAATGTACCTCATATTAAATGAATTTTTATTATGGTCAGTTTATGAAGGTATGTTATGTTGAAGCTGCAGGAAGAAGGCTTTCACCTTTTGTTGCAGGAAGTGTTACCTATGGTGTTGTTGAAGTATTTGTACTAAACTGCTACAGGAAGTCCTCTTTCATTTGGGGCTTGTGATAGAGGTGTAAGAAGTTTCCATTGAAAATTATTTTGAATTGGATTGGATCTAGTGTGGTCAATTGGACCGGTCCATTGTTATAGACATGTTCAATGTCATATGGTCCTAGCCATCTAGTCTGCATCTTTCCTGGAATCTCTTTGAATTTGGAATCATATAATAAATTCCAATCACCCACTTGAAAGTTCTTATTCTTGATATGTGAATCATGCCACCTCTTCCATTGGTTATGGATTAGCTCCATTCTCTCCAATGCAGATTTATGCATTTCATCTAAGGAATTGAGGTGGAGTAGGCATTCTATTTGTGCTGCCAGAATATTGATATTTAATTCTAGAGTTGTGCGTAATGTTTTGTGTTCAAATTCTATTGGTAACATTGTTGCCTTCCCATATACTAATTAAAATGGTGTGAATCCCATGGTTGTTTTCCAGGTTATGCGATAGGCCCAGACTGCTTCAGTTAATCAGCTGCTCCAATCCCTACGATGCAATTGTACTATCTTTGTTAAGATGGCCTTAATTTCTCTATTTGTGACCTTTGCCTATCCATTTGCCTATGGATGGTAAGGGTTGGACTTCTTATGCCTGATTTTTTATTCCTTCATTAAGTCATTGATTAGATTTGAAGTAAATTGTGCTCCTTGGTTTATTACAAGTTCTCTTGGCACTCCATAACGGGTGAAAATATCCTCATACAATAATTTTGCTACTTTTTTATCTCTGGCATGTTGCATGGCTTTCACTTCCACCCACTTGGTCAGATAATCCATGCATACCAGGATATATGATTTCCCATTTGAAGGAGGATCTATTAGACCTATAAAGTCCATGCCCCATTTTTGAAATGGCATTACCACCACTTGTGGATTGAGGGGCATTTCATCTAATTTGGTTGGGTGACCCATCCTCTTATATTTATCACATTTCCTTGTATAGATGGTTGCATCCTTGTGAAGTGTTGGTCAATAGTAGCATGTTGTTAAGATCTTTAGAGCTATTCTCTTTGCTGTAAAATGACCTCCACATGGCTCATCATGACAAGTGTGGAGTATATCATATAATTCATCTTCTCTCACACACCTTCTCATGATTTGGTCTGAACTAGTATAAAATAAATTGTTATCAATCCATGAGAATTGGAAACTTTTCTCTACAAGCATTCTTTTGTCCTTTGGAGAGAAATGTGGGGGCATTTTGTTGGCTGCAAGATAATTGGCTATGTCAACATACCATGGATTTTTTACTACAATATGGAACACGTGTTCATCAGGGAATGTATCTTCAACCTAAGTAGTGTCTGCATCAGCATTTTGAAGTCTAGACAAATAATCAGCCACTACGTTTTCCTTCCCTGGCTTATCAATAATTGGTATATCAAATTCCTACAATAGAAGAAGCCATCTTGCTAACCTACCTGTGATAGTAGGTTTGTTCATTAGATATTTAATTGTTGAGTGATTAGTGTGAAAAAATATGGGATAGCCTATTACATAATGGCAAAATTTGTTCCATGCATAAACTACAACCAGTAGTTCCTTTTCAGTAACTGTGAAGTTTAATTCTGGTCCATGGAGGCTCTTACTGATATAGTAAATTGCATTCTCAAGGTTACTTGGCTTTTGTCCTAGCACAACACCTGTAGCATAATCTAATGCATCTATATGGATTTTAAATTGGATAGACCAATTAGGTCCTTTGAGGACTGGTGTAGTTGTTAGAAGTGACTTGAGCTATAGGAAGGACTCGTCACAAGCTTGTGTCCATATAAACTCAGTCTCTTTGGTAAGCAGTGTGTATAGAGGACTAGCTATTTGATTGAAATTTTGAATAAAGCACCTATAGTAGCCAACATGTCCTAAGAAAGATCTTACATCTTTTTGTTTAGTAGGTGTGGGTAATGTGAGTATTACCCCAATTTTGGCTGGGTCTACTTGGATTCCTGCTACTGAAATGAAATGTTCAAGTACAACACCTTCTTGCATCAACATAAAGCACTTCTCACTGTTGAGGGAAAGATTGTGTTCCTTGCATTTGATTAGAACTTTTTCAAGATTTTGCAGAGCTTCTTCAAATGTCACCCCAAATGCTATAAAATCATCCATGTATATCTCCATGCAATCATGTGAAATTTCAGCAAAAATACTAATTACAACTCTCTGAAATGTTGCAGGAGCATTACACAACCCAAATGTTAGGACATAATATTCATATGTCCTCCATGGACATGTGAATGTAGTCTTCTCCTACTCCTCTAGAATAATACTAATCTAATTGTATCCACTATATCCATCAAGAAAGGAAAAATACTTTTTACCGGCTAAAGTATCAAGTACTTGATCAATGAATGGTAATGGGAAATGATCTTTCTTGGTAGCTTTGTTTAACTCTCTATAATATACATAGATTATCCATTTACCCCCCTTTTTGGGCACTATAACCAAAGGTGACACCCATTTACTATCAAATATAGGATATATAAAGCCATCATCTAGCAACTTTTGTAATTATGTTTTGACTATCTCTCTTAATGTTGGGTTAATCCTCCTTTGAGGCTAGCGGAGTGGTAGACTTCCTTCATTGATATATATCCTATGAGTATAGAGTGTGGGGCTTAGTCCCTTCATATCCCCATAATCCCATGCAAAGGATTTTTCATGTGTTTGTAGAAGCTTAGTTAATTTCTCCATCTGTTGTGAAGGAAACTTATTATTTACATGGAGATTGTGACCCTTGGAAATCTCAATAGTAGTTGTGAGGTCAAGCATGGATACTTCAGAGATAGGACTTGTATCCACTTCAAAAAGTAGTAGCTGATGGATAATATTGGGTTCTAAAGGAAAAACATAGTTCTCAACATGGTCCTCATATGTAGTTAACTCCAACACAGAACTCTCAGATATATCTTTGATCACAACATAGTCATTATTAAAAATGCTCTGAATTACTTCATCTTCCTCCTACAACCTTAGAAAGGATTGTCTATGTAACATCATGAGCTAAACCATAGAGTTCAACTCTTCTTCCCCATCTCCTAAATCTAGCCATATAGGTGTGCTTAAACCTGGCTGGGGTTGAACTGGAGGGTACAATGCTAGTTTCTTAGTTGCTTGCCCATCTAATATTGTCATGTTCCCTGATCTACAACTAATGTTTGCATTAGCTGTTGTTAACCATGGACATCCTAGAATAACATGGTAACCAATAAGATTGACCTTTGGTGATAGAATCATGAAATCAGTAGGGTATTCCCAAGAATCTAGGGCAACTATTATGTCTTATATCATTCCATCGGGGGTGACAGTAGAGCTGTATGCTAATTGCAAGATTGTTGGGGTAGTTCATAACCCTTCTATGCTCAGTTTATTCATAGTATCCTTAGTCATTACATTAATGGAAGCACCTAAGTCTATTAATGCATTTTTGATAGACTGACCATTAATGATGATGTTAACAACTAGACTCCCTAGATCTAAATATTTTAGAATTTCTAGTTTTCCCAACATAATATCAGCCAATTGTCCTATAACATGAATTGTTGTAGGATCCTTTTTCTTTTGTCCAATTTTTTTGAGACAAGCTTCCTTGATTGCTTTTCCATAGATAGGAACATCCTTAATGGCTTGAAATAGGGGAATCTGGACATGCATGTTATTTAGTTGGTCAAGGATATCAAACAGTTGATCCTCTTTTGGTGTAGGTTTGTCCAGGCTAAGCTTCTGAGGAAAAGGAGGTTTTACTGATGTTTGATCATTAGTTGAATTGGAAACATTAGCTGGGGCAACTGTACTTGGAAAAGAATTCTCTGGGAGTGGTACTGATATTGAAGGAAGGTCTGGCACTTTAGTGATAAGAGGTGGTTTAGGTGCAGGCAAGGTAGTACTCAATCTTAGGTGTATATCAGCTATGTTTAGAGCATAAGCAGGGTAATGCTAAGCATCAGTAGCATACATTTTCTACTATTTTTGTTGACTATTGGGATTTAATTGTGGTTGAGAAGGTAACCATGTCTACTTTTGAGGACCTATATTTGTAGGTGGTGGCATAATTGCAGGTTTGTTTATTGGAGGTGGAAAAGATCAATATCCAAGATTCGGATTAAGCCATGGCTGAGGTCCTCTCCACTGATTAGTAGGATGCCAATTTCCTTGTGGTTTTTGTCATTGGTTTGGAAGTTGTGGCCATTGGGGTTTTTGTGGATTAAACCATTGATTCTATTGATTACTGGGCCAGACATTATTCCAAGTAGGTTGAGTATATTGTGGAGGGCTTTGGACATTTCAGTTTTGCCACTAACTATTATAAGGATTTGAAATTTGTAATGGGTCTTGAGGCATACCTTGTCTCATGGCCCATGGACAATGTTGAGAAACAAAGAACACTTTCTCATCCTCTCCTTCTATCTTTAAGTACTCAGTTGGAAGATGTTGATTCTCTAGGTTTGCCACCAGCTTGCACTAATAATCCTTCTTTTGCCTGTGGCAATGGGGACAGTATTCAGCTAGCTGTGCCTCCATGTCTACATGCTTCTTCTTGGCAGTCATCATGTCCAGGTGTGTAGAAACATCATTAATGATGTCTTGCTTGAATTCAGATAGCAAGTTTGAGATTTTTATCTTGGAAATGTCAGAGTCACTTCCTTTTGCCACTGTTGGTCAGAATCCTCTTCCTTTCTTTACTGCTACTCTGGAATAGTTCAAACAAATCTTCTTGAGTTCATCCCAGGAAGGCTGAGATATATACCCTCCAACCATGAGGTCCAATGCTTCTAGGTAGTTATCATTCACTCCTCTTAGAAAACTTAGCTTCTGTGAATCCTCCTACAGTGCATGTTGAGGATTTTTCTACAAATTGTATAAGAAATGTGATATGTAGTCCTCCAGTGTCTCATCTTCTTTCTGTGACATTTGAAAGATGTCATCTCCATTTGAATCACCACCTTTGCAATATTCCTTATACTTCTTAGAAATAAATCTCTCATTTTGTCATAATCAGTTACTGCATTTGCTCCTAAGCCCATGAACCATCTAAGAGCTGACTCCTTCAGTGTTGCTGGAAATAGCTTTAGCTTATGACTATCAGTGTTATAGTAAAAAATTTGACACAAAATGTCAAACTCAAACAAAAAGGTGTTAGGATCCTCTGTAATAAGGCCATAGAACTTTGGTAGGGCTGAAGCAAGTATGTTCTTGAGATTAGGGTTTTTGATAAGACTTGGAATAGGAAATAGAAAGGTAGGAGCTACCATTACTAGAGGTGCTGGATAATGAAACTATGGCTGGAAAGTATTACTAACCAAAAGGTTCTGGTCAATAGGTGGTCCTAGATTGGAATTATTGAGGAAATTGGCTAATATCTCTGTAAAAGGGCGAAGGTCAAATGGATCATGAGGATCTTCTTCTATTGAAGATGATGTAGCAAACTCAAGACTTGCATCAAGAAATGGTAACTCAAGTTCTTCAAACTCTTCTTTCAGTTTAACAGGTTCTTTTGGTAGAAATATACCATGAACATCTCACCTTCTTCGATGCATGCAAGTGAGTTGATGAACTTGTGAAGAAATCTCACAACTACTCTCTATTGACTAAAAAAAGGAAACTAATCTGAAAAATAAATGACTCATTAAGGTTCCTAGTTTGACACCATCCCTAGCAACGACACCAAAAATGAATAGTCTCACAATAGGTAGTGATAATCATGTCATTGTCTCTCTTAGAAATAATGTATTTATACTAAGGATTACTTTTCCCATCATGAAATGCATTTAGATTGTCAACCCAGGGACATAGACTTGAAATGGGACAACACAGTTTGTGCACTAAGTTCCTCAAGGAGTCATACTACCTATGCAGCATGAAGATAAAGTGCATGAAAGAAAATTATGCTATTGCTATAGGAAAGTAAACACACTTAACTACTTAATGAAATTACTATAGAAAGCTTGTAAACTTATCCTAAACTTTTTTAACAACTCAAAGTGTCCACTATGCCTATCTCTACAAGTGTTGCAGGAACATTCACAATAGTAATGCTGAAGGAGTAAGATAGTCATTCTACTTGAAAGCACAAAAAATGTAGGAAGAAAATATATTATATCCTAATCTACTCCACCTCCCAAGTGGGCCCCCTTGGTTGGCTTCTGCTAACTATTAACATAGAAGATACTTCAAAATCACTCTTTCATTATATTCTCATAAATTGGTTACATGGTAATGGAACAATATATGAAGAATAAAAAAGAGTAACTCTGTTACACTGAAAAAAACATTTGAATATATTTTCTCATTACTAACTAAACCAATCAAATCCCTTTATATAGAGGGTTGACACTTATTGAAAGCATGAAAGTAAAGTCTAACTAAATCTCACCACAGAAAGAGGAAGTATAACAACCATGACATTTTACAATAAGTGCAGATAACAGAATAACAACACTAAGGAAATATAGAAAAACTATTTCCTATATTCTCTAGAATGCAAGCTCCTTCTCAGTAGCAACATGATCCTAGGAATCATGTTGGCTCCTTTCATCATAGCTGGATTCCTAACGCTCCTTTTTTAATGTGGTTACACCACTCTCAAACTGCTCCTTGTTTTCCTGGTAGGTTAGTAGCAACCGATATATATACAAGTCAACATTTCAAGTCCTACCCA
This sequence comes from Chamaecyparis obtusa, assembly GCA_027943335.1. Lineage (NCBI taxonomy): Eukaryota > Viridiplantae > Streptophyta > Pinopsida > Cupressales > Cupressaceae > Chamaecyparis > Chamaecyparis obtusa. The sequence goes on from BSBK01002026.1 coordinate 649,978, forward strand.
AATATTAGAACATAGATTAAAGTAGCTATATGAAGTACTACAATATATATATATATATATATATATATATATATATATATATATATATATATATATATATATATATATTATTCAGTAAAACATGTCATTCTAACTACCCATAATCTTTGTGGTCCTAGTTGTACTTATCACAAATTCACATAGGTATAGGTTCATAAATGTCTTGGAAATGTCTTATCAGAGCATAAAGAGTGTCAACAAATTATAAAGATGATAACAAAATAGAGACAATAAATTTTCTCATAAGCACCTATAAGCTAGTTGATTGTGATGGAGAGGAGTTGCAAGAACCTATCAATAGCATTCATCTAAAAAGGTTCTACACATAAAGCAGAGGAAATGGATATAGAAAGAGAAATATTATCAAAAAAATAAGATGGAAAGCATCATATTTATTGTATATAGTCAAAAGAGATCTTGAAAATACCAAAAACATTGAAAAATCAAAAAGAGCAAACAAATAAAAAATACAGAAAAGACCAAAACAGTGGAAAATTGAGCATGAAGAAAGCCAAAAACATTTAGATATGATCTTCAAAAAGATGTTGTCTTGGTGAAAACCTAGCAAATAGGCACCTTGATGATATGAGAAAAAATTTGAAAAAAAAAGAAAATACAAAAAAATTAGAAAAGAGAAAAAGTGCCTTGGTGAAAACCTAGTAAATAGGCGCCTTGGTAGCAAAAAAAGGAAAAAAGCTTTAAAAATAGAAAAAGAAAGCAAGATCCATTCAATCGGTGAAAACCTGGTAAACAAGCACCATTGAAAGTCCAAGTCAGTCGCATACCTAGCAGTCATCCATGTAAATATTGCATTCACCGAATCACCAACATTTGTATATATTGCATATTAAAACCCCACAGTTGCATTTGCAAGTACCTAAAGATTTTGGTCACCTAATCTAAAAATTGTCCCAAGTCCCACAAATGTAATCATATCAAACTAGGGGCAATCTACTCTAAAGGAGGAAGGATTCATCAAAAGAAAATTCCAACTAGTCATCGAATCAATTCATCAAAAACGCAAGTGAAATGCTTAATCAAATCATAATCCCAATCCAATTTGAACCAAACGCAAAATTTGATCCTATATCTCACATGACCCTATCTTTATCAGGATTAAAAGTATGAAATGGATGGAACTATACTTGAAATATGGATTTGAAAAACATTACAAAAAAATTTAAAGTGTTGACTTGATTGATGAAATCATGTCTTTCTAGCGAATTGTTGAAAGTTTTAAAACTAGACAAGCTATGATGAAAGCATGATATTTTAATGGATTTCTGAATGACTGTCTTAAAATCAAAGTTTTAAAGCATGTATTATTTTTCTAAAGACGTGATGATTAAAGAATCATTGAGGACTTGTACATATGATGAAACTAAGATTTTTTTTGTTTACACAAAAGGATACCTTGGATTTTTTTTATGTTCAATATCATAATACCAAAATCCACTTGCAACATAGAATCTAAAAAAATTGGTATTCGCACTCTCATGATTGATTTCATTCAGTGATAGTCATACCAAAAAAAGAGATGGGAAAGCAACAAAAGAGGTGAAAGAAGTATTCATATCATCATAGTTGAACTAGTGATGGTTGTACTAAAATCAGGATTCCAAAAACTGCTCAATGATGAATATAAGCTCCAAAATTTTTGAATAGTGACAGTTAGTTGCATACATCTTAGATTAAATGCATTTAATGTATTTTCCTTTCTTAGCCTAAGAACTAAATTGCAAGAGGAAAATAGAAAGGGGGTGTAGTCAAATAAAAAATCAAATAAGCATCAAAAACTATATGTGATTGAATGTGTTGGAAATCCAAAATCAAAATAAAAAACAAAGGTGCATTACTTTAGTTTATGACCATTTGTTAGATTTAGGTTATGTTGCAATCAGAGTTTCTATTCTTGCAATGATGCTAGTTTGGTTTGTTGATTCAGCCATTTGAGTTCTCTTTTTTGGCGTCAAAGTCGAGGCTTCTATTTTTCTCCTTCTCTGCATCTGGAGTCTAGGTTTTCTCCTTTTTTTTGTGCTTTTAGTTATTTTTTGTACGGGGAGTTGATTTATACATTGTGGGGGGGGTGTTTTTCCTTTCTATAATTTACTTCAAAAAAGACCCTTCTACTTCTGTCTCCTTCTCTCAATGTCAGATCCCTCTGTGGCCCGGCTTACACCGCATAATTATCATACCTGGAAAGCACACATGACCAGGCTTCTTATGTCATGTGGCTTATGGTCATGTCTAGATGAGAACCAACCTATCCTACAGCATCCCTTTGAGATTCTTTAGCACAGAAAAAAAATGGATGAAGCCATGGGTTTGATTGCACTAAACATCTCCGACAGTCTCCTATTTCACCTGGAAGGTTTGACCACTCCTAGGGCTATTTGGGGGAAGTTTTCCACCTTGTTTGGTATAATGAATGAATTTAGGAAGCTTCAGCTTGATGTAGAGTTGACCTCTTTGACTGCTTCTAATTTTCCCACTATAGAGGACTTCTTGATGAAGTTCAAGTCTCAGCGTATAGTTTTGCAGGGATGTGGGAAAATCAAGACTGATGATGAGTGTATCTATTTGATACTCTCAAAGTTGTGAGGACAGTTTCAGATCTTTTCTTCCACTTTCTACTCCACCATGGATGCTTTGGGTACCAGACACGCCATGCCTTCATTTGAGACATTCTATGATCAGTTGACATGGGAACAGGCAAAGATCCAATAGATGGATGCTTCTGGCTCTTCAAGCCAAGCATTGGTTGCTCAGTCTTCACAGGGGAAACCAAAATAGAAAGCTAAACCAAAGAAAGATTCAGTAGGCAATGAGTCTTCCTCCAAACCTGCACAGAAAACTAATTCAAAACCTCTAACCAACCCTTCAAAGGGTAAATCTTCTTCGAAGTCTGCTGAGTCTACCTCCAAGACTAAGAAGAAATCAGTTGAGACCTGTAGCTTTTGTGGAAAGGATGGACATCCCATTTCTAGGTGTTGAAAATGTTTGGAGGCTTTAGAGGAAGCCATGCAGGAGCATCACATTTCAGTCCCTCAGTCCACATCCTCCCCTGCAGGGAAAGGTCATGCTCTTACTACATGAGCAACGACCTCTGGGCCCACCTGGATTCTTGATTCTGATGCCTCTCACCACATGACTCACACTCAGCAGTTGTTAACCTCACTTGCTCCTTGTGCTACTTCATAGATTGCTATTGGGAACTCATCTCACCTCTCTGTTTTGGGTGCTGGTTCTGTTGCATTAGCTGGGGGTTCTCTTTAGGATGTTCTTCTTGTCCCTGACATTTTGATGAACCTATTGTCTATCTATCAGATTTTCCACTCTAGCTCTGGTAAGACAGTTGAGTTCTCACCACATGATGTGGTTATTCAGGACTTACATGATTCTGATATGATTGTGGCTACTGGGAGTGTTGACACTACATCCCACCTATATAGATTTGATGGATTTGAGTCTTCTGATGGTACAGGTTCCTGTCTTATCGCACATGAAGATTCAGTGAGCAGACTTTGGCATGAGTGTTTAGGTCATGTCAATTACAGATATCTTTAGTAGATGAGCACATAGGCACTTGTTCTTGGGCTTCCACAGATTACTTGCATTGATGGGGTTTGCCAAGGTTGTGTTCTTGGCAAGCAACATAGAGATCCTTTTCCTCATGGACGTGCTACTCATGCTTTGGCACTATTGGAGTTGATTCATAGTGACCTCATGTCATTTCCTACTCCTTTTTCTGGTGCCAGATATGTGCTTACTTTCATTGATGACTTCTCTAGGCACACATGGGTGTACTTCTTGAAGTACAAATCTAATGTCTTTGATTCTTTTTAAGTCTTTAAAACATTTGTGGAGAAGCAATTTGGTCTTTCTATTCGGTGACTATGCATAGATAATGGGGGGGAGTATGTGAACCAAGATTTCAAGGATTTTTTCTCTAAACATGGTCTTCAACATCAATTTTCAGTGCCCTACACCCCTCAGTAGAATGGTGCGGCTGAAAGAAAGAATAGAACACTTCAGGAGATGGCTAATTGTATGATACAATCCATGTCCATGGATTCATCTTTTTGGGCAGAGGCAGTCAATTGTGCCAACTATATTCAGAATCAGATGCCTCACAAGGTAGTTCGACATATGACTCCTGAGGAGGCTTGGTCTCATGTCAAGCCTGATGTATCTTCATTTCAAGTTTTTGGTAGTGAAGCATGGGCTTTTGTGCCTGATGCTTAGAGGAGAGCTATGGCGCAGAAGAGCTGATATCTCATTTTTGTTGGCTATTGCGAGGATGTTAAGGTGTACAGGTTGTTTGATCCTACCACCAGAGAGGTCCTATTTTGACGGGATGTCCAATTTGATGAGCACCTTCCTACAGTAGATACCCAACTCCCTAAGTCTACTTCACTTACCACTACTCCCTCATCACTTCCAGTTTCTTTTCAGGATGATGAGGATGATGATCTTGGTGATCCCCATTTACCTCCACCATAGGATCCTCCACATATGCCTAGATGGGCTCATGTTACAGTTGATGCTGCAGGATCTCTAGCTGGTGACCCTTCCACTTCCCATCACACCCGGTCTCATACTGCGGGTTCTAGTCTTCTGAGTCTTTCCATTTGTGATGATCCTCAGACATTTGCAGTAGCGACATGACATACTGAGTGGGACAATGCTATGGAGGAGGAGTATTCTTCTTTGATGAAGAATCACACTTGGGATCTTTGTTCTCTTCCTAAGGGAAGAAAACTAGTGCGATGCAAGTGGTTGTATCGTACTAAGTTTATTGCTGATGGTTCTATTGATAAGTATAAGGCATGTCTTGTTGTGAAGGTTTTTTAATAGGTTGAAGGTATTGATTACACTGAGACATTTGCCCCTATCGCCAAGATGAATTCTATCCACCTTGTCTTATCCCTCACAGCTTCTCAGGGATGGCCCATTTTTCAGATGGATGTGAAGAGTGCATTCTTGCACGGTGATCTCACTAAGGAGATTTACATGGAGCAGCCTCCAGGATTTGTGCAAGATTCCTCCTTGGTTTGTAGACTTTGGCACTCTTTGTATGGTCTCAAACAAGCCCCTCAGGCTTGGTATGAGAAAATGGACTCTTTCTTGCTTTCCACAGGATTCACCCAATGCCATTTTGATCCTACAGTCTACATTCAGCATCTTGAGGATGAGGTTGTGATCCTTGGACTCTATGTTGATGATCTTCTCATCACTGGTAGCTCATCTTCTATGATTCAAGATGTTTAGCGAGCATTAATGGAGTAGTTTGAGATGACTGATCTTGGTCTGTTACACTACTTCCTTGGTCTTCAGATTATTCAGTCTTCTATTGGGATCTTTATTTACTAGTAGAAGTATGCTCTTGACATGCTTCAGTGCTTTGATATGCTTGATTGCAAGCCTGCTCCCACACCTTTTCAGTCTGGTGTTACCTTGTCTACCTCTTGCACTTCACCTTTAGTGGATCCTACATTGTATTGGCAGTTGGTTGGCAATTTGTTGTACCTGACTCACACTCATCTTGATCTCTCCTTTGTAGCTGGTCTAGTCTCTCGATTCTCCCATGAGCCTCATCAGAGTCATTGGCAAGCTGCCAAGCATATTTTGAGATACATTCAGGGCACTCTTATGTATGGCATTCATTACACATCAGGGGTTCCTCACATTGTTGGCTTCACTGACTCAAATTGGGCTGGTGATGTTGATGATCGCAAATCTACTTCTTGCTTTATTTTTTGTCTTGGCTCTGGTCCTATCACATGGTCGTGCAAGAAGCAGCATGCTCACACACTATCATCTACAGAGGCTGAGTATAGAGCAGCAGTGCATTCTATTCAAGAGATTTTATGGCTTCGATAGTTGATGAGATGACTAAGTTTGGGTTTCCTCCTGATCGTCCCACAGTTCTGTGGTGCGACAATCAAAGTGCTATTCACATTTCCCACAACCCGGTGGAGCATCAATGCACTAAACACATTGAGCTTCATATGCATTTCATCCGTTAGTAGATTCATGATGGTGTTCTCTCTTTGGAGTACATTCCCACTGACGTGTAGGTTGTTGACATCTTCATTAAATCTTTAGTTGCATTCTATGCTTGGGGTGATAGAAGTTGTCCTTGGGGGGTCTTCTTGAGGCCTACCTTCCTTCATGTTTTTTTTCAACATGTTTGTTCTATCTCTTTTTGGAGAGGGGTTTTTCCCATTGGGTTTTCTCCTTTTTACTCCGGTTTATAGAGATTTCCTTGTACTGGGTACCTGATCAGGCCTTGTTACCAGGACCCTTTTCTTACTTTCATAGCTGTGCTAGGTTAGCTTACCTCCTGAGCTTCGCTTAAGGGGGGGTGTTAGAGTATCTATTTATCTTCACTTATTAATTAAATCATGTTGATTTAATTATTAAGTTTTCTATGTACTCTATTTTCACTTAAGCTTTCTTTTAGCATATAATTAATATTTTATATTAATTATATTGCGCAACCTAGCTTTTTTCCTTTTTAGGGTTTTTGTTCACCTTATAGGTTGAACTCTTGTAATTATTATTTTTTATCTTGGAATACAATTTTCTCTCACACTGCTGAGATTTCCAAGCTCTTGCTTTTTTGTCTTCTCTGTCTTCCTTTCAGCAACAGGTATTCTTGCATGCAGGTGTTCTTGGCATTCTGTGAAACTGTGTTTCTTAGTTTCTACACTTTCCAACCTAGAAGTATCAATTAGATTCATTACATTAGTTTGCATTCATTCTAATGTAAGTTCATTAAATTTAGCTTCCATCATCTTATATCAAGTTAATTGCATTAGGGTGCATTCATCACTTAGATCCAATTCATTAAGGGACATTGCATTAGGTTTCATTTATTTTAAACATCATCTTTCATTAAATAACATTGCATTAGGTTGTGTTAATTTAAAATCCATCTCATTTAGTATGCATTCTTTAAATCATTCATAAAAATCCATTAAGTGCATTTACCATTGAACTCATTAAGGTTCATTGCATCCATTAATTCATTTCATTCAAAAAGCCATAAATTCATCATTTACATTTAATTCATTATGAAACATTGCACATTGCATTATTCATTTAAATCCATTGCATTATCACTAAATATCAATACATTCATCATTCATCTATATCACATGTAACATTTAGATCATTAATCATTAAAATCCATAATCATTATTCATTACATCATATAGGTCCATAACATTTTACATCACATGTGCATACCATAAATCCATGGCATTAATATCCAAATAAGTATATCCATAAACACATTACATCGCATTAATTCATTACATCATCATCCAAAACATTTAGGTATCATTTGCATCCATAAAGCATTAAATATCATAAATCACATCATTAAATCCATAATGCATTCATTCATCTATTCTATGTCATACATAAGATCACCATATAAGCATAAATAGAACATGTGCATTCATCATAAAACTACATTCTGAAAAGCATAAAACAAAGCATATAGGAGATAAAATCATGTAGATCTGCATATCATAGTAAAACACCTAAAAAATGAGGTTCAACACATGATGACATCACATAAAGTAAATCTATCAAACTGAGAATCGAAGTCTATGATATCATCATAAAAAAATAGGAAATCAAAGTCCTTCAAAGTATAAACAAGTATCAACGTATAACAGATAAAGAACATCGACTAATCAAAAGACTACAACAAAGTCCAATGTCTCAATATCAAAAATGAGATCATATACATCATCAATGAATAAAGAATATATATTTGTATCATCTCAATGGATCAACTGGCTGAACCACCAGCACCATCAACACCGTCAACACTGTCAGGACCAGGACTAGTATCAGGAGGATGACTTGAACTAGCCTATAGCCCATGCTAACTCATAGCATCCATGAATTCCTACATCATACTACTAAGCTGGCTAACCTGCTACCTAATCTGAGACACATCTGACTATAAGGATTGAACCTCTGATATAGTCGTTAGAGCCTCTGAACTAGGAACCTGTATAGAAGGAGTATGTGGTGGAGGCATAGAAGAATATGGCATGGATGAAGATGGAATAGACAAAGAAGGAATGAAAGCAAAAGAATATGGACAAGATGAAGAAGCTGGCATAGAAGCAAAAGCAGGAACCTATGCTGGAGGAGCTTGTGGAACAGTTGGCGGGATAACCTGTGGAGGTGCCTATGGAAGAGGAACCTGTGTCGGTCAGCCCTGTGCCTGATCTAGTAAAGCTTTTATGGCTTGGGAATCCATTTTTCATTGGCATCTAGCCCAACAATGACCCTATCTAGCTATCAGATCCATGACAACTTGATGTAAAACCCTGTCCACACCTCGACCCCTCATCTGAACACCACCCCTAGCAGGAATGGGAGCAACAATAATAACCGGTATCAAAACTCTACCTACTCTAACTACTCGATGACTCGGTCATCCCCAATGAGCTTGTATCCTACCACCCCTACCACCATCCCCATCCCCACCTCCATCCCCACCGCCATCATCAGACTCCTCATAAATGCCCGGTATCCTCTCAGCTGGATCTATAAACCTCAAAAATGGGTTCCAAGAAAACTAATTTTCATAATCATTAGTCATCCCGGCATCAATAATATGACCTCTCATATCCCATGGGAGATGACCTAGATGCTCTATCTCTTGGCATGTTGTCCTGAAATCAACCATGGGCCCCATAGTGATCTCTCAGCCTGAACACAGGCATACATCACTACACCCTACAACATACCCTATACACGATCATACTATTGTAGCACTTGATGAAAGAAAAATCTCTCAATAATATGAGGTGACTACCCTATCATCCATCATGGGGAAAACATGAAAGGAATCTTTTTAGCATCATCAGGCCACGCCTCACATCCTAGGTATGGTTGCCAAATGACCTGATCTATATCATCGATGATGTGGCACCAATAATCTAGTTTTCCCATGTGGGCTTGCACAATCATGCCCTCATACATCTAGGAAAATGGCCATCCTGGATCATGGTGATGCGCTACAATAGGTCTCGTCATTGGGAGATGCTCCCATGTCCATAGCTATAATAAAATAGCTCCTATAGAGAGAGTAGAATAGCATTGATACACAACTATATGCAACTCATGATAGAGCTGCACTAGAACACATGATCCCAATCAAACTGACATGGCTGAGCCATCAGCTCCTCTAGAATGGGTCCCCAACTAACTTCAAATCCATGACCTTGACGATCTGGAATGAGGAAAACTCCAATCAGGGCACCCAAAATAGCTGGCAGCACTGGAAAAGAATGAAACTGTGACCACTAAATATGGTCATCATTGATCATGGGATCTTGGAATACCTGATGACACACTACACCATCATACACCTAATCATAAAATACCAACTCACCATGGGTAGGGATATAGAGGATGCGGTATACATCCTCCAAAGTGATCATCATCTCCCCCATTGGCAAGTGAAAAGTGGTATGGTCTGAGTGCCATCTCTCCGCCATAGCAATGATCAATCCTTGATTCACTCGTAATCAAATTAGAACAAGTAGAAAGGACAACTTGCATCTATCGATATGTCTATGATCCAGTGCACTCAGGTCATCAATCATACTAAATGGTAACGAATATAATCCTCGAACAGCCAGTGACTTAAGCACTGCCTACAAAAAGCAAGTTAAATCACATTAGTTTTGAAATCAATTATCTTTTGAATTACCCTAAGTCAATCAAACATTTAAAAATATCAAACCACAATCAATTTTCCTGATTCTATTCAGAGAGGATAGAAAATTTATCATCATCCATCATCTAAATCTAGATTGACAATCAAACATTCAAACTACAATTGACTCAAACATACATCCTATGACTCGCTACCAAATCAGGTTTATTATCTAAACCAATTGACTGATCAATGACACTGAACAATTTGGAAAACTAAGTCATTCACAA